>CALSCE010010723.1:2305841-2347097 GCA_943593645.1 Bovichtus variegatus | reverse complement strand
TATATATATATTTATTTATACATATATATATATATACATATATATTTATTATATATATATTAGATATATATATATTATATATATATATATATATATTATATACAAGATATATATATTATATAATATATATATATTATATATAATATATACATATATATACATACACCTATTTCTTCACATATGCTAGGCCTACTTTTGTAACACAAGTAGGGGAGACTGGAGACTATTTCTTTACCTTAATTTGTCCAGCTTTGTCTTTGTTCCTAGCTGTTATGTCTGTTTCTGTGTAAGTACTTTGAGCAATGCAAAAAAACAAGTCAAATTCCTTGTATGTTTACCATAGGATGCGTGCACATACTTGGTATATCTGATCTGTCGCTTCCACCACAGTTTGAAGGATAAACTAAACAGTCTAGTGACTCTTAAGTGTATGCACATTTGCTTACCATTTTAACATGTTTTACTAGCCAGAATTTCAGAAAACTGAAACTGATAGAATCTAACCCCACAGAGGAACTAGTTGTAAATATCTTGACAGTTTTTTATTTTATTTTGGCTGTCTAACCAGTGAGTCACGTATTCAGTTCGGTGTGTTTTGTAAGTTATTTTGTAAGCAAAAAAGAAATATGTAACCAGTTTAGCAGGAAGTAACGCAAATTAGCGTCTGCTGTGACCTTGGGACTTTGAACGCACCACAATAGGGTTATACAACTTAATTGTTTATGGACATCTACCAAAATACTCGACCAACCGTCAATCTGCTTTTTCGTTTGTCCTCGCGACCAATCAGTTGGGACCACGCCGGGACGTCACAGTGTATATGTTTGCACGGGGAGTGCCCGCAGTCACATGCTGAGCACCCTGATAAGATAAGGCAGCCCTGCCCGTTCAGCAAACTAGTATCACAATACAGCAGCATGTCTGAGGGCTTCACTGTAGGTGTGTAGCCTCAAGTAACGCAGTACAACACACCACATATTAACGTTTCTGTGCGGAGGAGCTGACAACTAAGTGAGCGGTGAGTCGCATGTTACATCACACCGCACGTTAATAACAGTGCCATTGTATTTAACTGCACCTTTGCCCGAACGTTAGCTCGTGCCTGTCCGTCCTGTAGGCTTATGACTCCTACAAAACGAAGAAAAGACGGATTAGCTTGACACTTACGTTAGCATGTTATGCTATTGTTTTGAAACACATTTGGTCATTTTTTTTATCATGTTTTCCAGTCGTGTGGCTCTGTGAAGTTTTGCCAAACAGCCATACGTATTAACTGTTTTCTGAAGCTTATACATAGGTTTATGAATGCAGTTTTATACCTTTCTTGGCCAACGTTATTATTTTATAAGACAGTAGAAAAATAAACTTCAAGAAACACGAAACCTCATGGGTTAACATTTGGTAAACCTCATGTGTACTTAAATTAAACTAGAAAGTGCATTTCCTGCTGAAAACGCGTGTGAATGCTGACAGCTGAAATTGCAAAGCATTGTTGAAAATGCATGAATCAAACGCTGAAGAACCTGGAAACCGAAATGTAAAACTTGCAGAATTGGAAGCTGATCTGCACTAACGTTAACTAAAGAAGCTAACAGCTGAAATGCATTGCTAGTAAAGGTGGAAGCTAAACTGTAATACTGTCAAAGGTGGACATAGAAATGAATTAACTCAAAAGGCTGAAAGAAGAAGTGCTTTGTACTTGGAAAAAGCATATAAAGGTAAGAATCAAGTTGAAAACAAGAATAAATGTCCTCAAAGAGCATATATTTTATTATGTAAACCAGCCGTCATGTGGTTCTGTGAAGTTTTGGCAAACAACCAAAGCTCAAATCTAGGTTTATGACTGCATCTTTATATGTTCCTTAGCCAACAGCCATTGGTCTTTATTGTTTTTACGACATCATAGAAATAAACTTCAAGAAACACAAAACTTGCTTGAGTTTGGTTAACATCATGTGTACTTAAATTAAATCACATTTCAGTGACTTTAAGTTAATCTGCATGCAGTAAAAACTGACAAAACTGACCATTACTGTCCTAAAATACCTTTTACAAGTACAGCCTGACCAATTCTGGATTAATGAAGCAGATACCGATATCAGTATTTGAGTGTTTAAAGCAGCTGTAATCGATATCTCTCATATTAGCAATGGATCACATAACTACTTGTATGTGAATGGGTTCCCTAGTACAGATGAACCCGGAGAGAATTATCACCTGACTCTGAAGCGCTCCATAACTATGTGGAGCTTTAAAAGGTCTTTCAGCTCATTGTTTTGGTTTCCTGGCCCGCAACCATAGTTCACCCTTACCATTCTCATCATCATTGTTTTTGGCTGCTGCAGGCAGCTGTTTGCAGTGTAAAATCTGTAAATAACCAACTGTACTTTACCTAGAATTAGTCAAATATGAATCTGAACAAACATCCAATGCCAACAATTTAAATACCCAGTGAAATGTATGGACACACTTTCAAATGATTGCCAATAGGGATGGGACGATCAAGCATTTTGTCACGGATCGCTATAAAAAACACTCACAATAGGTTTGATCTTGGTGAATTTGCATTACCTGGAGAATAGTGAATATCCTCACAAGTGACTTGAAACAACTGTCTAGCTCTGTATCATATGGTAGAGAAGTGAAAAATAGAGCCAGATTTTAAAATACAGGAATAATCATGTAAGACGGAACAGACTCACACAATGTGATTCTATTTATTTATACTAAAGGGGGAACTTATGACTGACGATTACCTGATTATTGTTTGTATTTACTAAAAAGGATTCCCTATCTGTGATGCAATACAAGTGTTTCCAGCATGTTGTTGGAGTCATTTAAGAGTTTTAAGCATATATTGATGATTATAGGGATAATATAGTGAATCGCAAATATGTTTGCCAAAGCATGACAATCGTGACATGAAATTTTCATATCGTCCAATGCCTAAATGCCAATCATTACCAAAAAAAGGCATTGAGGCTTGAAACCCAGCCCTCGCAGCGGTTAAACGGCTGCAATGTGTCCTGCTCTTATCACAGAACATGTGGCTGCCCATGCTCGGGATGACCGCACTGCCGCACGTGGGAGGGCTCTACGGCGGTTACATCACACGCAAAGAGGTGAAGACCTGGTACCCGACCCTGCAGAAACCCTCATGGCGCCCACCAAATGCAGCATTCCCTGTAGTGTGGACCTGTCTGTATACAGGCATGGGGTAAGCCTATTTTTAGTGGGTTTTCCTGTGTTTTAAAACCCCCGGAAAAAGGGTATCATTCTCAGTGATGCAACATCATTAGCTAAATTATCCTTTTTAAATGTTGTTCTGCAGCTATGGCTCCTACCTGGTGTGGAAAGAGCTGGGCGGTTTCAAAGAGGATGCACTGGTTCCACTGGGACTTTATGGGCTGCAGCTCGCTCTGAACTGGATCTGGACTCCCATTTTCTTTGGTGCTCACAAGCTGAAATTGGCAAGTTTCACACGTGAATCTAAGTATTTCTGTTAACTGGGAGACCAAATGGGAAGATTAAAAGGGACGACCGCTCATTATCCTTCTCTCTGCCCAATTTAGGCACTCATGGATATTGTGCTACTCACGGGGGCCGTCGGAGCCACCATGGTGTCTTGGTATCCCATCAGCCGCACTGCCACACTGCTGATGGCGCCCTACCTGACCTGGCTGTGCCTAGCCACCTCACTCAACTACCGCATATGGAGAGACAACAGTGAGGAGAAAGAAGAGTAGCCTTTTTTTTTTTTTGATGTGCAATTTATGATGAGGGGTGTTGTGCTGTAGTTACTCCTATAACAATTAATCCATCAAATAAAAGAAAGATTTCTATCCAATGTGTCACTCTGGAATACATTCCTTCAGTCACAGCAGACCACCAACTCATTTCATTACTCAATTTCAACATCCAGTGAGGTTTTCACATTATATATTTTAGAAGAAGAGAACACTGGCATCGGATCAGTAATCGCTATCGGCAACCCAAGTTAAATTATTGGTATTGGGAGAGAGAAAGTTGGATTGGTGCATCCCTAGAATTTGTGTAATGTGTGTGAATTTAATTATACACATAATTAAATTCTGCAATTATGAGAAGGACACCCACATCCCAGAGTCAGATAGGATGGGTGCTGGATCAAATATAACAGTAAGAGAAAGAATAAATAATATACTTTTTGGAAAAAAAAAGAAAATGAACACAGAAACAACCTTCTTGGTGGAGGTGGAAATTATCTAGCAATTATTTAAAGTGTATTTAATGTAATTTACGTTTTTGCAGGGAATTATTTTCCAATCACCCGTCTTAATATTTCGTTGTGTTTTTGATCCCTTTAAAAAAGGAGACACAATTAACATCTGTAGCTTTAAAATAGTTTGTAAAGACCAAAAAATAAATCTTAAAAATAACATCAGTCGATAAAGATAAACCATAAGCTTTATTTCTATACATGCAACGAGACGAGAAAGAACAAAGAAAAGAGTGAGAGAAAGAAGTTATTTTTCAGGAGCTTTCTCTGGAACATCTTCAGGTGATTTGGAGAATCTCTCGGATAACTTTTTCCACAAACCCTTTTTTTCCTCATCCATCTGTTGAACATTCCCTGTACAATAAAAAAAGAAAGAAATAAAGTTAACTGTAATAAAAGTGTCTATGATAAGTAGTTCTAAACACAAATGTGATATTGTGGGTCCATACCTGACAAAAGCAATTTACATTCTTCCACCGTAACTCCAGTAAAGCTTGTGTCTCTTACACGAGGAAACTGAGCAGATACAAAGACATGTTTGCATTAAATACCGGTATGTTTCTTATTTTCTGTATACATTTGGTGTTTTCAAAAAAAGGGAAAAGAGTGAACCGTGATTCATTTCAAATTATGTGACAAATTAACAGTCGTCATCCAAGTTATTGGTAATAAGTTTAGAGAGGCCTTTGCGAACCGTAAATCATTTTATTATCCTCATCATAGAATGAATGCTATAAAGCCACAGGTTTGTCGTTGTAGTCTTGAACATGACGGAGAAGTTAGCCGATACACTTCATGTTACAAAATGTTTTTATCTGTTGCATAGACGTAGCAGATACAGTTACAGAGGCACATGTGATATGTGAATTAGTGGAATCTTGGGGTAGTTTAGGATTCTACTCTATTCAGTACATAGGAGTGCTAATTTCAGGATCTACTCCAGTCTGCTGTGCGCTAATAAAGGCTTAGTGCTTCAAATTATGGCATGAAAACAGAGTAAAGTGTGGATCAGATTATGGAGGTTTTTTTTTTTTTTTTGAAAAAGTTTTATCAACTGATTGAAATCATAACACACAAAGGCAGCCCTAAGACAAAAGGTAGTATTTATTCATGCTAAACTTGCACAAATAAACACTTTTTACTAAAGTATTTAGTATAACTCAATTTTCTCTAGTTTAAGTTATACAAAAAAAAAAAGCTTCCCATTACAAAAAGATAAAGTTAGTAGGCTTAGGCTTGCTGCCTTTTTATTCCTCAAACTTGCCACAAAACATATAAAACTGGAATTTTGTGTGATTTTTCAACAAATCTCACAATAATCTTGGACACAACTTTGACTTGATTACTGTCCATCAGTAGCAATATCTGGGTTATTTTGATTAAAAAAAAAAGTTTTTAAAAATAGATTTTTGAAAGTTGTGATCTTAGAAGATCAGAATGACGATTCATGAATCGACCCCCCCCCCCTGATATGAATATTTACTGCACTTACTCGTTGTCTGTAGTAGTTGCCGTTAATGCGGGCCAAACTTTCATACATTTGGTCGCACTTCTCTGGATCTGAGATCTGGTGGGAAACATGTATTGATTGGACAAATGTCAAAAGCTAAGAACACAATTTCTCATTGAGACACATTCTATAAATTGCTGAATTGAAAGTATAAGATCATTAAAAGGTAAACTACAAGTACAAAGTACAACATTCTTTCTCTGAAATGTAATGAAGTATATACAGTAAAGTTAGTTTTAAACAGAACTACGAGTGCAAGTAACTCAAAATTGTACTGTACCACTTATGAAACACTGTTTACATGATGACAGCTTTTTATAGCTGGTTAATGAAAGTCATGTTATAAGGTACAAACTTAAATAAGAACATAAGAACGCCCTGTGAAGCTGCATTTATAATATATTACTTTATAAAGAGGCTCAATCAACGACCATGGCAGACAAGGTCGGCGGCGGTTAGCCCTGTTGTCACGATTATCACTTAGCTTAGCTCGTGTGTTGTTACAGTACCTGTGTGTTTTCACCCTCACGGAAGGCTGAAGCTACTCTCTGCCGCAGAAACGTTCCCAAATCCCGTGCTTTCTTGGTCTCGTCCCGGGGCCATTCCTCGCACAGCTTTAGGAACCGACGGTACCTGGTGGCAGACATCTTTGGAAAATACAGTGAAGATCGAGTTTGTGAAGTTTGAGCTTTATCGCGCTCCGTACTTCTTGTGTTACATCTAAACTCTTCCTCCTCCGGTGTCTGTGCCCCTCGTTGTTGCTACTCTGTCGTTACGTTATACCCCACGTTAGCTGCAAGATGAGCGGAGCAGACGGTAAAAAGGGTCCTTCCTCCAGTGTGATGGAGTGGGTCGGTACAGCTTGTCGGTTTGCAACAGACAGAAACGACTTCAGAAGGTGAGCTAATGTTTATTGTAAAATAATGTGTTTGAGCTGTGTGTTCGTTAGCCGTGCAGCTAACTTTAGCACACACTGCGTCCGTCAGGGAGATTTGCCCTTGCCTCGTCCAGGCTTTCTCTCGGATTTCTGGACCAATCAAACCACTTTATGTTAGCACTTTTTGTCACTACTAAGGCTGGTTTACCTAACGGGCTAAGTGGGAAACATTACTCAAAGCACCCCCTAAATCTCCAGGCATACTGTAAGTCAACTGATAGTTTAATTGATTTGGTCGGGAAACTACACCACTAGGTTAACTACAATTAAATTATATAGGGGGTAGTTTACTAACAATAACAAAAGAGACAGGGAATATCACACTCGACCTTTGTGGGTCCTGCTTTATTACCTGGATATTCAGAGGGCCTGTCTGTAAGATGGTCCTGTCTAAAAATCTAGTTTCAACACATTTATAGTTTGTTTTTTGATAAATGTGGTGCTTATACAAATTAGAGCTACATAAAGAAATTGTCTGTACCAATATATTGGCTAACACTGGCTTATTGCAGATTTGTAGTCATTAGTATACCTAATTACGGTGGCCGAGAAGTGTCGAACGAATGCAAAAGCCACAATGCAGAAAGTGAAAAACAACAGATGTGGACAATAAACGCAGCTGGCCGACTATAATAGTGGTAGGGCTGTCATGATATCAGATTTTCACTACACGATTATTGTGGCCAAAATATTTCACGATGAATGTATTATCATGATCTCTACAGAATATATATATATATATTTTTTTAAAGTTGTGGCTTTTGCATTCGTTCACCGTAAATAACAAATATAATAAGTAACAAGACGTTGCAGTACATCATTTCAAAAGTACTGTATGTAAAGGATTGAAAAGAGCATTTTTCAACAGCCAAATGTTGAAAATGTTCAGTGTATATTTTGACCACATTAAAATAAAAAAACATTTACAATGTCCTTCACACAAAGATTAATGCTGGAGCGTCCCTGTGGTTGAGACGATGTGACTGAGATGAAGAGATGTATTTTTTTTTTTTACTGTTTGTTTAAAGCTTTGATCTTGTACGAATAAATGATCATTTGTGACTCAGTGCATGTCTTATCATATTCATCTTTCAGGAATCTTCTGGTCAACCTGGGCTTGTTTGCAGCTGGTGTTTGGGTTGCAAGAAATCTCTCAGATTTTGACCTGATGTCTCCTCAACCCGTGACATAACCTGGTCAAAATACATCGCCGCCAAAACCAGGATGATGGTGAGATTATCTTATTTATCAGGGCCAGAGGACGTTTTGTTCAGTTTACATTACTATTGGCCAAGCTAAAGTGTGTTTATGGTAGCAGCTTTATTTATCATGAAAATCAACAATTTACAATTGAACTGCAGTCCATATGCAGACTGATGCTACCAATGATTTGCTTAAAGAGTACGTGTACGTGTTTGTAATTGACATGATCTTTTTGCTTCTTTTTTAGGTGTCTTGGACCAACAAAGAAGAAACAAGAGACATAAATAAATGACTTTTGTATGACTAGTTTTACTTTGAAAACAAATCAACTTGTTGAACCAAATCTGCTTCACTTTTCTGTAGAATGTTTTTTGTCATTTTAGGTCAACCTGAGGAGAAATAATTGTATTGAATCAGTGTCTCTGTTCTCGTTGTCCCATAGATTTTGAAATAACTTCATTTAATTTTCAAATTTGAACCGTGTGAGATGTGATTTCTGCAGCTATGTCCACTCAGGAGCTCTTTGTTGCTGCAGCTCGTAAATGTCTGTCTGCTGGAAGAAAATCTCTTTCTGTCCCTCAGAGTCTGGACCTGGCTGCTCAGGTCTCAGCTGTTGATTTGGGATTGAAGCCGGCTTTATTGTACGACAGCAACGGCGCCGGTGCTGATCAGGTGCAGCAGTATTTGAGCTCTTTGCAGTCTTCCCAGCTTGTGTCTAAATCACTTCTCACACTGGATTTAAATGGAAACACTCTCATTGTTAATCCACTTACAGTCAGGTCAAATGTAGAGCAGCTGTTTCATGATAACAACGTGGCCGTTATTGACGTCTGCCACACACTGGAGAAGCCCACCATCGCTGACCCGCTCAGAGGAGAGCTGAAGAGCATGACACACGAGTTACTGCTTCTCCTGAGGGGGTTTCAACACCTCAAGGAGGCTGAGAAACCTCATTATGTCGGAGAAAAGTCAGAGGACTGGAACCTGTGCACAGTGTTCGGTATTTTGTTGGGCTTCCCCGTCACTTACTGGTTTGATCAGACTAAGAGCTTTGAAAACTGTCTGCCTCTGACTCCCCTGATGGTGACTACAGCTTCAGCAACATGGCAGGCAGACACCGCAGGTCACAGATGTTGTCTGTACTCGTTCAGCGTCCCGGCTGCTCTGCTTAAAGCGGTGCAGTCAAACCTGGAAAACTGGAGGCTGTGTTTACAAGATAGATTTCAGCAGCAACATGTCCTAAAGGATCTTACAGTTTGTCAATCCACAGTCACTCTGCCCTCTGTCTGTTTGTGATGCTAGCATGAAGTTTGTCTTAAAAATTAAACTGTTAAAGAACATGTGGGTTTTACTTTATCACTCTATTAAACTGTCAAAACAGGAGTTTATTTCTTAATGTGCAGTGGCATCATCAAACCCTGGGTTGACCACAACTGCAGCTTGAGGCACAGCTACATTCAGTGTAGCAAATACTAAACATTCGGGGGGGGCAACTTTTGCCCCCACTGTCTAAAAGTGTTAAAGCACTTATATCATTCTGGGGTCACTTTTAAAAATAGTAATTAGTGCATAAAGTTGCTGGGTTTTTAAAAAATGTGAAATTAGCCCAGATTAAAAAGCATACTACTGCTGTTCCAAAGAGAAGTGTCAATCATCTGTATCTGTGACAGAAAGCAGGAGACAGTTCTAGCTATTTAGGCTTTTATTTAGCTGTTAATGGCCTCCATATATGCATTAGTTTATGGATAGTTCTGGAAATAGCTGCAGTTGAATTTTGTTTTGCATTTTTTACCTGACCCTCGAATTTATCCCTGCTGATGTTTTGAGCATAGATGAAACTATCCAGCACTGCATCAGTGGCTAGCAAATGTGTTCTAGTGTGTTACCACATAAAATGATGGCTTATTACAGAAGTAACTGATGAATGTGACCAACTACAAGTGCTATAATTCTTTGAAACTATGTATTTAAAGTAAAACAGAAAAGCCTGTTTTTGTAGTGACGTTACAAATTACATTTGCAACAGTTTCAGGAAAAACATCCACTGCAAGTCAGGTTACTGAAAAAACTCATTTCAAGCCTCCTGCTTGTATATTAACATTGTGAAACAAACTGAGAAAATGTACACTTATCAATTGAGACAAACTCATTCCAGGACAGCACAAACCTTTAAAATCAGCTGATTTCAGTATATTTATCTCTTGAATAAGTTTACAAAACATTGTCAAATCACCTCTATTGTGTCTTACCTACAACATGAGTTTTACCTTTATGCAATAAGAGCGTGCACCCGCACAAACATCTTGTAGTTTCATTTCACAAACCAGTAGAGCGCTTAACCGTTATTTTACACTAGTAGCTCATTTAAGTTAAATAAAAGCAGCATCAGGATACAACAGAGTCTGGAGATACGAACCACGAGGCTTCCTCCAGTCGCCTTCAGCTTTCATCTCTGGGCCTCGAGACAGAGAATCACACACGCTGTCTACTGCACATCATCTATGATGCCAAAACCCACAGCAGCAATACTGAAGGCACACTTTTGTCACTTATTCTGCATAAGATAGGTGAGAGTAGACGAGTCAGTCTTTGATAATAGCAGTGAATTCTCCTGGCAGAGAAGTGTACATCCTCCCGGCTCCTTTTACGTTATACAAAAAAAGTTCCAAACACTTGAGACAGTAATCCTGAAGTTGATTATGTTGTTGTATTGTGTAGCTTTGAGGTAGTGTTGAGCAGCTTAAAGTGGCAGTAGACACGTTTTTTTTTTTTTTGTTTTAAATTATCATTACGAAGTAAATGTAGATTGCACAATGTAATGCCTTTAGACCAATGACACCATCACTGTCTGCTTCCAGGTACGATCTCCTGGGGAAATTAAAGCTCGATTTACGACACAACGTCGTGTAAAACAAAACGCACTGAAGTGTTTCCAACAATAATACCACTTGGAAACTCGAGAGGGGTGGGATGAAGTTGTCTGTTGCCACTTTAATGTAGAACATCCAAACTGCATGTCCCGTGACAGTCAGAGAGGTTGAATGACTGACAGCACTTCCCCACAGCGGCCGCTCACTTTCAGCTCGGCCAGGTGATCGGCCCTCGTGGGTCCGATGTTCAGGATGGCAACTGGCATTTTCCGATCCCCCGCTGCCAGTAAAAACCTGTATCCTGAATATACCTTGTAAATAACACAGAGGGACGCAATTAATTTGTTGTTGTCGACCAGTGTTATTTTGACCAAAGTTCTTCGTGCATCTTTCAAAAAAACCTACCTGTAACGACGAACCCACGACTAGAACTGCATCCGACTCCGCCAGTCTGTCGTGAACAAGCTGTACCGTCGCTTTGCTCACAGTGTCTCCAAAAAACGTGACCTCAGGCTTCAGTATCCCTCCACAGGATTCACAGGAGGGAACTCTGAAATGGAGGACTTGCTCGTCCTCTATGAAGACATCACCGTCCGGAGCCACAGCGCCCGTCTGCGCCCTCCAGTCTGGGTTTAGTGCTACGAATCTTGTCTGCAACTCCTCCCTCGCTGAGATTGCACCACAGCCAAGACACATAACCCTGAGGAGGAAACATATATTAACACTAACTAGGACTGCAACTAATGATTCTTTTCATTATCGATTAATCTGCCGATTATTTTCCCGATGAATTGTTGGGTCTATAAAATGTCAGAAAATAGTGAAAAATTACCATCCAGGTTATTGACAATTTATTACCTACTGGCACTTTTCATAATTTTTGTTTAAACCAAATCTAATGACTTATCATGCAACAAAATGTAATAGTTATACCTTTTCATTTTCCATGAATCCTGGACAATATATAAAACAGATGGGAACAACACCACAATCTTGACAACTATCTACGGAAGAGTGGAAGATTTAAAACATTGTGACAATGAAATTGAACATTCAGTATATGTGCTAGTAACGCTAGTAGTTTGATATATTCCTTAAAAGTTTGATGTTTATTCTAAATATTTCAACTTTATTCTCGAAATGGAAAATAAAATCCATCTTCCTCCTCTCATTTTTCCCCATTATTTCTAGCTCTGATACTCTCCTGTATCTATCAGAGCAGGTTCATGATTAATGTGTCAGGTGTTGTCTCACCTGTGGGCACAGCCGTGGAGCTCAGTCAGTCTTTTCTGTCCCGCCTTTGAATGAAGAGCATCCACATTCTGTGTCACCAGCCAGTGCAGCTTGCCTCCCTCCTCCCACCTCTGCAGGGCCTTGTGTGCAGAGTTTGGCTGATGTGAGGAGAACTGCGGCCACCCGACAAAGTTTCTGGCCCAGTAGCGCTGACGGGACTTTGCACTGCGGACAAACTCTGAATACTGCATGGGTCGTCTGTCAGTGCGAGCATACAGCCCGACACCCTCTGAGCGGTAATCAGGGATCCCAGACTCAGTGGAAAGTCCTGCTCCACTGATAACAAACAGGCGTCTGGCTCGGGACACAAAGTCCTGCAGCAGCTCCAGGGAGTGGGCATCAGCGGTGCTGCAGGTGGGGACAAAGCCCACCATCCCTGCCTGAGGGACTGAGGATGCCCTCCTCAAAGGTGCTGTGTGCAGTGCGAGGATCCGCCGGGGCAATCTCATCTACAGAAACACAAACTGATGATTAGAAATATAACCACACGTCCTTTACACCTGCTCCACAGAGGGGCGGTGAAGTGTCAATTCACTTCAATAGGCTTTATTGGGATGACATCTGACATATGTTGCCAAAGCATAATTACTATTAGAGCTGCAATGATTACTCAACTAATCGATTATTAAGAATTATTACCAACTACTTTGATAATCAATTAATCGTGTAAATACATTTTCTCATGCAGAAAATGCTGTTTTCAGCCTCTCAAATTTGAAGATTTCATGCTTTTCTCTGTTTTTATCATATAAAACTGAATATTTTTGGTTCTGGACTGACAAAATAGCACATTTTTAAGACATAATCTTGGACGGTGAGAAACTGGGATGGACATTTTTCACAATTTTCTAACATTTTATAGACCAATTGATGAATCTAGAAATTGATCTTCAGATTATTCAATAATAAAAATAAACATTAGTTGCTGCCCTAATAACAATTATGAAAGACATTAAATTAAATTAACAAAACAAAAGAAAGAATAACAATTAAAGTTAATAGAATAAAATAGATGATTAAATAAAAATAATATATGTATGAGTAAAATAAGTTATGAAATTAGTTGGCATACTTTTTGTGACTCAACCTAAACAATGTAATACTGGTAATAACATAAAGAGATGTTAGTAGCGATAGTACAATATACCTAATATTCTATAGATAACAAAAGAAAATCTTCTGATAATAAAATAAAATAGAGATGTAAATAGTAGGGATAATACAAATTCACATTAATAGTGAATGCTAACAGTCAGATAGCTAAGAAGCTACACAGTTAACACACACTTTAATTACATTATAATGTTCTTATGAGGGTTAATGCCAACAAAGGTTGACTATATAACATATATATATATATATTACAATATTAAAATATAGAAAGCAAGATTTGACACTGGGCTACTCTCCTAGTGCACTGTCACCGGTAGGTTAGCTAACAGCCGGCTAACGTTACCGTCACTACGTAACTTTGTTTAGTGACTTCATCGTTACCTTGTATCTGTGAGCTACGGCGGTGGTTCAACGTTACTGTTAATAAAACTGGCACAACAACAAACTGTCCGCAGCTCCAAAGTGTTGGTTAAATAACCTGACAAACAGGCTTTTGTAAGATGGGAACCTTTGTCAGTGACAAAAACAGGAAGTACCAGGTTTAACGTAACACCAAACACACGCGCTGTATTCCCTGAAGAGATGAATTTATATAATATATATATAATATATATATACATATATTATATATATTATATATATAATATATATACACTCGCGCTGCATTCCCTGAAGAGATTATCTTATATATTATATATAATTATATAGTAAGTTATACATTTTTGTTGACATTAGAAGAAATGAGTACATTCAATTATGTTTATTACTGAGGGCATAGTTAAAGGTGGTACATTATATTGATTTGTTACCTTTTGTCTGTTTTTGTTGTCCTCCCTATTGACATACATGAGGGGGGGCAGAATATTAGAAATACCTTTCAGTAAAACACCACCAGCACTATGACCAGTGGTAAGACATATCACCTCTACGAAAGTAGATTTAATTATTTATTTTTACTTTTCAGCCATATAAAATATATTTTATTCTTTGTAGCACAATGGAATCAATATCTTTCAATTATTTATAAAAGTTACTGCCTGAACCGTAAAGGCAGACACATGTAATATAGAAAAAAAGATAACTTTGCACCAACTTAACTGCATTACATACTTTGCATTACGTAATTTGTACAAACAAAGTATACAATGCAGTGGTCTTAGCTGTAGTAAGTTTTCTTCCTGTGCTTCGATATCTTTATTCAAATTAAAGCTTCAATCTCAAACATTCTGTGAACAAGTGTGGAGGACCTTAATAAAATATGTTTAAAAATGCCCAGGGGCACTTTTAATTTTATTTCAGAGCTGCTTTAGGACTAGTAAAGAACAGTAATAAACATTGCTTTAAAATGGCATCCCCATATATCTGTGTATGAACAAATACAGTGATATAATTGGTGCATGTAAAAATATAACACGCATTGATTTTACACCCATACAAGTGTAGTCATGTCTTTTAGATGAATGCACATCCTGCACTAAACTGTCTTATTGTACATATTGGTTATAGCATTTTTACAGTATCTTTTCTCATATTTGTCAGCGTCATTTTCTATTCTATGTTTATGTTCTTGACTTTTCCAGTACTTTGACTGTAGTTTTATTTCTTCCTACTTGGCAATAAAACTAATTCTTATTGTGATTCTGATCGTTTTCAGGCATAAAAATACAAAGAGAATGTGTTTTGTATTTTTGAAAGACACACAGATTATACACAACACAACATTTTATGCTATAATGGCATCTGGAAGTTTCTAAAGGTTTTTTCTCTATCCTTTAACACATTTATTAATAGTAATGACTAAAGAAAAATGTTGTTCAGAAGTTGATCACTTCAGTCACCTAATCTCGGCTGTGAACAGGATGATACCAGCGATGAAGGGTTGATCCACTGAGCAGCACAGAGAAATGTCACGTTTCCTCCTGTGTGTCTATGAGAATATGCTGCACACGTCCTGATTACAAAACTCCAAGATATCTGTTGTAAGACAAGCACATGTGAATACATTGGAATTATCAACATGAGCGAGGGGCAGTATAATTATGTTTGACCATCAAGCAGGTGTTTTTGATTTCAGTCGTACCAGAGTGTGTGCAGTTGAAGGCCGTTTCCGCCTGACTGTAAAACTCCTCTCCCAGGATGGAGCGGGAGTCCATGTGGCTTGTGTGGACAAAACACTGAGTTGCATCTTTGAACAGCAGATCACTTTCTCCATACTGTTGAGACTCAAAGAGCTTGAACTCTGCGTTTGGGTTGGCTGCCAAAGTTTCCTAAAAGTAAAAAAAAAAAAAAAAAAAGAAAAAAAAAAGTTATTATTTTATTATGCACCTAAACACTTTTCCTTTCTGCAATGCCAAAGATAATAATTTAAATGTCTGTTCCGATTTATGTCACTTCTCATCAGAAGCAAGTAAACTGGATCTTTGTGGTCGTGACTTGAGATGCTATTGGACCTCAATCATTTTTTGGTACCAACTAAATGTCTAAATTTAGTCAGTGGTGGAAAGTAAATAAGTACATTTACTCAAGTACTGTACTTAAGTTTAATTTTGAAGTACGTGTACTGCATGTGAGTATTGCCTTTTTTAACTTCTATTTCTCTAAATTTATCTGACAGTTACTAGCAACTTACAAAATTAATTAATTAATTAATTAATAAATTCATAAAAATACAAAAAGATCAAATTTATAAATAAATATAAATAAAATTAAAAAACAATTTCTGACGTCCCTGTCCATAACAGTACATTGCTTAGTCTTGTTACTCCTGTCTGCTGATCTAAACTGGGGGCGTGTCGACCGCCGTCTACCGTAGTAGGTAATACACTGACTATGGACAAGTACCTCATACAACACCACTTCAAAACATCTGAACTATCCCTTTAAGTGGAGAGTGAGAGAACTTAAAACATAAGCAGAGTCCCACGCCTATACAGTGTGTACGAGTAAAACCTGATTCAAAAGTCTGTTCACAGAACCTGACCTGTGACTTCATGAGGAAGTCGTACACTCGTGCTGTGAGCACCGGCCGTGTCATGATGGTGTTCGGTGGGATGACTCCGAGGTTGCAGCTCTCCCACTCTGACAACGGGGCCCGACGACCATCCCCGCACAGCAGCTCGTAGTCTGATGACGTCCACCCCGCTGCCCAACCGCTGGAACTCAAACCTAAAGAACAACGTGACAAAAATATAATGCAACATGATAAACATACAGAATATGTTCGCATCAGTGCGTGTGTCAAAACGCCATCTTGAATATCTCACTGAGGATGTTGGAAAGAAGGGTGTGTTGCTCGAGGAAGGCCACGTCGCCGTAGCTTTTACCACTGGGATCTCCGACCAGACACCTTGGAACAGCGAGTAAACATTAAAATGGTCAACTCAGCCAAATAAGATAAAAACTTTTTTTGGTCTCCATTCAAATACAATAGAGTTGTACCAAAAAAAATAAAAAATGTCCCTATGACAACAGATATTTTTCTCAGGAGTCAGTGGTGAATATTTGTCAGAAACACAACTCTGAATTAATGCTTATGTTGCACTGCATGACCTTCTTTGCTAATCATTTATATCAACATGAAAGTGATGTCAGTGTTGTGTTTTAACAGCTGCTTGTTATGCCCCGATGCTCTTCAGAGAGATTCAGGAAGTGCTGCTGCGGTGTCGTTTTCAACGCTGTCGCTGACTGTTACTGTTGATGACGATGTGATGTTCATGACTGTTGATGTCCATGAATATGTTGACGTCACATAGATGTTTACACTACTCATTATGATGCTGTGCTCTCCCCTTATTTTGTACCGCCTTGAGATGCGTATGTCGTCTCCTTGTCTGTCTTATTTGTATGGTGGCACTCATAACACTAATAACACACACTAATAAAGTATCTCAAATTGTATACCACAAAAGATAAGTGAGAAAATATGTTTTCCACACCGGCAATCCCAGATGAACAGGAAGCTCTGGTTCAGGTAAGCCACTGCACGTACCTTAGTGCCCCCATGTTGCCATAGTAACGCTCATTGTGGTTGTCAGCGCAGCGTTTGGTGGCAGCTTCCCCTGAGCCTCCGAGACACACTTTGCACAGATTCCCCTGGGAGCCAGGAAGGCAGCCTTTCCAAAACACGTCGTTGTACACTGAGAAAACACAAAGTGGGAAACCGCAGCTGAGGCCTGTCACCATAACTACTTTTGTTGGACGATATATTGTCCCAGAAATAATTAAAAGAAACCATATTATTGTAATTTCATGCCACTGATATAATAATGATGAAAATAATAATGCAAGTACACCCTCTAAAAGAGCAACTGACTTTCAGACATTGACATTCAAATTTTAAATCAAAATTCTGCAGTTTTAGATAAAGATTAGGCTACAGTGATATTATTTGTATTATACTATTTGTAGATTAGTTTCCAATGGTGGCTGCGTAGGATTGTTTGTTGTGTAAAACAATCACAATAGTTCCAGAGCGTTGTGAAGTCTCCAGAAGTCATTTTATTTAAATAGAAGATAGATGTAATCATTTTCGAAATTCACAATATGTTTTAATCTGACAAAATATTCTACTTTAACTTTCAAAAACAACATGTTTACTGTGGTCAACAAATCTGTTTGGGAGGCACGCACTTTAACGCGTTTTATACATTAAAGAAAGTTTATATAATTTTATTACAACGACTCACTTTATTGAGGATTTTGTTCGAGGATAAAAAAAAAAATGTATTAGATTTTTTTTTTAGGCAAATGACGTCATGAAATATGAAGACAGACTTTGGAAGCTTAACTCGAAAACTTCAATAGAAGCTTCAAATGTAAAAAAAATGTAAAAAAAGAAAAGAAAAAAAGACATTTGGTACAGCCCTAACTCTGGTTCAATGGAGCTTTTTATGCAGCGCCACATAATGATTGTAAACAGTACCTTGGTCTGGATCACAGGGGGAGCTGCTGTTGTGCTCCAGGCTTAACGTGTGTCTGTATGGCAGCAGCCAACCAGCCGGGCTGTACATGTGGCCGTGACAGGAGCGCCGGCCTCCGAGATTCCCGATGAAGACGTTTCTGCTGGAGCGCTTTGCCACTGCCACACCCACCACTGAGGGCAACACTGAGGAGAGAGACGGTGGAGGTTTTAAAGACAACAATCAGCTACCAAGATTATTTTTAAATTTCTCATTTAATGTTCTGTCGTACCGTCCGTCTCCAAGTGGGTCGATCCATCAGCAGGCACACATTTTCCTCCTGAAAGTCCGAGAGAACACAGTGGGAAACAGACGTTTTCAATCAATGAAGAATAAGACTGCAGCAAACGTAACGATCATTTGTTATTTAATCTATTTATTTAAAAATGTCAAACATTTGTGAAAAACTCGGGGTGGAGAATTGCAGTTGATTGCGGTATCAAATATCTATTTTGGATTTGAAATGCTGCCGGTAGAAAGGCAGGATTGGATTTACCTCAGTAAAAACATCTCAATGATTAACTTTCTCCACAACACTGCAAGAGGAGAGTTTTTATTCCTGAAACGTTGACACTCCTTCTGAGAGTCAATGAATGCCTAACCAAAATATATTTGTATGAATATTATTGAAAGGTTTCCAGACAACCAATCACTGTTGATTTTTATTTATTTCTATTTTATTTGTTTTATTATATGCGTGTGTTCTGTAGATATCTCTGCAAAAACAAAAAAAAAAAAAAGAAAGAAAGAAAAGGCTCCAGCCTCTTCAATGTGTGTAACTGTGTTTTAAGAATGTTAACAGTTTTACCATAATATTCTGTAACTACGGGGACAAGACCACATTTTCCTGCGATGAAAGAGTGAGTTGCATCCAGCGAGACGGCGTCCACCTCGTCCCTCTGTAGAGAGAGTGCACAGGTGGTTGCTTCCTTGATTTTTAAGTGTGATAAAACCTTAATATGCCAAAAAAATCCTGTGATTCATACTAAGAAAATGACTTACCTTAATTTTCTTGATGCAGTCGCGCATTGAGACCGCACTGACACACACCAGAGGGTCGGACTTTATACTGAGAGCCCACTGCTCACATTTCTTCTGCTCTGCATGGCTGATACAGCACCATCGCACAACACTGTCCTCCAGTGAACTTCCTGCACACATACACGCTCGATGAGGTCACGCTCAATGAGGTCTGTTTTGAATATGAAAACGAACAATGTGGGCGTAAATACCTTCATGTCCAAGACCTTTGAGGAGTGCCACATAATCCAGCCCCAGCACCTGATTGACATCTATGTCGTCTGGCAGGACAGCGAGTTTATGCGTCAGATCTTTGAAGAGAAGGTCGTTTTCTCCAAAAGAAGACGAGTTGAAGAGTTGAAAGCGCTTCCTCTCTCTTCCGCGTTGGCCAAACAGCATCTAAACAACAATAAAGAATCCTTTAAGAATCTTTTATTCGGGTACTAGTGGTATGTGGGATATTTGCTGACAAAATGTGAGAAAACGATTGAACAAAACAAAAATTAAAAAAAAGTACCTGCACCGTCTCTAGAAATTTGCGAGCACTCTTGCGAAAGTTTAATCTGGTGACCATGCCGCCTCCTGGACCACGTCCCAGATTACAGCTGCTGTAGTGGCTGAGGGGAGCTTGTGTGCCGTTTGTGCACAGCAGCCTGAACTCATCTCTATCACTGTCTGAGAGAACAAACAGAAATATGAAGAGAAAGCAGATGTTACAATTAGGGATGCAAGATTTCGGATTTTTGCCTGATATCCGTTATGCCAATATGTTCCAACTACAAACAACCCTGTAATAGCCAGGGGATGAACAAACGAAGCGCTTCGTGCCTAAGTGCAGCTTCAGTGCTTTTGAGTCCAATGAACGAGGCTGTAAACCTGATAAGCCTACATCCTATGGGTCAGACTTTATTTTCTGTGCGAAAATGAACTTTCACGATGCAGACATACTTGTTGCAAGTCAACGGTTAGCGTCACACGCGCATAATTCTAGCAAAATCAAGCTTATCTGCCCGTCATATTTTGTAAAATGCTGATATTTCATTTTATCGGCTGCTACCGATGACGTGCCGATATCATCGTGCATTTCAATTAACCTTAGAAAATGTGTTTTTCCAGTTTGATTCTGTATGGCTTAAGAATCATCAGGATGTTAATAACCACTTATTATGTTTCAAATATGTTTTACTGAACTGATTTAAAACTGGTGTTATTTAATAGTATTAATTATATAAAAAGCGGATATTGTTGTGTGATAATTTTTTTTTTTCAAACAAGACATAGTGATCCAGGAATTGTCGATATTTAGGTTTGCATTTGTACTTCTACCACCATCACTCATTTATCCACTACTATTCTCTATTGAACTGCCCTGCTCGGTGCAAACCAAAGCTCTCAACAGCAGCAGGTAGTGCTCAGGTTGGGGCTAAACTGTGTGGTCATCTTATTGTAGACAATGATTATACTAAAGATCAGCTTTAAACTTATTTGTAATCCTTTTGTTGTGTTTATTTTCCTAATGAACACAAATATGTGGATCTGCACATATATTCTTTATAAAAATAATAATTTTAAAGTATTTTTGTGGCATTTTTGCCTTTATTAATAGACAGATGAAATGAAATGAAAAAGAGAGAGATATGAGGGGCGATTTGCAACAAAATCGCTGTCTGTCCCAATCTTGAGACGTTATATTGACATGGTCAGTCAGGGTCTTAAAGCCATCAAGTCTTCTTCGAAAAGATCTTTAATTGTAACAGAAGAAATGAATAGTAAGATACTATAGAAGTATATTCGAAGATAGCTTACCTTCAATACTTTCAAGAGCTAAATGGTCCACAAATGCAACATCTCCTGCCCCACTCCTGAGACATCTGTGACAGAGCAAAAGAGGAAATTCATTTTTATGCTGTTTTGACCCTCTACGTGCTGCAAATGTGCGTCGTAAGTTGAGAGCTTTGTTGATTCTTTGTTGAGCCTGACCTGAGGGCCCCTTGGCTGTTGTAGAAGGGCTCACTGTGGGACGTTTCGCAGTGGTAATTCTTCTGGCGAATGTAGGACTTCTGGCCTTGGCACAGAGCGCACAGATCTGGTGCCATGGCAGCAGCTCCGGGAACACAGCTGGCACTGAAAAAGGTACTGACGTCTGCTCACGAGCAGAAAAACAAGTCAGGGGACAATAAAACCAGAGGAGCATGAATGCCAAAATAGTAAACAGAAAGAAAGTTCCACTGTTCTGTTTTCACTGGCGGCTGATTATGATGACGTTACCCTGACTGAGCGGCTGCTCCTTCGACCAGCTCAGGTAGTTGCGGGAGAGCAGGAAGCCGAGAGGAAGACTCCATCCGGCCGTCCATCGAACCCCGCTGTGACAGCTCCTGCGGCCCTGCAGGGATCGTATGTCCAGACTGCTGTTTGTCACCACAGCCACAGACAGAATACAGCCTCCTGCAGGACTCAGTGCAGACACAGACAGGTTTACGGACTCAGACACGCGTGCTGAAGAGACGTGCGGAAGTGTCTCAGAAATCTGAAGTAAACCTACCGTCGCTGTATATCTCCTTGGCGATGGCAACGAGGCCAAACTGCTTCACAGCAGAATAAACTTCTCCTGCATCTAACGTCACTATATCAGCACGGTTTGCCTGAAACAAAGTGTTATAAGTACAAGTGGTAGCCAGTGTTGGGAAGGTTACTTTGAAATGGTATAGGTTACAGTTTTGAATTACTTCATCATAGTAATGTAATGTTTATTTTTTTTTTTATTACTTTTCTAACAAATGTTTTAAACTGGGCAATAAAGCTGAAAAGTCCTAAAAACAAACTTAAACCATGCAGTGTAACAGTAGGCTACTCAACACTGATTACTACACAAACTTTTATTAAAAGTTCTTAAATTTAAATTGAATTAAGATCGGAGCGGAGCAACAAAACAAATATTTTATTCTACATATAAGCTTTTTACCGAAAAGAATATATTTTGATGTTGCCCACTTTGTAATCACCAACATCTTGATAAGTAACTGTAATTTAATTACATATTTTTTCTCAGTAACTGTCACTGATTACATCTATTTTGTCATTTAATTACGTAACTCTGTTACGTGTAGCTAATTACTCCCCAACACTGGTGGTAGCTCAAAGAACGTACTACAGCAGCATGTATATATACGATTCACAGCCAGATTTAGAGGTGTTGCAACATGAATTCAAAACAGATTTATTTCCCTGAAACACTGCCATACATCACATTTACAATATCTAATTTAATGGAGGAGGGGTTTTTATGACCCTGAGACATTTTTGTTAAAGCACCTTTTCAGTTATGATGGATGCCTTTAAGAAAACAGTATCCATCAACGGCTTTAGTTCAGTGCTCCTGGTAGGGTTTCCCATGGCAAATTGGTCTCAGGCGAGGGGCCAGACAAAGAATGGTTCAAACACCCCAATGCAACAACAAAAAAGAGGAGGTGTGACCCTGCCCGGAGGAAGCCCGGGGCCCCCGTCTGGAGCCAGGCCTGGAAGGGGGGCCCGTCAACGAGCGCCTGGTGGCCGGGTTTGCCACGGAGCCCGGCCGGGCATAGCCCGAAGAAGCAACGTGGCACCCCCCCCCTCTCCATCATGTGGGCCTACCACCCGCAGGAAGAACCGTTGGGGTCGGGTACATTGCCAGACGGGTGGCAGTGAAGGTCGGGGACCTCGACGGACCAGACCTGGGCAGCAAAGGCTGGCTCTGGGGACGTGGAACGTCACCTCTCTGTGGGGGAAAGAGCCGGAGCTTGTGCGGGAGGCGGAGCGCTACCAGTTAGATCTGGTTGGGCTCTCCTCTACGCACAGTCTCGGTTCTGGAACCGTACTCCTGGATAGGGGTTGGACCTTATTCTTCTCTGGAGTTGCTCAGGGTGTGAGGCGCCGGGCGGGTGTGGGGATACTCACAAATCCCCGGCTGAGTGCCGTTACGTTGGAGTTCACCCCGGTAGACGAGAGGGTCGCCTCCCTACGCCTACGGGTTATGGGGGGGAAAACTCTGACTGTTGTCTGTGCATATGCACCGAACAGCAGTTCAGAGTATTCGGCCTTCTTGGAGACCCTGAATGGAGTCCTGTTGGGGGCTCCAGTAGGGGACTCCATAGTTCTACTGGGAGACTTCAACGCGCACGTGGGCAGCGATGGAGACACCTGGAGAGGCGTGATTGGGAGGAACGGCCTCCCTGATCTCAACCCGAGTGGTTGTTTGTTATTGGACTTCTGTGCTAGACATGGGCTGTCCATAACAAACACCATGTTCGAACATAAGGATGCTCATAAGTGTACATGGTACCAGAGCACCTTAGGCCGAAGATCGATGATCGATTTTGTAATCGTATCATCTGATCTGAGGCCGCATGTTTTGGACACTCGGGTAAAGAGAGGGGCGGAGCTGTCAACTGATCACCATCTGGTGGTGAGTTGGGTCAGGGGGTGGGGGAAGAGTCTGGACAGACCTGGTAAGCCCAAACGGGTAGTGCGGGTGAACTGGGAACGTCTGGAGGAGGCCCATACCCAAGAGACCTTTAACTCACACCTCCGGCGGAGTTTCTCTGGCATCCCTGTGGAGGTTGGGGGCATTGAGCCTGAGTGGTCAATGTTCAAAGTTTCCATTGCTGAAGCTGCAGCGGGAGCCTGCGGCCTCAAGGTCTTAGGTGCCTCAAGGGGCGGTAACCCTCGAACACCGTGGTGGACCGCGGTGGTCAGGGAAGCCGTCCGACTGAAGAAGGAGTCCTTCCGAGATATGTTATCACGGGGGACTCCAGAGGCGGTTGCAAGGTACCGACAGGCCCGAAGGGCAGCGGCCTCGGCTGTGACAGAGGCAAAGCAGCGGGTGTGGGAGGAGTTCGGAGAAGCCATGGAGAAGGACTTTCGGTCGGCACCAAAGTGCTTCTGGCGTACTGTCCGGCACCTCAGGAGGGGTAAGCGGGGGACCATCCAAGCTGTTTACAGCAGGGATGGAACACTGTTGACCTCAACTGAGGAGGTACTCGGGCGGTGGAAGGAGCATTTTGAGGAACTCCTCAATCCCACTAATACGCCCTCTTTGATAGAGGCAGGGCTGGAAGATTATGGGGGATCATCAGCAATTTCCCTGGTGGAAGTCACTGAGGTAGTCAAACAACTCCACAGTGGCAAGGCCCCGGGGATTGATGAGATCCGTCCAGAAATGTTGAAGGCTTTGGGTGTGGAGGGGCTGTCGTGGCTGACACGTCTCTTCAACATTGCGTGGAAGTCGGGAACAGTGCCTAAGGAGTGGCAGACCGGGGTGGTGGTTCCCCTGTTTAAAAAGGGGGACCAGAGAGTGTGTGCCAATTACAGGGGTATCACACTGCTCAGCCTCCCGGGTAAAGTCTACTCCAAGGTGCTGGAAAGGAGGGTTCGGCCGATAGTCGAACCTCAGATTGAAGAGGAACAATGCGGATTCCGTTCTGGCCGTGGAACAACGGACCAGCTCTTCACTCTCACAAGGATCCTGGAGGGGGCCTGGGAGTATGCCCATCCGGTTTACATGTGTTTTGTGGACCTGGAGAAGGCGTATGACCGGGTCCCCCGGGAGATACTGTGGGAGGTGCTGCGGGAGTATGGGGTGAGGGGGGCGCTTTTGAGGGCCATCCAATCCCTGTACGCCCAAAGCAAGAGTTGTGTCCGGGTTCTCGGCAGTAAGTCGGACTCGTTCCCAGTGGGTGTTGGCCTCCGCCAGGGCTGCGCTTTGTCACCAATCCTGTTTGTGGTATTCATGGACAGGATATCGAGGCGTAGTCGGGGGGAGGAGGGGTTGCAGTTTGGTGGGCTTGGGATCTCATCGCTGCTCTTTGCAGACGATGTGGTCCTTTTGGCATCATCAGCCTGTGACCTTCAGCACTCACTGGATCGGTTCGCAGCCGAGTGTGAAGCGGTTGGAATGAGGATCAGCACCTCAAAATCTGAGGCCATGGTTCTCAGCAGGAAACCGGTGGATTGTCTACTCCGGGTAGGGAATGAGTCCTTACCCCAAGTGAAGGAGTTCAAGTACCTCGGGGTCTTGTTCACGAGTGAGGGGAAAATGGAGCGGGAGATGGGCCGGAGAATCGGAGCAGCGGGCGCGGTATTGCACTCGCTTTACCGCACCGTTGTGACGAAAAGAGAGCTGAGCCAGAAGGCAAAGCTCTCGATCTACCGGTCTATCTTCGTTCCTACTCTCACCTATGGTCATGAAGGTTGGGTCATGACCGAAAGGACGAGATCGCGGGTACAAGCGGCCGAAATGGGTTTTCTCAGAAGGGTGGCTGGCTTCTCCCTTAGAGATAGGGTGAGGAGTTCAGTCATCCGAGAGAAGCTCGGAGTAGAACCGCTGCTCCTTTGCGTAGAAAGGAGCCAGTTGAGGTGGTTCGGGCATCTGGTAAGGATGCCCCCTGGGCGCCTCCCTAGGGAGGTGTTCCAGGCACAGCCAGCTGGGAGGAGACCACGGGGAAGACCCAGGACGAGGTGGAGAGATTATATCTCCACACTGGCCTGGGAACGCCTCGGGGTCCCCCAGTCAGAGTTGGCCAATGTGGCCCGGGAAAGGGAAGTTTGGGGCCCCCTGCTGGAGCTGTTGCCCCCGCGACCCGACCCCGGATAAGCGGTTGAAAATGGATGGATGGATGGATGGCTTTAGTTCATCCTGAGTTTGATATTTCCTCCCATCCCACATGCCAACTTGGCACTGTAAACAGGTTATCATCAAGAATAGAGCTAATCCAATAAATCCACTGGGTATCAGCGTATATGGGTGCTGATAAGTAACAAGAAATCGCAGCGCAAATATGCCAAAGCTGAGGTAACCAAAGGTCATCTAGAAGCAGTATCTCCATTACATGATCCTGTCCATCAAGTGGAACATTGTTCATCTTAAACAAACTGTCCTGTTCAGTAGACACCGAGCTCACGATTCTTTAGTACCAAGTATATGTGATCCTGATCAAAAGGTTTCTGTGAAAACTCTCAAAAATAAAACACAAATGTAACTGTTCATTTCATCATCAATCTGCTTTCCATTTGTCTATTCTCTTTTTCAACATGTGTTTATTTTCAATTAGTCTCTGGGAATTTGTTGAGAAGAAATAGGAATTTTCAATCAATGGCAGTTTTCTTTGTGCATTTATCAAAAAAGAAGAAGGTTTTATTGAATGAATTTAAGCTGTATTTCACATACAAACATAACTTCATGTGATTGTTATCTGCTACAGTAAGTTCTTTGTCCTTTGCACACCTTTATTTTTGACTGCAACCCGTTCTAAAATTCCGAAATTGCGTTTGAGGTGAAGGATGCTCACCCTGATCCTATCGATGCAGTCCGTCGTGCTGGACGCTCGTATGCATGAGAGTCTGGCGAAAGCTGCCACAGCAGCTGGCGGCAGCGCTGCCACCAGAGCTTTGGCGAGTTCTGCACACTTCTTCTGTTCAGGATCTGACACTGTGCACCACCGCATCTTCTTCGCTAACATGCAAGAAATAGTTCAAACAGTCCACAAGAGTTAATCAGAAGATGAATAAACATTTAGATTATTTGTTAACATTTTAGTGAGATGCCGGTATTTAAAGAATTTATTTGCGTATTCATTAATTAAAGAAAATCTAAAACCAACTTGGCATTTTGTTAAACTGTGAAATGATTTTACAACATTTATAATGTTTAAATCAGTTTTAATAACATCCACAGAAAGACCCGGCAATCTGGCCAACAACAACCAAAAGCCAACATTTACAAAAGCATAAATAAAACTTTGAACACTCAACAACACAATGACACTGAATATGAACCAAACATAACGTAACACTGAAAGTAAATCAACTTCTTCAGTAACTTAACTCACCTCTGATGCAGCAGGAAAAGATGAAAAAGAGTAAAATGGCATAAAGTCCTCGCATTCTGCCCTGATGTAGATCGCAGATTTGGACAAATCTGTTTTATGTAGCCTGCAGAGCTCAACAGACAGCTGATCTTTCTGTTAGTCGGAAATAATCCCTGAAACTCCTGCGTAGATTTCCCAAAGTATTACGGAGACCTAGTGTGCAAGGGCAGCTCCTCTGAAAACTATAAAGTGACTATTTGCACACATATGGAAGATAATTAGCACCATCTGTCACAAGGACGACCCCTATCCAATGTTTTCGCAGACTTCACGTGTAGAGGTAGCAGTGAAAGCTGCTGTAAGGAACTTGGCTGTAATATTTTTGGATTTTCTCACTCAATTTTTATGACAGTTTACATGATATTCAACAGCAATAAAAGGCACTATGTGGACTTTAAGATATCTGTTTTTTCCTCACAAGCTGAGCGCAGTACAAGTGCGAGTGTTCAATCTAATACTGTATACTAATATGTATCAGCTGGTGAACAGTTTCCTCATTCAATAATCGTGTCAGTCTTTGTGTTATTTTACAAAATGTGATCCAGGCAGATGAACGACAGTCCAAACAATCAGCAGGTGTAATCCCTTTTGTGTGCGAGGCATCATCTCTTGTCACGTTGTAAACACAGAGCGATGTCTTTCCATCTCTTCTATTTTCCGATGCATAAAAGGAACTCCTGAGGCCTGGAGGGCAGCCTGCAAACGCTGGATCCTCTCTGCATGTAGCAGCATTGTTGGTTTCCGTTTTGCCAGATGAGTGGACAGTCTGTCGATGCGCTCCTCCAACTGTCAACATCAAAAACATCGACGGTGACACTCATGTGACCTCTCTTTGCTGACTTTTTCACAGGCAAGGATTTATTAGTCAAACAGGACCTCAAAAGAATGCGTGCAAAACTGAAACCATCAGTGTTTTTTTTTTAGGACCTCACAAGCCCCGTCTCTTTCCATAATTAAATAAACTTGTACAGTTAAATCCATTTCCACTAATCAATCAGTGATTCTGGCTCGTTTTTTTTTTTTTTTCACTATGGTCAAAGTGTGTGAATACAATATTTATTTTTCTCATTTCTTTTTTTAATTATTAGTCACAGTTGGTTGTCGTTATAAGCGGTAAAACACTTATGTGTGATAAATCAAGCTTAAAGCGCCTGAATCACCAGTATTGATGGTTTAAATAAGAATGTATTTTTAAAAATAGTTTTTGAACGAAGTAAAGACACACTATGTTAATGTTCTATAAACCCAACAACATTTGGGGATAAACAACTAAAATAGGACTGTATCTTTTTACAGTATCCTCTCTAAAGTGGAAACTACAAATGTAAGTATCATGGAAGTGCTGAAAATGCAGCCGCATTGTTTATAAGTGTTGTTTCCAGTTTCATATAAAACAATGAGAATTATCTTGTATTCTTACCTCCTTCAACTCTTGACAAACCGCATTTTTTTCCGTTTGTTCGTCCTTTCCACTGGTCTGTAGCCAACTCTGTAACACCTCTTTTAGTTTTAGCCATGCCCTGAGTCGACACACAAAATCAAACGTTACTACTATATACTATCCATACTGAGAAGAATGGAAAATTGGTGATCAAAGGTTTCGTACCGAAGCTGCTTCCTGTCCTGTTGGTAAGTCATCATGTCCAGCTGAATGCTGAGCAGCTCTCTGGTCAGAGCTCTAGTCGGCTCCGTTGCTGCGTCTTCTACAGTTTCTCCACTTGATGCTCTCAGACAGACGTCTTGAAGAAACACGACAAAAAACATGTTTAAATCGCGGTATTTGTGATGTCCTATATTTTATAGGGAGAAGAAAAACGCAGGTATCACACCTGAATCAGCCAACGAGAGTGGTTTAAAGGGCGGGACAAACTGATGAAGTGGAGCCTCCCCAAAACCTGAGCCCATAGTCTTCACCAACTTGGGAAAGAAAGCAGACATTATAAACTGAGTAACTTATTTTAGCTTTGAACGTATTGCTGACGTCTGTTGAAGTCAAACAGGTCATTATTACCGTATCTTCGGCTCCAGTGGTCATGAAAGCAGAGGGGGGCAGAAGAACGTCTTGGTTTTGGGTTTCCTGAGGTTCACAGGTTGACACATTAGATATGATGATGCTCTGACATGTAGAGGCAACGGGGACGGGATGGAGGCAGGACAACGCTGTATGATGGCTGTATGAAGGACGACCGAGCGCCGAGGGTTTTGGAGCTGATTCAGCGCTGGGAACGCCAGTCTGCTCTTGGGCGCTAGAAAAAAAAAAAAGAGCTTTTGTCAGTGCCTTCTCCTGGGTGAGAAAGATTTTGCTGATGTTTTTTGATTTAAACTCATTCTTGATTTGAAATACATGTCTAGTATTAAATGTTTTTTGTTTTTTTAAGTGTCTATTGATTATGTAGAAAAAAATTACTTTATTTTCAATGGAAACTCAAACAGTTCCTCGCAGCGTCGGGGCTGACGTCGAGGCGGACAGCTGAGGGGTCTGCAAAAAAAAAAAGAAAAACTCTGCAAGACTGAGTCAAGGTGTTGAACACAGATTCACAGCCCGTGAAGGCGTGAAGACTCACAGCTTGCTCAGCCCGCCATCTTCAGCTTCCTGCTCCTCCGAGTCAGACGGGCCAACGCTCTTCGATCCAGGTGTAGTCAAACAGAAGGTCACGCTCTTCTTCGATGGTTGCCCTTTGACCTCTGGCTCTCTCTGCGGTTTACACAGTGCCCGCTGCTTCCACCGCGTCGCACAGCGCTTCACCACTGTCCTCAGATGTCGTGACCTCTGCAGGACACAGGCGCACTTGATGAAATGATGCTCAAATTTCAAATCTGAAGTGACACAAAATCAAACACCCACCTGCTCTTGGCTGTGCTGCGTTAGGCTCGTCGTGAGATCGTTCATGTGAGCAGCGTATGTGAGGATGCACTTCACGCCCTCCCTCAGCAGCTGGTCTCTGTACATCTCTGCTGCTCTGGCCGCCTGCTCTTGCTTTCGGCGCTGCTCCGTCACCCACAGCCTCCATCCATACAACACCTGCAGCAGGTTCACAAAACAACAGCAAGAGCGAGTGAGCACCAATTCCACAATTCAGTGCTCAATTTTGCAGGAAGAGAAGGATGTGTTACCTTGGCCTGAAGAGAGAGGGACCAGTGCCAGAGCGCTCGCTCCGTCTGCTTAGCTTCCCTCTGTCTGTGCTGCAGCTGTTTTGCGGGAAGGAAACCAAAGTCATGGCCAGTTTAACTGCACTAAATCAGAACAGATATATCGGTCTGACTGTCTGACCTTGCTCCAGGTAGAGAGTTGAAAAAAATGAGCACCAGAAGGCTTTCGCTACAAGCATAATACAGAAGCCGCATACTAAGATGAACAAGCCGTCGGTCCCACCTTTCCCGTGTTTCCCGCATCCCTCCATTGACTTCCTGTACAATTCAGAAATAAACTATAGATCCTGTTGATTACATATAAGGCACTGCATGACCCTGCTCCCAGTTACAGTTTGGATCTCCTTGTTCCTCGTTATACTTCTCGACCACTCCGATCCTAAAAACTCGGCCTTCTATCATTCCCAAATCTACTGTTTTAAGCTGCTTGTATGTATCTTTATAGGCAAGCTTTTTTTTTACAGACCTCATCCCTGTGGTAAGTTCTTTTTATATTCTGATATATTATCACAATGTAGGATAAGATGACTTAATTTATTTCTTATTTGTGTGTGTCTGTGTGCTTTAAAAAGAGCTTTATTTATTTACTTATGAGAAACAATATCATACAAATAAAACAAAGCAAATTCTCTCCCTTTCTCTCTCTACATCTGGTTGAGATGAGCATTTTATTATTCCATAAAGACGGGGGACATGTGAGAGACAACTATTTTTTAAATATTAAAAAAAACAAACACTTTTAGTCTCTAGTATGGGTCAAGCTAAACAAAAAATCACACACTTTACAAAGCTCATCCAGAGCCACAAAGGACATTATTCAATATACTGGCTGACTAATGATTTTCATGACAAGTGCAGTGATCTTTATGTGCAGTAGTGTTTTAAAGGCTTAAGTGTTTGGCGTGTGAAAAAGAAACAAACCTTTATTTTCCACTGGTCAAAGTACGTCTGGTACATCTTTAATCTCAGCAAAAGGAGTCCCTGTCGTTTCATGACCTATAAAATAATCACATTTAAAAAAACGTATGCCATCAGTGTGGCTTTATATAACACTTAAGGGGTAATAAAGTAACAACTACCTTATTTTTCTGATGTTGGTTGTGATGCTTATTCCAGGCTTTTAGTGCTTTGGAAAGGAGTTTGGAGTCATGCCACCTCCTGGCTTTTTCCATGTATAGCCTCTCTCTCCGAGCCTCCCTGGTCTGCATCCTCCATTGTCTGAAAGACCGCAGCAGCCGCACTACATACAGAAAACATCAAGCTAAAAAGTATAGCACAATTCAGGCACATCTGCCTAATCTTAACAGTTTTCGGACACAACAGTAACTTAAAAGTTGGCAAATCTGAAGTGGAATACTATAAAAAGCAGTGATACAACAGACAAAAGTAGGTGACGACGACTCTCATTTGTCTGGGACAGAAGAAAACATTTTTAGAAAGGGCTTTTTCTCTGTACTGAAGGTTTACAACCTTAGTTTGTAATTTGTAATTTAGTGGGTCTGCATCCTTTGTGTTTCCTTGTGTAAGGTTCCTCTCTTCATTACAGTCTGTGTGTGTCATCTTTGAGAGACAACACGTCACCTACTGCACGTCTGTCCGTCCTGGGAGAGGATCCTCCTCAGTCTCTCCCTGAGGTTACTTCTATTTTTCCCCCACTAATTGTGGGGTTTCTTTTAGGGAGTTTTTCCTTGTGCGGTGCGAGGGTCTAAGGACAGAGGGTGTCGTACCCTGTACAGTCTGTAAAGCCCACTGAGACAAATGTGTAATTTGTGATATTGGGCTATATAAATACATTTGATTTGAAAGTTGGCCAATCAGCTGTCAGCAGTAAGACTAAGAGCAAATAAAATCACATTAAACAAACACTTCCTAACTCTCAAGCTGTAGGTGTAAGAAATGTACATTACTACCAAAACACTAACCGGACCGGAGCAGTAAATGTAAACAAATATTTTGTCCCCACTGTCTAAAAAATGTATTAAATTAATGGGACACTTGAAAAAAAAAAAAAGAAGCGTAATTGATGCATAAATTGCATCAAATTAAATTAATTGAATGACACTTAATGTAGGATTAGTATATTGGCCTTTTTTTCAAAATCTTGGAGGCAATTTTTGACCTTTTTGAAAAGGAGCATTCTGAGATTTCCTTAATTTCTGACACAGGAAGGGACATTCACATAACAAAATTGATCTGCTAACAGAAAATGAATGTTGAAATGGTCTTGAACATATACTGCATGTGGCCACTGTAATAAGTTACCTTGATTTATGGACCTCTGAGCCTTGAGGACTGCTTCCCCCTGCTGGTGGCGCTTTGACACTGCACATGCCGTTACTTCTCTCCAGGCAAGAAACACCTTGACACATTCAGTGCAAAGACAGCAATCAGCAAAGGCTCCCACAAACAAATAACTATGATGGTTTTGCATATGAGGGTGCTGAACTGCTTAATAACCTTAAGTTGAAGGAAATGCTGAAAGTGATTATGTGCTCGTTGCTCTGTGAGCCTGACCTCCGCCAGCAGCACGCTGTTCTCCCGCCAAACACACAGTGCCGTCCTGGAGAGACATCATTGAGACAGAGAGAAAGCTGACATGAATCATTCAGAAAGAAAAAGAAAATGGGAGCAGCCTAACACATGTAAAACTGAGTTTCTCCACAAAGAATCATGCAATTACACTATTTAAATCTTGCGTTTACCGGCTCATAAGTTTCTTGGAAATATGTGATTCAGCATGAAAATATAAATAAATGACGAAGAGCAAAACGACCAATTAGTCAACTCATTGACTAAGAGGAGGCAGAGAATATACATGCATAACCCTTTCTGTTCAATACCTGAGAGAGGTCTGTTTTTGGTGCCTGTAAAGTTCCTCGGCATGACCGTAGATCTGACACATCTGCAGGTGGTGTTTCTGTGAATGCAGCAGCCGACGGTGCATCAGCGTTATCTTTATTACTCCAACCTCAAGAAATCAGGCGATTATAAACGCTAATGTACCTTCCAGGCCACAAATGTGCGCTTGAGAAGTTTAACTTCATGGTATCGCTGCATCAGCTTCAGTCTGTTGTTTTTCACTCTCTGGCTCTGAACAAACTGGCCAAAACACACAAGAGGCATGAAGTCAATGTTTCAGTCACTGTATGCACGGCTTTTAATGGTACGACTATTATCTTGTTGTTGATTTGTAGTTTTTTGCAATTTGCTTGTTTTTTGTTCCCTTTTTGTCATGGATTTTAATTACATTTGTTTTTACATTATGATGAAATATTCACTTGTGTGGACCCCAGGAAGAGTAGTTTCTACCTTGGTAGCGACTAATTGATACAACTATATAGACTAAATAAAAACAAAACCTTGAGCCAAAACAACAGAAGCCTGTCAGATATTATGTGACCAGATGTTAACAAATACTACAGTTACCTGTTTCCATTTTTCCACAGCCCACCTCATGCAGCGCAGGTCACCCTGATGACAAGCCTGCTGCTCTCGATTTCTCCTGACATGCAAACAAATGCGTTCAACAGTATGCGTTAGCCAACAGAGCAGCGAGTTCCACCACTCTACTCAAACACTTCCGCAGCACTAAGTCTGCTTCACCTGTCTCGCATCTCCGTGCTGTTGTCCTTCAGCTGTGTCATCGTCTTGTGGAGAAGTCTGTGCCGGTACAGACGCTCTGAAGCTTTCTGTTTCTGCTCTTCATCGATCTGCTGCTCTGTCCGCAGCTTCCAGTGAGTCCAGGCTCTCTGCAGGTGGCAGCGCTCCTCGTGTAGAATCGCCTGACAACAGTGAGTTATCCGTCAGTATATAGCACACACCAGCGCTCTTAATCAACAACATGCAGCAGTTTGTTTCCATTTACAGAGAACATACCATCCGCTCAGAAAGCCTCTGCTCCTTGTGTTTCTCCGATTGTCCCCACCAGGTGTAAAACACCAACGTGTACAGACGCTGCCTGAAAACACAGTGACCAAACAAATCATGTAGAGATACCAGGCGGGTCGGCTCTGCTTGGTTTGGAAATGAATCACAACTAGAGCTGCAATGATTAGTTGAATAAAGTAATCGTCAGTCTTTTTTCATTAAAAAAAACGGCAGAAAATGCCGTTTTCAGTCTCTCAAATATCAAGATTTCCTGCTTTTCTGTTTTATATCATATTAAACTGAACATGTTTGGGTTTTGGACTGACCAAACAAGACATTTGAAGACCTCACCTTGGACTTTGAGGAACTGGGATGGACATTTTTCTCTATTCTCTGACATTTTAGAGACCGAACGATTGATTGATTAATGGAGACAAATATTGGCAGATTAATCGATGATGAAAACTATCATTGGCTGCAGCCCAAACTAATCACATCACAGGTACAAATCAGGGGGTTTGTAACTCACTGGTTATAGACTTCTGCCTGAAGTCTCCTCTGTTTATGGAGTCTTCTCTGCAGAGTGAACTCAACCCACGAGTCCAAACAAAGAGGCAACATGCGTTCGGCAAACCAAACGTCTGCACGGTGCTCCAAGTCCTGTAGAAAAGCATGATGCTTTAGAGCGTGGCGTTAGGGTCACTCAGATATCAATCATATGTTCCCCTACTGTCTGCCTACATTTTGAATTAATGTATAATAGCTATCATATTATGTGTCCTTATCTTTTTAAAGTAATGCTCATGTCTTAGAACAAAAGAAAAATACCTGCATGCGTCTCTGTTCAGCAAGTTTCTCTCTCCAGTGGTGAAAACAGCTGCTCAACAGGGACGTGCTGCAAAGAGAAGTCCATATTTATATCCAAATCCTGCAAATAGGAACAACTTTACATGAAATATGCAACATGTTACAAAAGCAATTCATATATTTATCACTCGAGGGCAAACCAATGCAAATAAAAAAACCTGTGGTTCGTCAGCGCCATTTTTGTTAGGGGTTGAAAACTCTCATCCTCAGCCTCCTCCAGACGGTCCTGCCACAGCTTCCAATACTTACATGTCATCTACGAGAAACACAAGCGTTAAATCTTTAGAAACGTTACTAACTATATGCCATTGACACTGTAGTACTAGGCTGATCAATTACAGTTTGATGACGATGTTGGACCGCCATGTTGTTGTTCAGTCGGTGGGTTTTGTTCCTGATGACGTTGAGAGAAAGGCCCTGCAGTCCAGCGCGCTGCAACGAGAGCACACAGTGATCAGTACATTTAAATGATCACACTCTCTACTTATATGCAGTTGCTTAATTTACTCTTCATTTTACCAGTAGATGATGATGATGAAGATGACTTGCAGTTCTGTTTCTTTCATCCTCTTCTCTGCACAACGACACATCTACTGACAAGCTCAAGAATCAAACAACTCTACAGATAGTTAGAAACCCTTTACCGTCCCTCAGTGGACTACATATGCTGTAGCTGGTTGAAAATGGAAGATATCTTTATTTTATTTTTGGATTAGGATACAAGCTCTCCAGCGCTCCATTGCTCTGCGCTGGGTGCTCCGTATGGCCAAATGCCCTGCGGCTTGCAAACGGTCCTCCTCGCTCCGTTTACGATGCAGCGCACGGCTCCATTTACTCCAACACGTCATCACCAGGCGGAGATCGCAGGCACACTGAGCCGTAGCTAAAGAATAATTATAAATCCAAAAATAGATCAGGCTTAAAAATGATAACATGAGACATATAGTATAAATGAGCTGGTGGTTATTATTAAATGAAGAAAGACAAGTAATTAGGGCTGCAATAACGATTATTTTAATTGTCGATTCATCTTCAGATTATTTTCTCGATTAATCTTTTGGTTTTATATAATGTCAAAAAATAGTCCAAGGTGATGTTTTAAAATGTCTTGTCAGTCCAAAAACCAAAGATTTTCAGTTTAATATAATATAGCAGAGAAACGCAAGAAATCTTCATATTTGAGAGGCTGAAAACAGCATTTTCTGACATTTTTGCATGAAAAATGACTAACAATTAATCTATAAATCGTCGAATAATTGCAGCTCTACAAGTCATTTATAATGACCTTTTGATGTTTTCTTGGTTTGAAGAGAAGACACATAACATTTCCAGCGATGTAATGTTTTTCTTTTCAGTCGGAGGATGAAGTGAAGTGCAGCTTTGGATTCTTTCTCTTTCTGGCAACAAGCAGCTGTGTGCATTTCTTTCCACTGAAGCCAAGTCTTTGACAGACAAAACAGACGTTCACATATCACACACACAAAGGAAGGAGATCAGCATTCATCACACATAAAGTTGACAGCATGTGATTACTCCCTTACCCTGCTCTGTAAAGTTAGCGCCCTCTGTTTCAAGGCTTGTTCCTCTAAAGTGTGAAGGTCTTGATGCCGCTGAAGCCGAGTCCGCCACAAGCTCCACACTGAACTGCAAAGGTGAAAGAAACACAACAACGTTTAAACCAACAATCCACGAAGCATTACAAGTGAAGGTCCGATTTGTAAATACAATGATCTTACTGCAGGGTTGTGAGTCTGTTCTGCTCAAGGGCAGATTCAAGCATCTTGTTCTTCATTCGCCCCATTTCTGTGAAAACGATCCATCGTTCCCAAACCAGACGCATCCGTTGCCTGTCAGCTAGTGAAGGAAATCATAATGACAAAACAGTTGCTTGTGATATCTTATAAAACATAAGGCTTTGTGTAGGCCTGTCACGATAACAAATGTTGATATATTGTCACAGAAATAATTGCGATAAACGAAACAATCGTAATTTTAAGACCATTTTATGCCACTGATATGATTATATTATTGTAGCATAATAATGCAAGTACACTCTTTATAAGAGCAATGGATGTTTAATTATTGAGAATATTCAGATATTGTAATAGGAATGTGAAAATGTAAAATATCCTAAATAAATAAGATAAATAAAATAAAACCAAACAACTAAAACAATAAATAAAATGGAGTCTTGGGCTCTGTTAACAAGAATTGCACTTCATTCCTAAACAGCAACATATTGCCACTCTCTCATTAGGCTTAGACCAAAAATGCTCCCACAGCAGGGCTGTGTACAATAAGTTGATAATGTAAAAATAATCAAGGAGGTCATGTCCATATACTCTATGATAAGTCAAATAACGTAATCATCGTGACAGACCTAGCTTCAAGGTTAGACATACTCTCATTTTATGTGCCAAAATCATACCAAAAGATTGAGCATTTTGGACTTTGCTCTTCTTTTCCCTCTGCAATGAGATAAACGTTCGCCAGCTATGGAATGCCAAATTATACAGATAATACCTGGAACACAAAACACATCATTAGCAGACATAACCACTGTGACCAGCGGACTGAGGCACAGGATGTATCGTGTACCTGTAGTGACACTCTGCCCGCAGTGAAAGACTCCACTCCCTCCTGGACGTCCACCACTCATCTCGCCATCCTTCAAAGGTCCGTTTCAAAACCACGCTGTTACAGTGGGACCTGCAACATGTAATAATAATGATTTGATATGATAATGATTTGAAATTTCATGGTCAGATTAGACATTTGAAATCACAATCAGAATGCGGTTCATAACCTAGTACGTTTTCACATACAAGAAAATTACAGTTTGCAAAATAAATGTAACATGTTACTTGGCTTTATGAGGAAGAATTCGACCAAAGGTGTTCTGCATCCATATCTTCAGGAACTTCCTTGCCAGGTGCCTGCAGGGGTTGAAAAAGTTAGTCTAAGTTATAAATAATAAGTTAATGTATACATGAATATGTTGAGTACTGTCTATCTGTATCTGTATGTTGCTATATGTATATAAGATATGATAAGATAAGATACACCTTTATTGAAATTCAGATGTCATAGCAGCTACAGCAATGAGAATGAAACATAGGATAACAAAAACAAAATTAAAGATAAAGTAAAACATTTAGTAGCTGACACTAGGCATCTGCACTGGATCTCTGAAAGAGTGAATGAGACAACACATGTACAGTCTATCGATACATATCTGTTGGCTGTTAAAACAAATATCCCTCAGGAACAATAAATCTAACCTGATAAAAGTGGTAATACAGTAAATGAATTGTCTCAGCACCTTATTCTCAGCTCCTTGAGTCTTCCACCTTTGTTCCAGCTGTATCCAACTCTGTAAGGAATCTTTCTGGTGTGAACTTTGCGGACTTGTTTTTTCCCCCCACCAGAACTGGCACTGCTTCTCGGATCTGTCTTTCTGCCGGCGTTACTTTGCATTTCATTAAATCGGACAACTAGCGTACAGAACGATTACACCAATACATCACACCTGAAATAGAAGCAACTAAAACCAATACTTTATCATTGTGGATGTTCGGGTAACTAACAACTGCCGCGCGTTTGTTTTTCCTTGTCACGTGACCGCGGGTGTGACGCGAGGGTCTGTTCCAGTCGTCAACGGCAACAGGTGTACACTGCGCTGACTCCTGGTTGAGGACGTTAAATGTTGTTTTCACACTGTTTAATAATGTTCAGGCTGGAACCGAGGCGAAGGTTATATGACATTATCTTCTATACAATAATATTTTATTTGTGACATATTTATATCGTTGCTGTGCTGCGCAGATTAACAACAGTCAAGAACAGACCCGGGGTCCTTCCAGAGTAACGGCCAAGCGCGTGTTAGGAGAGCCTGGACAGCCCGCGAGGGCGGGGTCTCATAGTCTCAGAAAGAAGCTTTTTAAAATGTTTTGTTTTTATTTCAAGTTAAACGTAAAACGCAATGAAATAAAGATGATATAAAACATGCCACGGGTCAACATAAATGAATAGATAGCAACTTTTGTAAAAACATTAAATTGGGAGCACAGTCTAACAGCTTAAAAAGCTTTTTTGTTTAAGCTATCGTCTTAATATATGTTGTTTAATTTATTTTAATTGAGGAAGAAATTACAATAAGATTGATTAAAAAGCGCACTCTTTCTTTAACCTTAAAAAACAAACACATTTTACAGTAGAAGTTCAAAATTACGGATAATAAATCCAAGGTACAACTACAAATGTCTCGCCACAGTTTACGGTATACATTTCCAGAACAGATGGACAATAGCTTTCACAAAGAAGCACCGCAGACGGCTGTGACACACTGACAAATCAGGCACACCCCAAGACAATGAGTGGCTGCCCAAAGTAATGCCTCTTGAATGTTCTAAATTTAGCGTAAATTATATGCCTAAAAAGCAAGTCAGATTTTTATGACACGGTTTATACAGATGAACACAAATATTTCACTACTAAAATGTGATTTATATACCACGGTTTAAATATTAAAATGCAACACGGCCGATGCACACCAGACTATATCAAATTCTACGGAGGCGCGATGGGCACAATGTAATCTTTCCGAGGACCTTCTTAAAGCGGTGATCAGAGGAAAATTGCTGCTACGACTTAGAAAACAGAGAGAGAGCAGACAATAATTTGAGATTATACAGTCTCCGTGTGAATTAATGTGTTACTTGGATTTGTGTTGTTTTGTTTAGTTACCCCAGTTAAGTGTGCGTTTGCTGAAATCACTCTAACAACTCAGCCGGCTTAATATTTGGTACTCGCTGGGTGGGCTTTATCCCCATTCCCCAGCTAGTTAGCTAGCTAGCTGAAGGTGCTAGGTTAGCTAGCTAGCTAGCTAGCTAACTAACGTGAACTGCAGCTGCTCGGCCGTTACCAACCAGTATTCAACGCAACATTTAAACTGAGTGAGTTGGCCGTTTGTGTTTTCTAAATATACTATCTAGCCAGTCGTGTGTACACATTTTATACCTCGAAGGATGTTTAGAGTTAACTGTGTGGGACGCTAGCTTAGCTAACCAGTGTCTGAGGCAGCTAATTGTTAGCGTATATTTCCCTGAAACAGTATAGAGATGATTCATTTAGCAACATATTCAGTAACTACGGTCTGTAACGTTACTGGCAGGAGATGTATTTCTAAACTGCCTCATTCACAGTCAAGATACTAACTTTGCAGGTAATTTGTCATTTAACGCTAAGGTTAGGTAAATTATTCTAATTGACGTGTCACGTCTCTTGTCAGCGGTCTCTGGCTGTTGTCAATTAACTTGCTAATTGGCTAGCAGCCAATTGCTACAGTTTGCTACAGCGGTCCCCGTGTTATTTAGCGCGACGTAAAGTGAAGATTCGTGTTTATGTGACTATCGTTTTTGGCTGTTTGTTCACGTTTGAGCCCACTTCACTTTTCCTATGTTTTTGTTTTTACATGCAAACGACTTTAAAATGTCAGAATTTTTTCGCAGGCTCTGCACAGCACTAGAATGACTCTGTTGATCCAAAAAAAAAAGAAATGAAAAAGCTTTCATTGATTTGACCCCAATGATCAGTTGAAGCATTCAGTTAACCTTTTTAAGAGTATATTGTCCAGACACTTATAAATGAAGCCGCTTCATTAATTTAGAAACGTTGAATTTGTTTCCAACAGGAACAGAGTTGTTGGTCTGGATCAAACCGCTCTGTGTCTGAAACCAGTCATGGAGAGTGAAGCTTGTGTAGAGCCGAAGAATGGTGGTGATGGAGATGCTGCTGTGGATCAAATTGAACAACAACCAGCAGCCACAGCTCCTTACAGATACACCAAGGTGATGAGACATACCAACAATATTATACTATAGCAGCCATAAAGAGTTATTCCTGACACAAATGAACCATTATCAATTATTTTACAGGAGGAGCTTCTGGAAATAAAAGAACTGCCAGTCTCCAATGAAAGGCCAGATTGTCTCTCTGAGAAATATGACAGGTAAGAATGAATTTCCTCGGACGTAATCCATACCATAAACAGTCCACATAATAAAATGCAGATTTTATATGGCTAATTTTGTGAAATGAGACGCTTTGGATGGTGCTATGTTGAAAAACTGCAACTTTTTTGCCTCTCTTTGAAAGTTATTGACTTAATTAGGTGTCTGGTCATGGGTATGCGTTTCCTTTTTTAGATATGAGCTGATAAGAATGATAAACCTTAAGCATTAATTGAGTCTACAACATTAGTGTCTGTCATTGGTCGTTCTAAAAGTGTTGGAAGATGGATGGATGGAT
>CALSCE010010723.1:2251400-2305831 GCA_943593645.1 Bovichtus variegatus | reverse complement strand
GATGGATGGATGGATTGATAGCTTTTGTGATTTTTGGGACAGTAAATTATTTAAATTCTCAGATTTTATTAAAGAATTTATAGTGGGTTTTTTTTTTTTTTTTTTTTTTTTTCTCTTCTGGGGAAAACTGAGATTAGGAAGTATACAGAACAAAGCAGCACATGTCCTCTCATGTCTCTGAAGTTCAGACCACGTCTCAGCATAGAGATCAAAGTATGCATCAAGTAAGGCTTTGTCTAATTGTATATGCTGCTGGAATTGTGTGAAGAGTCAAATGTTTTTTTTGTTAAAGTTACTTTGAATTAATGGGATTATGTAGTAGAGCTGGTAGGCTAATAAGTGTGCACTGCTTTTTTGATTCTTGACGCATCCATAAACAATTCTCGACTTGAGATACAATTTTACAAAATTTTCATTTGGGTGGCCTGAATATCCTCAGGACCAGCTCTTATTTAGTCGCCTTAACTTTGGTCTTGAATCTATTTAAATTGTTTAAGGACATATTGACTATACAGTGCTATAGGTAGCTAGTCTATGACTGGTTCTGATGTTGGATGTAGTGATGTCTTTTCTTGAAAATAAAGGCACATATGAAAGAAGTGTTTGTCTGCAGAGCACTTGTTTTTTGTTTTTTTTTTGGTTCTTATAGTCCGTGTTCTAGAGACTATTTCAAATCAAGGAAAGTATTGCTTCAGAAGCTGTGTTTGACATGTTTCTACAGCCTCTTTTAGTTATACATTCTGTATGGGTTGCGTTCATTGATTGAATTACAGCAGATTTTTAGGACATCTGCTAATAAATAAAATATTTCGATTTTTGTTTCGACCTTCTGCAACTGCTGTCTAAGACGAGCTATTTGAAATGCCAAACAAACCTCCATTTATGTGGGTGTCTGATTTTTTTTCTTAACGCATAATCAATCACCAGTCTTTTGCGTGTTTTATACTTGAATGATTGTCAATCCTTCAGAGCCCTGCTGTGTTTCCTTCTAGATATTCGATCAGGGAGTCATTTTTTTTACTATTGATGACTGATGAAAAATGGCTGGTATAGCATTATTCTTTGTGGCTTACCGGATAAAGGTTGAAATCCATTGTTGTAGTTGGTTTGAAATAATGTTGGTCTTGCTGACTTTCTCTAAATGCAGTCGTTAGATTGTACTATTAATGGTCTTTCTAATGTCTAGAAACAAAGAAACTGACATTAGACATTTAAGCTATGCTCTGTATTCATCCCTCATTGTTAGTGTGATTAGCCTTTTTTATATGCAACTTATTTAAGTTTATACAAGTTATTTTTCTGGTTTTAGTCAGCTAGTTGAGTATGTTTTTTTTATTTAAACTGTGGCTTTAAATGGTGTTTTGATACAGTGATGGTGTCTGGGACCCTGAGAAGTGGCATGCCTCACTGTATCCCACGTCGGAGCGTAGCTCTCCGGTGGAAGGTTTTAAGAAGGACTATGTGGATGACAGAGTTCCTTTGAAACGAAGAATCCCAGGTAAATGAACCAAAGCCACAAATATTAAGATTTAAACCAAAAGACAGTTCAATAAATGATCCTACTCTCCATAGGAGAAAGTGTCAGAGGTGATCTACTGATGAGTCATGAAGCAGTATAATTGTTATCTAAAAGGTTTATGTAATTGTAATACAGAACTCCTAAATATTCAGCTCTAGATTATGCTTAAACGCACATTTGAGCAACATAGTATTGTCTTGAGGGATAAGATGACAGTATAAATTGAGTATTAAATATGAGATTTCTTGTGAGACAATTATCAGATCTTCTTTAATAAAGGCCTGCTTTGAAATGTTGATTTGGTTATGATGTGACTGTGGGTGTTGAACATATATACATTTTCTAAAGCCGAGCCTTTTTGCTGCATTGCATTCAGATCCTCGTGAGCGGTTAAAGGAGGATGATCTGGATGTCATACTGAGCCCGCAGCGACGCAGCTTCGGAGGTGGATGTCAAGGCAACGCTGCACTTGCACCCCACGCCCGTCGCCCAATCAGCCCCTTGGAAAATAAGGAGAATGAGAGTCTCCGTTTAGGAGGGGCACGCAGAATTGGCAGTGGCCGCATAATTGCTGCCCGAGCCTTTGAGAGAGAAGCCCGTGCGGAGAAAGAGAGGGAACGTGAGAGAGACTTTAAGGATAAAAGATTCCGGGTTGGTGTTCATTGCTTTCAGTCCATCCATAATGTATTTCCCTAGAGTGTTTGACCGGCAAGCATTCAGTACATTGAGGTTGGCATTTCTTTTCAATGTCAATGTAAGTAGGATTACTAATAGATCTGCACAATCACTAACACGTATGCCTTTGTTTTTTTTTTAAAAAAAAGGAAAAAAAAGAAAAAAACACATCTACTGGCCCACAATATATATGTAACTGGACTCTAAAGAATAGCACTAAAATGGCACTTACTGTAGGTAAACACAGTGATCAAACATGTTATGCATTTATGAAGAGATGGTGCTTTTATAAAATGTTTTTTTCAACAAAGGGCTCCAGAGCTGCGACTAACGATTATTTAATTTCCAAACATTTTTTTAGATTGTTTGGAAATAAAAGCCTTAGACTTTTTTTTTTGTTTTGTTTTTAAATAAATTTGTGTTTGTTTCTAGTGTTAATTACATAAAAGCAATTTACTTTTTACTTAGTAAAATGAGAAAAGTGCTGCTTGGACTTAAGAGTTCCTCATCAATGTGCTTTTTTAAGAGAGTTTATTTCAAGAAGGCTCCCATTCATTTAATCTAATTATTAGCATGTAAGGGTCTTTCCTTCCATTTTACACACAGTGACATTATGTTTGTTATCATTTTCAGAGGGATTTCAGTGACAAACGTGTGTTCAGTGAAAGGAGAAGGAATGACTCTTATGCAGAGGAGGAGCCAGAGTGGTTTTCTGGGGGTCCCACCAGCCAGTCTGAGACTATTGAGCTCATTGGATTTGACGACAAAATCCTGGAGGATGATAGGCGCAGGTCCAAGCGGTCAAGGAAGAGGGCAGAGTCCATAAGAGAAGGCATGTCAAAGCCTCGTTCTTCAGAATTATAGCATGATGCATTCAGCCCATTTTCTTCATGTGTTTTTGTTTTAATCATTTACTAAATTGCATGGTATTATTTGGATAACTAGCATAGTGCAACTGCTATCACATTAGGGATACTTAAGATTAGTTTTTTTGTTGTGCAGCAGTGGAATGTAATGGCGGACAAGCAGAAGAGCGAGATGCGGGTTTGCAGTCTACTGCAGATCAGGAGGTTCCCCACCCTGATGTTCTGCCTGAGCAGACAACTGGAGACTTTGACTTCAATGAATTCTTCAATCTGGAGAAGACCATGCCAGGACTGGCCTCTGTAAGTACCGGGGTGCACTGTGTGGTTTTGTTGTTTTTTTAAAGGTGCGAACATCACAGATGGGATGGCATTTTTAACACCTGTTTTCTGATTTTAGTTTTTTAATTAGTATAAGGTTTAACAGTAGAGTCAAGTGTGCCTGACCCCCCCCCCCAGATCATTTTCATTTATAAATCATCAAACACATTTTAGAGGCTGGATTGACAGTTGTGGCACAATTTTTACTTTAACAATTACATAATCTGCTCATGTTCATGTCTTGTATAAATATAAATTATGCCACCCTTTTTGAAGCCAAGTATTGCAGATACTTTGCATCTTCACAAGATTACCTCTGCTGCACTGGCTTGATCTCACTGAACTTGCTCTGTGGTGGTGGGTATTGTCACTAAATGGTGCTTCTAAATGTTTTTGTCAGGATGCTACTGCACCGGGTTAAAGGTATCAAATTATCCAAATTTATGCCCGTCATTATAGCTACATTAGACCTGCTAATTGGAGAACTAAGTGGACCAGTATACAAACTAAATAAAGTTCTGGTCAGATTGATTTATGGTGTTAAATCAACACAAGGCCAAACAGTCAATGCACTCCATCTTCCAGCACATTTTGTGCTAAATCGATTGAAAACGCCCTGAACGTAAGTGCCAGCTTTGTCCTTGTACTTTTTGGTCCTGCAGTTATTTGTGTTTCTCACTCTGTTTCACAGGCGCCTTTTTCTGTCTTGCAGATGATAGAGGACGTTTTGGGGGAGGGCCCTGTATCGGCTAGCCGCTTCAGTCAGTGGTTCTCCAGTAACCTGAGCCCTTCAGGCAGCCGGTCCAGCAGTCTGAGGTCCACTCCCCATGAGGAACTGGAAAAACTTGCAGGTAAATGTTTTATTTTGATTTTATTTTTTTAAATAAGCTTTATGTGACTGTGCGGCTTAAAGGATGAGCACTCTTTTGTTAAAGCTGTGTTGGTATGAAAACGTCAAGATCAGAGGCCAGTTCTGTAAAAGTAGGGTTAATGAAGTATTAGGATTACTTCCATGTTTGATTTCAGGAGGCAGTGATGTTGCAAGCGAATCGTCCTGCATCTCTGAAGCATTGAAATCCAAAAAGAGGCAGTAAACTCCCTATCATCCATGTTCATAGTCTCAATCATCACGGAAGAGACAAATGCCCTTGCCGCAATATATTTGTCATTTTATTGTCACCAGACTTTCTGAGGACTTGTCTTAGTCAAGTTTCAAGTTTTTGTGATAAGTTTCACAAACATGACTCAATACATTTGTATCACATTTGCTTTTTTATGTTTTAAATGCAGACTTTAATTAATACAGATTTTAGATTAATTTTCAACATAAATGAATATAATTATAACCATATAACGTCAAACACAAGTTTAGGTGTTGCATTCAAATCTTTATCTTGGGGAGTATCTAGTTAAAAATGGGTTTTAAACTAAACTGCTGCTTTACTACATCACTCCAGTGCTATTTGATTGCTAGCCTCCTATATTCTTGCGCTGTAATGTTCATGCCCCTGTGTTCATGTTTCTGTGTTGGATTTACTAAATCTTGGAATGTTTTGCACCTCTGAAGGGCTTGAGTCACGCGGCACGTCCTCTGGCCAGGGCCCTGCCTCATACTTCACACCTATTCAATCATCAGAGTGCAAGGAGAAGGTGGACATCCTGGAGCTGCTGCACAAGGCCAAAATAGACCTGAAGCCTCTTCTTTCCACCCTGTCCGTCAACAAGGCTCGGCTACGGGAAAGCAGTGAGTGCCAGTTCACAAAACAATTTGAGCATTGGTATTTCGATTTGTTAGTAGCAATACATAGTGATTATGGTACACTATCAAAATTCAATTGGGAACACATTTTATAGAGACAGAATAACCAGATGGGGAAATGTTCTTGGCTAATCCAATGAGATAAACATCCCTGATGACCTGAGAGTTCTGGATGGATCATAATATAACAGAAGATCAGAAATGTATTTTGGCCCATTCAGTGCTTTATACACCAGCAGTCGTATTTTGAAGTCAATTCTTTGACCAACAGGAAGCCAGTGTGAAAACCTCAGAGCTGGAGTGACGTGATCCACTTTCTTGGTGTTAGTAAGGACTCAAGCAGCAGTATTTGAATCTGTTGCAGCTGTCAATAAATAGAAAAAAAAAATGTAATTCTTATTGTGAGACCTATAAACAACAATGTTCTAAGTAAATACCAGTGTTGAAATTTCAAAGGTTGCACATTTTTCACAACTGAGATTACATTTTTGTTATACGTATAAATACTGAAAAAAAGTGTCGAATTCCAGGTACCAGTGTCTATTAAAATGTGAATGGTACCCCTATGCGAGTCATCCCTACTTGTAAAACACTAACTTTTGTTTTTTCTGTCCCCAGCTAACTGTGGAGCAGTGCTCTCTCTGGAAGAAGTAGAGGGAGGAATGAAGGGGATGAAGCTATGCTCAGAACCACAGGTGCGAAAGGTGCCACCTCCGCAGAGAGGAAACGGCACGCCCTTCATGGCTCAACATTTAGAGGAGGCTTTAACTGGTGGCTCCGGCGCCCGTCCACACGCGCGTGACTCAGACATGTCGGCCTTTAATAAACTGGTCAGCAGCATGAAGGCAAGTGGAACTCTGCCAACTCTCCCCAAAACCAACACAAACAATGTAAGTATTTATTTTTATGTGTATATGTATATATATATATATGTGTATATATATATATATACATATATATATGTATATGACACAGGCTTTCACTGGTTAAGTAACAACATACAATCATACAAAGCTGTCCCAGTGTGATGCTGCATGCAAGCTTTTTCAGCATAACTCACTTTTTGAAAATTTTATGGACAAACTACAAAGTGATGGGCATAAATTTGTTGTTTGTATATAAAAAAAATAATAATAGTTTATAAGCTGCCAGTGTCCTTTTTTATGCAAGTCTGTTTCTGAATTTGTGATCCATTTTTATTTATTTTTTTGTACTGAAACTCCAAACTCTGCCATTGGATGAATGCTCATTAAGATGAATATGTATAATTGTATGTAATATGTATAAATACATAAATGTATCCAAAGGCATACCTGACTTGCATGAGGGACACTTTCATTGCAACTCTCCTGTACAAATCCATCCCAGTGGTCTTGCAGTATTGCAGTTCGAGGATGTTTCACCAAATTCTGCATTTGATACAGTTCCTATATCAGGAGATACTTTAAGTCTGGTTTCTATTCTGTTTTGATGCACTTCAAAATGTCTACCACACACTCTACATCACTTATTGGGATGGCGTTTTACAGGGAAGTGATTTGTTTTTGTTTTGTGTTGCATTGCACCTGCTACAAATTGTTTCTCCCCTGTGCAATGCAGCAACACTCAGATCCAGCTGTGGTGACACTGTCTGAAGCTCAGGTGCCTCCTCAACAGCAGAAAAACATATTTCAGGTGTGTATGTTGACTATCCTGTCAGGCCTGTGCTAATACTGACAAATGTTTAGTACAGGCTAGAGCGGTTCAAAGGTCCACGAGGTTCCCATGTAAAAATAAACTTTTTTTTTTTTTTTTTTTAAAGCCATGCCGGGTGCAAATTTATATTCAGTCCATTCAGGTCTGAGTAGAGTGGCATTGTACTACAGGTCTCTTGTCCTGCAATAATTATGACAAACCAAAGTGAGATTTTTTGCAGCAGATGTAGAGTGTAAACTGCCGTGCAGGGGGAAAATGGCGTGTATTGTAGCTCTTCATCAGCAGTTGCTCATTCATTTGTGGCACAATCATTATGCTGCTGCTGTTTCTCTTTATATTTAAGTCTTTTCAGCACAACTGCATTTTGAATTCGGTCCTTGGCTCTATTTCCAATTTCCAACCTGTTCTGACTGTCCTCCGGTCCCCATCACATCTTAAAAACATTACATAAATTGATGAGTGTGTTGTTCTCAACATGGTGGCAACATTGCTATAATAATTGAAAAATAAGGACTCCACAAAAAAACGATTTTGAATTCTGACACAGGCTGCCTAAATGTCATCATTTACAGCTTGATGTGCAGCTGGAGGGATTGTATGTCCCCATCTAGGTAGATGGCCATATGCGTTGCTGAGGGTAGACACGTTTGCCCTTCAATGCTGCCACATGTTGTGAAGCACTCCGTAGGCCCTTTCCAAATAAATTGTCTCAATTGACAGAGAAATAAATGCAAAGTTTGTGAATCTTGCAGCCTCCAGACAAACCTCAGACTGAACCTCTGCACACAGCTAAAAAATCATTGTAAACTCATTAGTCCCCCTTTTTGCTGAATACTGTATGTAAACTAGAGGCTGTGCCTGCAACAAACATGTACAGTCCAAAACAATGTATGCACTTGTTCAGATATGCGTTTGACACTAACACTAACTTTTGTGTGCTGCTGTGTGTATTTCTTTACAAGAGCTGGAAAATTGCCAGGGTGAATTTAATGGGGCGAGGGAAAATTATCCATTGCACATTTTTATGGATGATGGTTTTGCTTTTAAATCTAACTGCCAGACCAATAACATTAAAGTGAACTGTGACATCTTGGGATATGTCTGTTTGTATTGTAGGAGCTCTTGGGAGGTCCTGCTCGTAGTGGCTCTCCTATACTACTTGGCAATCTGTTGGGCAGCTCTGAGGGCCAAACAGCCTCTGCCCCTCTACATGGCCTGCTACACAAGGGCCCCTCACCCCCTCTCTTTCCACAGAGGGCACCGTCACCTGACTACTTCAACAGTCGGTTGCAACCTTCAGCGGGTAAGTTCATTGCAAAATTGATATGTTGCAGCCGAGACAAGTAAACCATACTTTAAAAATAAAATAATTCTAATTGGAAAGAATGCGTAATATATTCATTGACTTTCTGTCATTAGCTTTACCAACAGATTTCATGATTGCATAATCAGAAATTAACCCAGACATCTTATGGGATGGCAAAAAAAATTGTTCATGACATGTTTGTCCTCAGTAATGCCTCTAACAATTTATTAATACAAATCTATGCAACATTTATGATTATCGGCACACAATAGAAAGCTTTACTTTTTTTTACTGCAATCCAAACTTTCTTACAGCTCTGATTGTATGGCATTGACGCCATCGGTACAATGAAGTAACTGGGAAGTAGGAGTGAAACTAATCTCAGAGGCTGTAATTACAGGAGCTACAAAAGTAGTGAAAGCTCCACATAGTGAACCTTTTTTTTTTTTTTTTTTTTCAGAATTTCCAAAAGTTGAGCCAGTATGTGGTTTAAGTGGCATATGATCGCAGCAACTTAAGAGTGCTGTACTGGGACTGTCGACATTTAAACCTCAACATCCGATATCTTCAGTTTTGATCTTTTGTTTTGTTTGAGCAGATGATGTTGGTTAGACGAGCAGGGTGATGCAATAGTTTTTTCTGTCTCGTACGTCAAGGTTTTCCTGTTGGTCATCAGCCCATGCTGCCAGAACACTTTGATGTACACAGAAGGTCAATCAGCCCTGGATCTGCTGCACAGCAACAGGTAACATAAATGTTTGGACAAGGTGAACTTTGATTACTGAAAATATTTTACACACAATAAATCTTCTCTATATTTAAATTGATATTCAATTTGAAGAAAAAACTTATTTTTCTAACCTGAAATGAACATTAGGCAGTCAATGTGATCAACGAGAAACAGAATATTGTACATGGAGCCCAAATACCAAGCTACGTTACAGAAACCTTTTTTATTTTGTAACTTTCCTTTTTAAGCTTCATTAATAGATATACTTCTATCTCTCTCTCTATCTAGATAGATAGATAATTATTTATTTATTTTTATATGACGTCTTATTAACTAACATCTTAAGACATCAGTCGGGGATCTCTTCAGTTGAGTTTACTTTTTGTTTGCCTAGATGAGGGGGCTCTCTATCCCAGTGAATCAGGCGGACCTGGAAGCTCTGGCATTTCAACAAGACCTGGCTCTACATGCCCACCACTCATTCCAGGGTGGCTACAAGCCACCACAGGACAAATCTTATCGAAATAGGTGTGTGTGTGTGTGTGTGTGTGTGTGTGTGTGTGTGTGTGTGTGTGTGTGTGTGTGTGTGTGTGTGTGTGTGTGTGTGTGTGTGTGTGTGTGTGTGTGTAATTTCTTTTACATTAAAGGCTTCTATTGGTGCTTTGAATGTCTCTTTATAAAAGTGCTTGCCTGTATTAACAGACTATTGCACACAATGTTCATGTAAATTATTAATAGTAATTTGTATGTCAACATTATGAATGAAGCTTTGAACTATTCAGTACAGCCCAACAAGCCACACACTATTCCAGCAAGGCAAAGGCCAAAAATAGACAGGCAGTGACTGTAAATCTTGCACATGCTAACCCAGAGGGGTGTATTAAGTCTTGAGTTCAAATATTACCAATCTTTCTCCAGAATCGCAGACTCCACCTGTTTTTTAATGCCTCCTTAGCTAATCTGCTTTCTACATATGTGATGCTACTGTATCCACATTTGTATTAGGCTACGTGTATTTTCTTAATTTTAACAACTGGAATGATGGCAAATGCAGCCTAGTGTATAGTGGTACTGCCTTTTTGACTTTTTTCTAATAAATGTTAATCATAAAAAATATTTAGCTACATATTGGCATAGATCGGTGTACTGAATGTATGCACTCAAACCAGATAACATCAAAGATTGGTTTGCATTTCCTAGCTACCTATTGCTGATGTGCTTGTGATCCACAGACTGCAGCGTGGTAATCGCTCCCCTGGTCCAGGCCCTCAGCCTGCTGGAAGAAACTCTCCAGGCAATCCTGTCACCAGCATGGTCAGCATGCACTTTACCCTCCCAGCTGCCACCTGTGATGTTGGACTCTTTAGACCTCTTGGTATTGCTAGTATTAATTATTTGTTTTATTTACTACAGTTGTCCCCGTCATTTACACCCACATCTGTGATCCGCAAAATGTACGCGACAAAAGAGAAAAGTAGAGATGAACCATCAAGTCGTTCAGAAAACAAGGAGGAGGCAGCAGGACACTCTCAAGATGGTACGAAGCAACAACTTCCTCATTTGAACATGAGTCATAGTGCTACAACACTGTAACACTGACTTTGGTTATGTGATTACAGACTGCAGCTCCCCAAATCTATACCTGGAGGCGATGGAAGGTAATGCTGCCCAGTCCGGGGGAGTAAAGGCCGGCTCGCAGAACTTGCAAAGCAAGGACCAGGAGCGTCTCAGGCCTGGCTCCGCTGGACACCATACGCCCACCATGGCACCTCCAGGGCCCTCTTCATCTTTCCCTCGTCCCATCTATCCGGTACCGCTGCTATCCCATGTACCAATGGTGCGCCCTCCTCCCCAGCTCCACCCCAATGTTGTTCAACGAATGCTGGCGCAGGGTATCCAGCCCCAGCAGCTTGGACCTGCTCTTGTGCAAGCAGGTTTGTATTATTTAGTTAGTTTATTTCCCCCAGCCTTATCTAACTGTAAATTGACCTGATGTTAAACTCCTGACCTTGATGATCTCTGATGGAAGTATTTAATTGTACACACCAGGTATATTTCCATCACACGTTGACCTTGCCCAGCTTCAAGGCTTGCCTCCTGCCCTGCTTGGACAACCGCTGTACCCTCTAAGTGCAACAGGGCATCCACTTCTACCTCCCAGAGCCAATACTCAGATGCAGTTAGCAGTAATGCAGCAGCAACTTCAGCAACAGAGACCAAGTGAGTGGAAGTCAAATATTACAACTCTGTAGAGGCATGTACTTGTGGCAGCATTGCGTCTCCTCAAAGGTTTTTATTACTGAATACTGCCACAGCGAATAACTTAAAATAAAGGTCTGGAAAACGTAAGGATTATTCCAGTTTTAAATTTATGTCTGATGGTTTTATTTTCTCCTTGCTTGGATTAAACTGTATTTTTGTCTCATCTTGCAGTGCATCCAGGTGTCCAAGGCCCTCAGACACAGAGCCAAGGCCTTCACCGGACAAATGGCCCCCAGCAACATGGAGGCAACCCCCCTCTAGGCCTCGCCAAGTGGTTTGGATCAGATATGCTAGAACAGCCACTCCCCTCCATGCCGGCCAAGGTCATAAGTGTAGATGAATTGGAGTTTCGGCCATAAGAAAATAAACACTGCTGGATAGCAAGATATTTTTTTTTCTTTTTTGCCCATCTCCACTTCCTCGTTACCATAAAAATGTGAACTTTAATTTGAAAGACAGTGCACAGACCTGGACAGTCTAGCCATGCTTTGTCTTCAACCTTGAAGTCACTGCTTTTTGAAGAAGCTTATCAGCAGAAAAGGGAAGACGAGTGATGGCGATTTTGTTTTGCCTACTGAGTGAATAATTTTTTTCTTTTGTATTAGGCTCTGCGCAGTAAATAATGTATAGGCCCAATTGTACAGACCATGGGAAAGAACCTTATTCTCCCTGTATATAGCTATTTTTTCTTTTTCTTGGAAAGGGGAAGGTGAAACTATCCTGCAGTTCAACTGGAAACTGCGAGAGACAAAGTCCCCAAGAGTTGGTAGCATTCCTTTGTCTTGTCCAACTTTAATTTCCCTGCTGAACTGCACTGAGACAGGGCGACTGCTAGTGATGAATGTGGATGAGAAACTTCAGTGTATACTCTCCCCTTTTGTGGCATGGCTAGTGGCCCTTTTCCGTAGATGTGACTGGCTGGAGCATTTCAAGACTACTCCGGGGGATGCAGCGAGCGCTGGTTGTGCCTTTTTTTTCTTTGTTTTTTTTTTTAAAAACTGTATCCTCTCCCATCCATCCTGTCACTGAGGGGGGCAGCACTGCTCACATTGTCAATTTTTTGAGGGTGGTTGGGATTCAGTTTGTTTATGTGCTATTAAGTTATAAAAAGCACAAATAGAATTAATAAATAAAATTCAGTAAACACAATTTGCTTAATTGTTTTAAATGGTTTTGTATTTTATATTTATGTACCGAATATATCTATCTATAGATATAGATATATAGATATATCTATATATCTATATGATGTGTATATAGATATATCTATATATATATATGATGTGTATATCTATATAGGTGTATATCTGTATAGGTGGATATATCTGTATAGATGTGTATATCTATATATCCTCAGTAGCCACTGTGTTATGTATACATGTGTAATCCAATACAATGGCTCTGACATAAATTCTGCCTTTTGTTGCGTCAACTACTGTTACACTGGACTGTATTATATTGATGGATGTTTCTATTGTTTGCCCCATTTACTTGTGTGAGAGGGGGCAGAATTTTAGAAACTCTTTTCAATATGAAAAAAAAAAAAAAGATGTCTAGTCAAACACCAGACCACCACATTAATAAGAAGTTGACTTGAATTTATGGCAGAGCTGTGTTCGTAATAAAGTGGCCACTGTGTGTAAATATGAACTCTGTAGAAACTGAACGAGCGAGAGCGGTTTATTTTCTACTGTTTGCTGCACTTGCCAGGAGAAATGCTGAAAGTTGTCTTGCAGGTTCTTTCTAATCTCATCCAAAATACTTGTAAAAAGAAACCACTAATTGCATATGTGAGGATACTCTGCACTTAAGGTTGCCCTGCTTGAGATATTAAACTGAGTTATTTGGTACAAGTCTAGTCCAAAGGTAGAGCTTAATTTGCCAGCCAACTTTGGCTTGTTGCAGACATCGCGTCATAGAGTATGTTAGTCAATAAAAGACTGCTCAGTGCAGAAATGTCAAAGTATGTTTGAGGTCTAAAATAAATATTGTTCACTATTTACAACTTTAAAATGCACAGTTTGGTCCCATTTCTTTAATCCCATTTAAGGGATCCTTATTGTGGCTGTTGCATCAGGTTTTTTTAATTGACGTCTTCCTCTAAAACTTAGTCTAGAGCTGCATCGAAAAAAATTGTTGGCAACTATTTTAATCAATCGAGTCATTAATTTTGGGGTATTTAGACGTTTGGTTGACAGACATTTGAAGATGTCAATGGCCATTTTTTTATTTAACGTTTCATAGGCTAAACTACTATTGGAAAAAATATCGATAATGAAAATAATCAGTAGTTGCTGCACTACTCTAGTCCAAAGCAGTGGACTGCAATAAAGCTTGTCTCGGTGAAGGTTGTAATGTTCAGTATTTGTTGATTCAGTTGTTTTCCAGCCGGGGAAACCGCGGGTTGTATTAAATGTTCTGCCCCAGTCTTAAATGTGAGTAAACAAAATAATGTATAATTTATCTAAAAACTGATTTAGAAAATAAAATGAGTCACTCTGGACCCTGTTCAAAAGTGTCAAAAATGTATCCATAATCTCCAAACTCTTATTTATCTGAAATTATTTCTACATATATTAGAAGTTGATATTTTCAATAATACTGGCTGGAGTGTACTCGTTTGATTGCGTTAACATTCAATTTCACGGGTATTTTGTTTTGTAGTCGAGCCACAACTTGCATCCAGTGTCTTGTACAGTACAATCATGCTTGACATGCTTGCAGACTGCACTGTGCAGAGGAAAAGGGTTTTTCTTTTCGTATTAGTGGTTTGTTGGGGGAGGGGTTTTATAAACGAGCAGGCAGGAAGAGACCTGCGTGTTAACGTTGTGGCATAAAGACGTGAGACCCCTGCGGAGCTGGGGCTCTACTCCTAACTGACAGCCATTGTGAAGAGGGAGCCATTTAAAAAAAATACACATTCAATAACAAACCCTGGAGAAACATTTTTCACAAACAAGAGCGACCCCCACCCCTCAAGAAACCAGGGTCAAAGTTCACAGGAAGCTGGGGGGCTGCCATTTTTCCCTGCTGCTACTGCTAACGTTTAACGTTAGATGCTAAAACGACGGGGAGGGGCGGTTGGTTTTGGATTTTGTAGCTAGCTCGTATCAACTGATCGAAATCGTTACACACAAATCCGCCATTTCTCCGACCGTTGTCGCTAACAACCATTGTTATTGGATGAATTCGGCATGGAGAAGGTAGCGGAGCCGTCTTGGACTTCTTCGTACACCTATCAGGTGAGCAAGCACAGTGCGGAGATGCTACACAACCTCAACGTTCAGAGGAAAGATGGAGGCAGGTTCTGCGATGTGATCCTACGCGTCGGCGAGGAGAGCTTCCCCGCACACAAAGCTGTGTTAGCCGCGTGCAGCGAGTATTTCGAGTCGGTCTTCAGCCGCCAGACGGAGGGCGACGTCAAGGAGCTGGAGATGCACACAATCAGCCCGAAAGTTTTTAAAGACGTTTTGGACTTCGCCTACACCTCCAGGATTGTGGTGCGACTGGAGTGCTTCCCGGAGTTGATGACAGCTGCCAAGTTTCTGCTGATGCGGTCGGTTATTGAGATATGTCAGGAGGTAATAAAACAGTCAAACGTTCAAATCCTCGTCCCGACCTCACGGGGAGGAGACGCCAGCCTGTTCCAGGCCACGGCGGCCGCGGAGCTGGGTTTCCCGGTGGCGCAGCAGGATCTGGTCAACGGCACGGGGCTGCTTGTGAACGGCCAATGCTTTGCTAACAATGCACAGATGCATGTGGATGGGAGTGAAGCCCGAGACATCGTGTTATTGGAGGACGGCGGCGAGTCGTCGATGCCAATGTTGGAGCCTGTCGAAGGACTGTCCGTTTCCCCATCAACGGAAATGCCGGGGAACACGTTTCAGCACGACGCTGGCTCCCCGGGGTCGAAAAGAAACCGGGGGAGACCAAAGAAAGCTGGTGGGCTTATGGAGGCTGTCCACTTTAATCACAGCTCTCAGAAAGACAATGGGCTGTTTCCTTGCGGGACTTGCGGTAAAGCTTTTACAGAGGCTTCCCGGTTGAAGAACCACGAAGCGCAACACGGAGCACACACCGGCGGTGTAAACAACGTCGGTGACAGTCTGTCAGCAGCGGGCGGCATTTCTTTAATGTCTCAGTCTGCACTGGAGGAAAACGGCGTGCAGTTACACGGAGGGCTGACTGTGGACAACGGCCGCAAACGGGAGAGGACCAGGCGGCATGTCGGCTGTGATATTTGTGGTAAAGTTTTCCGCGACGTTTACCACCTGAACCGACACAAGCTCTCCCATTCCGGGGAGAAGCCGTACGCTTGCCATGTGTGCGGGCTCCGGTTCAAACGCAAGGACAGGATGTCATACCATGTGCGGTCCCATGACGGCTCAGTCGGGAAACCCTATGTGTGCCAAAGCTGTGGTAAAGGTTTTTCAAGGTGAGTTGAACTTTATTTACACTGGCAGCATTTCCTGTATTTAAACCCAGCACACTCCCAGCACACTGTGTCTTATTATGAGTATAGTACATGCAGTTCTCTCTATCCTCACATGATATAGTACCTGAAGGACAGTAACTGGAGGCATTAAGTGAGTACTTACAATCACAAAACTGTAAAACAACAGCTTTGTAAAAATAAAATCACAACTGATGGAAGCTGTTGATGTCTGTCCTGCTGTTCAGGAAGCTGCTAATCGGCTTTTAAGATGCATACACAGACACCTATAGTCAGCTTCTCTATCCCCTGCAGCCTGATCTAGGTCTGATGTCCAAAAACAAGAAAAGTCCAACAACAAGAAAAGTAGTTGAGCTTTATAAGAAGTCATTCTTGTGAGTTGGTACCAGTTAATGGTGGGGGACAGTTTAAACCCTGAAATGTGTGTGTGTGTGTTTTATCAGTCATTTTAAGAAGGTCACTTTCTGAAAACCGTGACACACTCATAGGTGTTGTCATACACAAACATTTTGGTTTCTGTTTCTAGAAACCTGCTGAACCTTTACAGAGTAACTTGTCATCTGAGTTGGTGTTTGGCTTCAACCACACAGAAACCAGTTTCCCAGGCTCAGTGCTCCCAGGCCCTGCTGCAAACTCACTGCCACCACCTACTGATTTGGAGGTTAAAATACATGCAGATAATACATGTAAAGAAGTCAAAAGTAGTTGCATGCTACCTGCGAAACAAATTCAAAAATACGACGAGGGACCAAGTGGAAGTTTGTGACAGAGCCAAATATTTGTATCTGAGTCGAATACATTCACCACGTTTGTTGTGAAAAGGTCTAAACACGGCGAGTCCCCTCTGGTTTGCTACATTCAAGAAAAAGTTACTACAGGGTGTTTTTGGATTCTTTATTGCAGCACTTAAATGCTTTCTGGCATGAATTAAGATTTCTTGTTGACCTGTTTTTGGTTATATTAATCATTATGTTGAGGAGCGCCTTGATTGGTTACAGCACAAGCCACAAAACCACTACATCCAATAAATCCTATATATATATATATATATATCCTCTGCACTCTGAAGAACGTCTGTTCCCTGATATCTAAAATATTACATTCATTTTTACTTACTTAATTCCACGTTATACTGACATACTAACTAAGCACTTGGTCGTAATAGAGGGGAGTTTGCACAGGAAGATTAACACCCACCAGAGTAGTTCATGCTTATGTGTTGGTTGCTGCTATTATGTAATTAAGACGGATAAATAAAATGAGTTTCCCTCACAACAACATCTTCAGCGATTTATTTTCTACAGTTTAAAAGAGGAATGCTAATGGTAGGAGACGGCATCTTTAGCTGTGTGGAAGTATATTAGGAATTGGTCATAGGTGGACAACAAAAATATTATTTTCCTTTTTTCTTTCCAGACCAGACCACCTGAATGGACATATCAAACAGGTTCACACAACAGAGAGACCCCACAAGTGCCAGGTAACATTCAGGATCTATATATCGGCATTAATATAACATGTAAAAACCCACAGTTAGTGATGGTTTTAAACCATGATATGTGAGAAAGGTGTTAACGTGTTGATTTCTGTATTTCAGATTTGTAACGCCTCTTTTGCTACAAGAGATCGCCTCCGGTCACACCTTGCATGCCATGAGGACAAAATCCCCTGCAAAGTTTGTGGCAAGTTTCTGCGAGCTGCCTACATGACGGACCACCTCAAGAAACACAGTGAAGGGTCACATAACTACTGTGGCATTTGCAACAAAGGTAGTTATTTAAAATATCTTAGCATGCACCGCACTGTTACAAGCTCTGCTGAAAAAAACTTTCCTGTGTCCTGACAAATATTCAGTCATGGACATTCAGAGGATAAAAACTTGGTGTAATCCAGTTTTGGTATTTGGCTGGCTCTGCTGTGTTTTCTTAGAGAAATAACGAAGGTGTCCTGTGTGTTGGCACCTCAACTGTGTATTTATTTTCTGCCCAGACACAGGTGGAAGCATAAACCGCCCTGGCATTTCCCAAAGCCTTGTCCAGGGTGTGTGTGTTGTCTTGTGCGCCCTGCTGGTGCCACTCAAATGCAATTTTTTGTAAAATTGTGACTCTGTCTTTCAGGGATAGGTTGCATTGAGTTGTACAAAATATTCATAATTCTTTTGTTTGTTTGGTCTGTAGACAAGGTGAAATTCACATACTGAATGTGACAAATATGTCTGAGAGTTGGCTTTTACCTTGTACATACAGTCTTGGTGCTGCATGCTGAAAGCGAGTCCATACCGTTGACAGTGGCCACCACACCAAGTCACCTCACAAGCCTGGTCTCCCCCTGGAGGCTTGATGGCATTTGGTTGGCAGGTTTTTTTTTAGCAATAAATAAATAATAAAAAACAATGACAGTCCAGTTTTCTTTGAATTGAAGTCGAGGGTATTGGTTGGCAGTCTGAAAAAGCACTCGGGTTTTGGCTCAACAAACCTTCATCAGGGTATGAAATGCAGTCAGGGCTGGTGTTCATTTTTTATTTATTTGAACACCTGCCCTCATTGCGTTATATGGCCTTGTTTACTTGTGTCAAAACGCATTGGTTATCTTTGGATTAATAAAGGATTTAAAACGTATTATCAGAGTCACTCGAGTGCTTGTGTTTGTTTTTTTCCATTGAGAACGACTTTGGAAATAACGTTATAATGTTTATAGGAATGCTTTTAAGTGTTATCCTCTGGGATTTTTGTGTCATGATACTCTTAAGTTGTTGTGGTTTGTTGTTTTCAGACTGCCAAGCAATACCATGTCATTGTTTTGTTTTTTTTCTTACCGGACTACTCATTGAAGAGCACCTCATTTTTTACCTCAACATCACCAACACAAAGTTTCTTGACCAAGTGTAGCGCTCATTATTTTTTCTTCAATACATTTTTTTCAAATTCGAGACATTGGAGAAACAAAATAGATTAATGGAGGTATTTTTTCATAGAAATTTCCTTCCTGAGGTGAGCTGGAGGGCAGCCTTTTTGTGTACCTCCAGAAGCATCAAAGAGTGAAACAAGAATAAAAGTCGTGTGATTAGTTCTTAAAGAACTTCTCTTTACAATGTGCTTCACTCTTTGTTTGCTTTAGACATGAATTTTGAGTTATGCCTCTCGCCGATTAGCCTAGTGATGCTCTTCGCTGTTGAAAGATACAATTCAAACCGATCATTGTATCCGTTGGATCATTGACATCAAATAGCCAGGGCGCCCCTCGTCATAGTCAAGGCCTGGAGTGTGTCAAACTACTGCCTTGTTCTTTGTTCTTCTGGTCCCAGGTTTCTCCACTGCGTCCTACCTTAAGGTGCATATAAAGACACACCATGGCTCTCCACTGCCCCCCTCTGCCACAATGCACACCTTCCCTGAGCCAAGGGGGGAGCTGCAGATGCACAACGGCACCCCTTACCACATGGGACGCCAGTGCTCAGTGGAAGGCAAGCAGCCGCCCGCCCCATCCCAAACTTTCATGTTTCTGGCTTTCATTTGCTCTGCTGCTATTCGGAGAAACATGCTGCTGCATCTTTGGTGTATGCTTTGAAACACAAGCATACATCAACCTCTGCTGCCAAGCTTTGCGCTCAAACATTTTGTGCAATTTCATGTGCTGGTTGTCTTTCTGCTAGCTAACTGTCGATGTCTTCCATTCAGAGGTGGCAGTGTATGCAGAACCTCCCATATAATTATGTAAAAGGAAAAAACCGCTTGAAGTGTTCCACACCTCCCTATGAAGACTTTTCTCTAATTATTGTCTTAACTTCTTAAACTGTAGATGAAGTAGTATATGATTAGGCAGGTAGTCTCAGAAGTTTGCTGTACCTACCTATGAGTAATGCATCTGTGACTATAGAATGAATGCAAGTCAATAGGCAGACAAGTTGTTTACTCGCATAAGAAAAAATTTAAACTACAGCGTAAATCATGACCTTTTCTGTAGTTTGACAAGTAAGGACGACCGATTCTATGTGCACATCTGTTTCTAAAACAATACATTGTTGGAGTGAAGACTTTATTAGGAAGGAAATTGGGAATACAATGCAGACAAATTCCAAGTTCCTATTTTCACACAGTAATTGAACACATAGAAGTTGTCTAGACTTCATAGTTGACAGTTCTAACACATGAGCGTGTAAGAATTTGCAGTACCGAGTCACTTTTTTATTTTTTATGTGTGTTTCTGTCCAGCATGGCCATGGCATCATATGGTGTCTGTTTCTGCTTGGCTGGTCCATCAGCAGTTGTTCAGCAATGCACCGTGCTGCATGAGTGTCCTGATGTGTGCTCCATTTGCCCTGAATTCATCGAAACCTTTTGAAGAACCAGTAGCATAGAGACAGTACACAGTGAGCTGTGAGCCACAACCATAATATGGAAGACAATATTTACATCTGTTGATTTAACGGACTTCCTGCAATTATATGAATAAAACTCAAAAAAAACTCACGAGCATAGAGCATTTGAAAAATATGCTGTTGGGCTAATTTCAAACTGAGGTTGGCTCTCAAAATTATTGATGATAATGCTGCCTTTGCTTCCAGAACGGATATAAGGCCGAGTAAAGCAATAAAACTGATCGTGGTCACTTTTTCCATAGAAATTTGCCATTATCCTTTTTTGAGTTATTTAGAAAAATTGTACAATCTTCTTTTTAACTAGTGGTATTATCAGTTTTATCAGTGGTATTCAATCAATAGGAATTCATTAGCATCATATTTGGGACTAGTTTTGGAAATTAGCTTTAGCTTTATACACGTGTACAATACATCATACACTGCTTCTGCAACTTTTAATGTTTCTCTGTACTTGTCCACAGATAAACAAATAAATAAATATAATGATTAACCTTCTGGCCTGGCAGGTGAGAAGCAAGTAGAGATTTGAAAAGCGTTGTGACAAGAACAACATGTCACACTACGCAATTTAATTTTTTTAATTTGTCCTTTGGCCAGCATTATTGTTTTTGCTTGCTTGCTCAGGTTATGCAAGTTTTTTTCCAAGATGGTTCAATTTAAGAATAGCATTGCTAACGTTGAGGATTATTGGACTTGAATAATTAATTGTGGAGTCAATCTATGGTGACCCCCGCCCCCTTCCCAATTCTTTCCTGGTATGAGTGTAAATGAGGAGGCCTCTGGTTGCAGTAGTATAAATATGTTTTCCTTCAGCACCGTGGACAACAGTTTATGTTACGTGGCAGATATATATCATCTAAGCAGTTACTGAGAACTCTTTGCAATCATTTTTGTTTTAATGATTTAATTCTGAGTGACAACCCATCAGATGCATGTTTAAGCTGAAAATAGAAAATGGCCATGGCCAGGAGTGTGTGCTGTCACTATATTTACTGCAGCTTTCACTGTAGTCTTCATTTACTGTCATGTCTTCTGTGAGACAATCAATTTGTGTGTGTGAACATTATACTTTGTTATACACAGTATGGGCTTTCCTCACAGTGATATTCTGTCATGTTAATAACTAATAACATAAACGATGGGTCTCTGTGAGCCAGCTCGCACAGTAGCACAGCCTTGGCATTATATATATATATATATATATATATATAGTTGTTTTGTTTTTTTGCATCTGATAAAATACAACAATTTAATAATAATAACAAATGAGACACAGAATTGCTAAACTTAAGTGCACATTTATTTAACATTATTTGTTGTCTCACTCTGTCTGCACTGCACTTATTTGAAATAAAAAAATGTATCAACTAAATAAATGTCAGGAAATTAACTTATTAAATTGAGTTTTAGTGCACTTATTAACAGATAACAGCATCTCCTTGTTTCTAAGGGACAACAAAGATTTGTAAACTTGGATTTTTAAAAACAATGTTAGTGCAGGGCCTTCCCTGGTGTTGGCTCAGTGTCTATAATTAATAAATAATCAGCGCAGACAAGGCTGATTATCTCAAAATTGCATCGGTTTTAGTCTGCCACTACCGCTATTTTTAAAGACACCTATGTTTAACAAGTCAAAGTGTCCACTGTGAGAAAGGTTTGTACCCAAATGTCACACAATTTATGTAAATTTATCTGACATAAGTAGATTGTTAGTCACATGAAGGATTCGCATCCTACGTATTTTTCACAAATCTAAAAACAGTTTTTCGTCAATTAATTCAATAATTATTTACATCACGAGGTACTTTGTTCAGGGATTTGGTATTTGCTGGAAGGGAAAAGAGGAGAACTGTCTAGTTTATTTTGTTTACAGACAGCATTTCAAGTACTTGTGAAGGTAATTCTGAAATGAAGGTAATTCTGTCCGTATGGTTTCCGCCGGCCTGTTATCTCTGCCCCCTCCCCTTCCTTTCTCCCTGGCCGGGTGTTGTGTAGACCTGTGCGCCAGTCGCCAGCTGCTTCTCACCTCGTCTGAGGCAGAGGGTCGCTTTCATGGGCTCTCTCTTCCCCAGCCTGGCCCTCCAGCCTTGGGCCTGCAGCCTGAGCTGCTCATGGGGAAGGCAGGTGGGGCTCCATATTTCTGGGATTGTCGCTCTGGCGGGGTGCCTGGCTTCCCTGTCCATGGGCCTGCTGCAGGTCAGTACAGTCCAGCAGGAGGGTGGGTGGGGGCATGGTGCTAGCGCTGCCCACTGGTTGGATGAGCACTGCTGTTTTATACTATATTTTGTGATTAATCTGTACGATTAATTGTCAAGATTTGTTCTACTTGTACTTGGTGCTTTCTCACTAAAGTTGTCAAGTTAAATGTTTTAAGTTTTTGCAGGTGCCAACCAAATACTGGATTAAAGTTGTATTTGACAAAACCTGTTATTGAATACATTTGTCCTAATTCATGCATTCCTTTCCTCCCATTTCCACTTTTTTCTCTCTCTCTGTCTCACTCTCTCCCTTCCTATCCATGCTGTGTTTACCACAGATGGGCAGGAAAACACTGGGAAGTGTCCTCATCTGGAATCAGAAGAATCCGATCCTTCATTTGGGGAATTGTCAAACGGTGACGAGCTTAAATCTCCCCACAAACCTGACGGGCCAGAGCTCGAGATGCCCTCTTTAGTCTGTAACGGAGCCTCTGCGGGGGCCTTGAGCTCTCCAGAGGGACCTAAAGCCAAAACGGACCCTGAGAAGAAGTTTACCTGCGGTATCTGCGGTCAGGCCTTCCGCACCAAGTCCTACCTCAACAAGCACCAGCACAGAGTTCACAAAGCCCAGAAGGCTCAGGGGGTTTCAGGTCCGGCCTTAAATGAGCTGGCCCCCTCCCTGACCTCTCCCTTCTCCCCTCAACAAAACATGTCCCTGCTTGAGTCTTTTGGCTTTCAGATAGTCCAGTCTGCTTTTGCCTCGTCACTGGTGGATGCTGAGGCAGGTCAAAGTGGAATCAATTTTGGAGGGAAGTGACATATTTGCTAAAGTTCCAGCAAAGCCTCTCATTCTTAAGACAAAGCCGGGTGGTCCACAGAAGAGGCTCTGTATTTGGGAATAACTTTGCCTCAAGGTAACCTTTTTCTGTTTGTTACGTCGCTTAATGTGTATCCAATATTTTTGTCACAGACTGCCATACGATTCCTACTTTTTCTACTTTTTTCAGAGTATGAAAAGTGCGTGCACGGTGTATTAACTTTCTTTATAAAGAAACGACATGAAGGTTTTATTTCCTTTATCTGATGTGGATCTGTTGAAGTCATGTTTGGTATTCTTACATTTGCTTTTGGCTTGTGTGTTATTGAGCTTTTCTTAGCTGCACAAACCTTTCTTGACATGAGATGAATTATTTACTGCAACCTTAAAACAAGTAATTACTTATTGTGTGTTTGCCCACTTTAACTGCTTTGATGTACCCGGTAAAACAACCCTTGGCCATTACAATGATGTTAATGCTTCATATTCCCTATTCCCTTAAAGGCTGTAAACAGAGGTCTTTACCTCAGATCAACAAGAGGGCTGAATTCTGTATTTCTGTTGTTCTCTACTTTTTTTTTTAAAGAAGGATTTTGTTTTTCTTAAGCACAGGGATTTAAATTGGCCTCAATTTTGATAGCAAGTTTTCTTTTAATCTATTAATTATTCCGATAAAAATTCCTAACAGACCCAAGGCATATTTCATGACACGTTTATTGTAAGCAATTTTATTTGGCTTCATACAGAAAGTATGAGTTTGCTGGCCACTGAGTAGCACTGATGGCTGTCGAGGACTTTAATGAATCACTATTGACAGGATTACAGTTAAAGTCGGAGATAAATTTGCTTTTAACTGCGCGTTCGCATGATGACTCCCTCGCGTTTCCTGCGATCCGTTTGGAGCGTTGGCTGTGCACATCCTCAAAAATCAGTGCACATCCTCAAAAATCAATGGGTCCTGTCTGCAAGAACGCATGGTAAAAAGCAAGTATATCTCCGCCCTAAGAAGCACTTTAAAAACGTGTATTGTTGATAAAACTTAAAAATTTTAACTGTTACAGCATCCACACAAAGCTCATATGGCACCATAAAATCTGGCAAAAAACTTCATTAGAGTTCAATAAAAAGTCGTAGCAAATTCACAAATTAAAAAACCTCCCACTCTTCCTGTCAAAAATGAGAAAAGCCTACAAGATGTCAGCAGAAGAAGCTTCAATAGCACCACAGCTTCCTTTCTTTTAGTTTATGGTTTCATATCCAGATCTTTAAAAATGCTATTAGTCCTACTGGTAGAAGCATTTTTTTTCATTATTTGAAGAAGGCTTTTGAGGAGTGTTGTCATTCACCATCAACCTGAGCCGTTGTTAATCTTAACCGCAGAGCGGAGTAGGTACACTGGAGCGATAGCTGGAGGGATTTCTGCGCTAAATGAAGCAAATCGACTGGCGGCTCACTTGGATATCAAAAGCGCTTTTTTAATTTAATTTTTTTTTATTTGATGATTTATTTTAAAAAAAAAAAATACAGAAGAAAGGAAAGCCATTAATACTATGATATATACTGCATGCAGGAAAATATTTTTGAAAATGAATTTTCACAGGATAAACATTTTTTACCTGTGAAATGTGTCTTGAAACGTGCCTTGAGCTTGTTAGGAATGAGCTTCGTATCCCCCCCCCTACAATGACAGCGTTTCCAAGCCTTGTTTGTTAGGTATTAAATTAGCAATGTACATTAAACAGGGACCAAGGTCAGGTATATTTTCAGTATATATTTTGAAAAATGTAGATTATATTTTATTAACTTATTCATGCCCCAGTTTTGTGTACAGTTTTTTTTTTTTTTTTAATTGTCAAACAAAAATCTTGTGATTTGCTCGTTTTGATAATTGTTCACTCTAAATTATGTTAAATAGAAATGTGTGATTATGTGTGTGTGTGTGTGTGTGTTTATTGTTCAACAGCTAGTGGGGTCAAAAGGAGTCACACCCTGATCCACCAGCCTCTGGACCGACCAAACGTAATGCTACTTTTATAGAGTCGAGTAATTACACTCACTTTATTTCCGCAGTGTTTCTTCCTCTTCATCACCTGCACTTCTTTTATTGCTCACCCACCTCACCCCACCTGTCAGATTTGCTTGTGCTGTTAGTAGATGACATGTCTTGTGTTTGCACTATTGGCTAGATTAAGGCGCAAGCTATCCATCCGAGTGTCTTGCAGTGAAATTGTGTTAAATCCCAAATGTTGAAGACATTCCTGTGATTTGGACAGACTTAATTGGATGGTTCCTCAAATCAAAACTTGAACCCTCATTTCCACTTTCTCTGCTTTGCATTGTTTCATTTAAAATCTCGCTCTTTTCCACTGTAATGACAACATTTCTACGCCCCTGAATTAGTTGTGCATCTTTAAAAAAAAAAAAACAACACAGGATGTTACTGATTAGAAGAAGCCATAGTTGGAGATCAATTCCATGTAAGTACAGATCAATTTTGGTTAAAACAATCAAAATTGCAAACGTAGACCCTTTTCACAGTCATGACATTCTTCCTCTGTATATATTGAAACATAAAATAAGCAATCACTGTCAGAAAATTGGCGTCAAAACTCTGTTGGCATTTGTGAGAAGAGATCTACGCTTGTATTTGTGTCTTATTGATGATTCACATCTTTCTCATAGTTCTGTGTTTTTTCTTGTGTTGTAAAATCTTTATCATGATGCAACTCAAAGTGTGCGTGAGAGCGTGTGTGTGTGAGAGCGTGTGCGTGTGTGTGTGAGAGAGCGTGTGCGTGTGTGAGAGAGCGCGTGTGTGAGAGAGAGCGCGTGTGTGTGTGAGTGTGTGAGCGCGCGTGTGTGTGACCTGTGTTTCCTGCTTTCCGTTGAATTATTTTTTTTTTTTTGTAATTTAGTCTGTTAAATTCAGTACATTCCTATATTATTTATGGTTTTGTTGTGATTGTAACAAGTGTATATACCATTCATATACACATTCTATAAATATATATATATATATATAAATATATATATATAAATATATACGAACCAACCAATATGATCAGTGTTTGTCAATGGTGGTCCTGTACATATATAGATTTTGTTTTTCTTGTCCATGTGGAGGGATGTTAAGTTATGGCCATTTGATTGAAAGTGTAAACTGCATGTTCTGGCATGCGAGCTGAGCTGGGGACTGAATGTCGATCACTGGTTGGTGGCAGTAATAGTTTCACTGTCACTCTGCTCTGGTAGCGCTCACACTGCCAGCTGCACGATTCACGTCTTTGACCAAGTTTTTTTTTTTTTTTCTCCTTTTTTGATCCACTCTGCACTAGTATTTACTCCTTTAAAAGGTGATAAGGGTTATTTTTGTTATTGATTATTTGAAAACAAGTGGAAGATGCTGTAAGGAAATAATGTTCCTTTGTTTGTGTTTTTCACTGGGATGTATGATTTTCTTTCACTCATGTTGGTACTCAAGTGTAAAAGGTGTTTTCGTTGAGTATTTATGTTTTTGCTTTCTGCTTTTAGTCTGTTGCAAAGTGCCTTCCAAATACTGATTGTGCACAGCAGTGGATTAAAAAAGGTCCTCTTTTCTAAAAGGTTAAGAATTGTACAGAGTGACTTGCATTGACACTTTTGTATAAAAACACACAGAAAATGTACAATATGTTAACTTGGTATTTTATCATCGTACTCAACAAGATTGCTCTTAAGACATGTGAGCTACATGATTTGTTATTACGTCTTTGGACATATTTCAATATAAGCATACTTTTCTATAGATATTTGTTTTTGTACTCTGTTATTGAGTCTCATTTCTCTTGTTGGTACAGAGATGAGCGTCAAATAAATTGCAATTGAAAAAGCTCCTTTTTTCTTGTAGTTATTAATGTTGGATAATGAAACAACCAATCCATCCTGGACAACGGGGCAAATTGTACAACTACTACCGCTACAGTAGGGGGCGCTGCGCTACCGTGTTGGTGGTGAAGCTGAACAGAAACTGTTAGACAAATCTGTCATCTACTATTGAAGCAAGTACAGGTAATCTGAATCATTAAATGTGTAAAACTCTGTTACATATGTATAAATTAAAGTGGCCATAGGCAATGTTTTTGCTTTAACTTATTATGAAGTGCATGTTTGCACAATGTAATGGCTGTAGAACAATGACACCATCAGCGTTTAGATTGATTCATTATAAACCTCGCTTTATAATGCAATTGTGTCCTCCCGGCGTTCACAATAAAAGCCCTGGACACGGTATCACTGCGAACCAGAGAACATTTAGCTAAAAGTCAACTCAACAAAATAGCTTACAACTCAAAAACTGGAGAAAAAAATTCCACCGCTACACCAAGAATAAAACCGCTTGGAAATGCTAGAGGGGAAAAGTGATCTGTTTCTGCTTTAAATGTCTTTAGGGGTAGTTACTGCGATTAACAAGTGTCTGGCCACTGTTGAAATGAAATTATTAACATTTAAAAAAGAGAGCGTGAGACGTTCTGACTGTTAAAAAGACCAATCAGAAGTATTGGTAATCAGCCGAATGAACACACAGAGAAGTGTCCCTTGAACAAGACACCAAAACTCACTGTGACAGTCAGAAGACTTTGCTGAAAATTTAGATATCTAATTTGCGTAGAGAAAATGCATGAGAAAGTGCAGTTTGAAAAGTTCCCACATTTGTGTTTTGTCCATCGGTGGTACAGTTAAAGGGCGCTCTTCTTGCTTAAGTCGGGCAAAAAAACTGAACCTGAAAAAATGGGTGATAATACTGAAAGCTCAAATATAAGGCACTGCTGGGAAGCCTGGAAGCTGAAACCTAACTGTGGCAGAATTGGAAGCTAAACTGTATTTTCTAGGGAAGCAAAGAGCTGAAATACATTGCTCAAAAAACTGGAAGCTAAACTCTTATGCTGTCAAAGCTGGAAATTGAAATGAAAAGGCTGAAAGAAGAAATGCTTTGTGTTAATGTCAGACAAATTAACGGCTTTGCCCTTAATAGCTGAGAGCTGAATGCATTTCCTGAAAAGAAGATGTCAGCCGAAGAGTATTAACTGAAATAAATTAAATTGTCAGTTGAAGAGTAAGATGTAAAGTTTCAGCTGATGAGGAGACGAGGTTCAGTGAGATTGTTTTATTTTATTGTTTTTTTTTAATCTTCAGTTACTTTTTGGGGCTTTCTTAAAAAATTAATGTGGCAAAACAGGTATACATATCTATTCCTGTAGCCTTATTTATAGAAGTGCAATTGACATGTAGACAAAACAAATCAGGATATTATATCCTTGAGGTTTTGGTTAATCTCCGTTTCGTGTTGGTTAAAATGATAAACTGCTCAAATTGTATTATTTACAGTAGTAAATACAATTTTTTTTGGTAATCTTAGAACTGTAATTGCCCACATAAGAAGGCGGGAGAACAGATTAAAAGCAACCAACTAGAAGAAATAGCTAATTAGTCAATTTCATACATACTGTATTTTCCACATTTTAAGAAGATAAATAGAAAACAAGAGACTGAGTATTCAGATGCAGTCCCAAAGTTTTATTTTCCATGTTAATATATATACGGACTTCACATTCTTGCCGTCAGCTCTCTGTGTATATAATCGGCTTTCAATATTTCTATTAATCTGTTAGATGGTCATAATAATAGGTCATCTATACACTTATGTTTGGGTTTATTGATATGGCTGTTTCTTGAAATACAGTTTCATATAGTTCATAGTGTTTACTGAGAAGTTCATGCTCAATGGTTTATGCTAAAAAAATGTCACAGTTGATAAATAAAGTTTCAAATAAAACATGTTAAAATTTAGTTTCAAGATCATCGTCAGTGCTTCTGTTCTTGTAATTCAGTTTGTTGAAGTCCTCCATAATCTCTACCATTGTCTTTCCTTTGGTCTCTGGGACAAAATATAGCAGAAATGCTGCACTGAAAAAAGTGTAAGCAACAAAAATCAGGAAGCAGAACTGCCCGAGTCCATCCTGCGTGGATACACATACAAACAGAGCGTCAAACAGAGTAGCTGGCATGATTTAAAGATAGAGATATAAGCTATATGGACTCATTGAGGTAACTATGATGCAGAGCAGGTTTCTCACCACAATGTAGCCGAACAACATCCCCACGAGGAACATGCAAAGCCAGTTGACAGTCCCACTGATCACATATGCAGAAGGACGCCATGCTTGTAGGAAGAGGTCAGCAGGAAGAGCCATAGACACTCCGGCTTAAACGAGATAAAAGAAAAACGAATAAAAAATTTCTGAAAATGTTTCACTTTTGAGGAGAACCGGCAACAGAAGACTCACAAGGTCCAAGTCCGTAAACGCAGATGACACAAAAGATCAGGCCGATGTTCACATACGGGATCCATGTATTCAGATCCTGTATGGAAAGAAAAACATTTATAACTCATCTTGAGCAACGTAGGGTGGAGAAGGGTGCTCTGTTGGAGTGTATGTACCTTGATGGACAGCATGATAGTGAGTACACACATGGTGACTCCCATCAGCAGATAGCCATAGCCCATCAGCTTCTTTCTGCCGGCACGATCTATCAAGAAAGACTGAGACACAACAGACATGTAGAATAAAGTATTTTGTTCTTCATCATACGTGACTTTACACCTTCAACATCTAACTAATCAAACAATCAAAACAATCTGTTTTTAGCCATTTATTTCTTCTTTTTCTTTTATTTCTTTATTGACTTTTCCAAGTGATGTACAAATATAGTTCAACATACAGGAAAGAAAATGCTCAAAATAATGCACAGAATATTTACACCTTCTCTCCAACAAGCTGCAACAACACATTTAAAATGGAAAATAATAAAACCACTGGAATCACAATATAAAAAGATGAATTACTCCATATTACTACCATATTTGATGATAAATAAATAATAGAAATATGATATGAAAGATGTCCCTATTTTTCTAAAATGTTGGGATTTTTAACCAATTTCTCTTAGTATTTATATCAAGTGTTTATGTGCTTTGTGTTTTTATCTTGGGGACAAAAAGGTGTGATTGATTCTGAACAATCGGTCAAAACGACAAAACAAGACTGCATTTATTCAAACAGTAATCTATTTTATGGAAATATTCTACAATCTAATATAATTAATAATACATTTTTTCCTTGTCTTTTTGTGCCTTTCTACTTTTTTCTTCTTCTCTTTTTAAAGGGAGAATATGCACTCCTCGGTATCCTCATCAACATTATAATTTTTCTATCATCACCTTGTCATGACGTGTACAATATAGGAAAGGTCCATAAACTAATATCATTTTATATGAATCCATACTCAAAACCCAGATGTGTCTACTTCCCTCAGGTGTCAGTGTAGAGTCATGATTCAGCTTCATACTGTGAAGAGATACTCACACACAGTGTTACGGTGATGAGCTCTGTTGCTCCAATACCAATGGCCAAGTAATGCATCTTGTTCTCCGGCACACCAGACTCACGGAAGATGTCGAAGGCGTAGAAATACAGCTGGATGAGAGAAGGAAATGTTAGAGGCCAATTAAGCTGGATGAAGCAGAACATTTAACATGACTTGTGAAACAGAACTCGCTAATAATGTCATCATTAATATATATTATCAAGGCGAGAGCTGAGATGAACATACAGCGTTGATGCCGCAGAACTGAACACCCGCGCAGGGGATGATCAGAGTCAGCAGCTGCCATCTCACACAGCGAGAGCTGAGCACATCCTTCACAGACTTCGCCTTCTGTCCCTGTGTGCTCTCCCTCTCTTTCTGCATGTCGTCCAGCTCCAGCTTTAAGTTGTCCTCCTGCCACAGCCACTGCAAAGCTTTTACACGCAAACACATGCCGGATCATACTGGAGGTTTAAAAGTACGGTGTGGTGACTTATCACAATTGTCCATGAGGAGACGCACGCTTCCTTCAGTGCGGTGATACGGTAAATAAAAGAAAGTAGTTCCTACATGAAAGTGCTCACAACAGGGTCTGTGGATTATCTTCAGTAACTGGGTCGTGATTTCTGGACAGAGACATTGCTGTTGAGTTTTTCTGATGTCTTTTTTTGGCACTTTGAGCTCCACAAGCCGAGTGGCATCTTGTTCCATTATATTCAAGAGGAGGCAGACATATCTACGGACGATATCTCCAACACTCGGCAATTTACACCGAAACGATCTAGATTTATAAATTGCGCTACAGTTGAGAGGGGAAATATGTATTTTGGGGTAATCTGTGTGAGAATAATCAATATGTAAACTGTTACAATGTGCCTTATTGTGTCCTTATTTAGATGTAATATGTGATATGTAAGATGTTACTGAATTAAGAAATTTAGTGGCCAATCTACTGTGAAATCAGAAGCAATATTCGTAAACTGTGAAGCGGAAGAGTACACCACCTAAAAGGGTGACAGAAGATCTGATTGGAGCAGAGAAGCGCTGAGAGGCGTGGCCACGCCTACGTGCCAACAGGGGGCCAATAGGACCTGGCCCCAGCCAACCAATGAGAGGAGACTATACCTGAAAGGCGGCGGGTTTAAAATGTGTTGTAAACTAGAGATCTGTGAGACAGAGTAACTACTTAAATGTGGTCTGTGGACAGTGACATGGTCCTCAGCTGTGTACTTTTGTAATGCTTACCATATCATCATGGAATAAATACAGTTAATATGAAGAGAAGTTTTCTGAAATTGATTTCTATGCGTCTCTATTTCAAATTAAAAGAACACAACAACTGTTCCTTTTAAGATTAAAATAAAGGAGAGCAAATCAGTCATAACTGGATAAGATGTCAGTACAAGTTGCAGGAGCCATTATTAGAAACAAGGCCGACATTTGTTTTTGCTAACATTGGTTCAGCACTATCACAGCGTTTGTACACACAACTTATTTTAAAGATCGCTCCTGTCCCAATATAATGTGTCCACAGTCTGCATTTTATTATTTTATTGCGAGGAGGCAATCAAGAGTGGATGAAAGCTCAGTTCACACCACGGTGAGGTCAAAGACAAATAAAAAATTGAATTTAAACTTAAAAGTGTCTTTGTAAACGTTATAATCCACAGTGGATACACACTCTGCTGTGTCCACTCACCTTTTATGCTGCCTTCAGTGTCTCCTTTGTCAATGTAAAGGTATCGAGGTGCCTCAGGGAAGAAAAGCAGCGTCACAAGCTGCAGAATGGCAGGAACACCACTTATAGCTAAGAGGTACGGCCACATTTCATCTGTACCCATTATCTCCCTAAACAGAGTGTAAAACAAAGACAATCTCTTAAGTAGCAGGAATTGACACTTAAAATACAGTAAACACAATAGCTTAATACTTCACTGTGTGCTGCTCATCCTGACTAATTAGTGAAACAAAGTTGAAATGATATTTCCCTTTAGTCTGTAACGCAAATTACTGTAAATACACAACTTCTCAATAGGTGAGTAAAATTGGGTGTTTTTCTGTCAAGTTTGTGAAAAAATGTTTTTGTTGTAAATCTTAAAGTGGCAACATCAGTTCTTACTTGATGCCAATTATTTGACCCATGACTTTTCCAAATCCGATGAAGATTGAGCTTGTGAGGGTCATGAAACCTCTGAGTTTCTTTGGAGAACTCTCCCCGAGGTACATGAGGTGCACACTCAAGCCAAGACCTGTGAAGAAAGACAAGATGAAGAGGGAAAAAAACTAAAAAAAAAAGTCAAACTTTCAGTATAGGCGCTAATGATAATAGTTTAATTTATTCTCAAAAGTTTGGCTTTAATCTTGAAATGTCAATCATATTCTCGCCATTTTGAATTTACTTTAGACATTTCAACTTTATTTTCAAAATGCAAAAAAAAATAAAAATCTCCCTGATTTTCCCCTTATATACTTGAAGTCGAACTGTATTCTCGATATTTCGGCTTTATTCATGATATGCAAAATAAATGAAAAAATCTTCCTCCTCTCATTTTCTCTTCCTTATGTCTGGCTCACAACATACCGACATTATATCCATAGAGAAATCTTCCCAGCAAGATCATCTCAAAAGACTTGGCCATGCGACTGAAGAGCATCAGAAGAGCAGCGACAATCGCCACCACGTTGTTGAACAAGAGAGCTTTTTTCCTGCAAAATTTAAAGAAACACTAATGATTTTTTTGCACTGCCGACGTGGTTTACTCTTTATGTTGTGCCCACTTTGTGCTAAAATAATCTAACCATCTCTTGGCTTCATATTTAATGCACAGACATGAAAGTGGTATCCATCTTCTAATCAAACTCAAATAAGTGAAACCTGAAATTGAATATGTTAAATATCATATAAATAGTCCTAATAACTCTTTGTTTGCTTTTTGCCATTGAAATAGTTAGCTTTTAATTGTTATTGAATCTTTATATTTTCAACCTTTGTAGCTGAAAAAGTTCCTTAATTTTGTGCTATTGTATAATGTGAGATCAGATTAATGTCATACTAAAGGTGAACATTAGTGTATAATAATTGTTGTGTTTCTAACCCCTCAGATGTCTTTTTAGATATATTTTGCGTGTGTGTCTCTTCACCGGCCATAAGTGACGGGAAGGCTGCCGCAGTGAATCGCCCCGGCCCAGGCTCCAAGACTTAGCACAGCCACGATGAAGGACCAGATGAGCTGGTTGGTGGAGTCGTCCACTGGAGCTCCGTATCTCAACAGCCATGTGTGGTTCACAAAACTCTGAACATGCTGCAGGAAGGTCAGAGAGGTCAAGGGACTTGCTAAGGTGGTCTTCTGATTGTCAGGTTCCTGATCAACGCTGGCCGTGATTGCTGAGTTGTGCCTCTCTAATTGAATCAGAAACTTGCTTCAGATAAATATTAACAAATCACAGTGAAAATGTTCACTACATGATTATCGCGGCCAAAAGAAATTACGATATCAAGAGAACATTTTAAATGATAATAATAATAATAATAATGATAATAATAATAATGATAATAATGCTTTTAGTCAAATTCCTCTTTAACTTTGTTTTTTGTGCGTTTTGTCTCATTTTTGGCAAATTAATTCCACTTAAAAAACAAGTGTGGCTAGAGTGGGAGTCTGTTACCATAACTGTAGAAAAGCATATAAAAGGAACAATTACACTAATGGATAGTAAAAAGGCAACCAGACGAAGTGATAAACAAAAAATCCACAAGGCTTAACATCTAAAGAAATGAATTCATTGCAAGATGCGTTAAAAAAATATAATAAATATAAAAGTAAATAATGAAAATAAATAAATAAATAAAATAAAAATACAATTTACAGTAAAACAAAAAAAATGAACAATAAAAAAACCTTTTCTAAAAGGAAAGGTGCAATTGTTACACACTGTTTCTTAAAATCAAAAACATAAAAAAAAAGAAAAAAAAAACACCTGATAGAAATCTTACCACTGCCGGAGAAGCGATGACAGAAACTTGAATCCCATACTGAAACGAGCCCCCAATTCCCAACACCAGCGACAGCAGATAAAGCCTCCAGTACTGCAGCTGAAATGTAAAGTGGAAATCATATATACAGTAACGTCCTCTGTCTTTTAACTAGACAGTTACTGTACAGTATAACTATTGTATACATTTAACAAAACACATAAATCATTACGATTTAAGAAGGTAAGACTGAAGCACTCTTTTGTCTTAAATATTTGTCTTTGTTGATGTTGCAAATGGAGCTGCTGGGATACAAGAAAAATGTCAGACTTGACAATAAAGTATCTTCGTATCATAGGAGATTGTAGAATATGATACTTGCGTTGATTAAAATACACAACATTATTTCAAATAATAAGTTAGTTCCACCATGTTATTAGTTATATGATCACATTAACACTCAGAGAGCTCATTTTTCTGTTTTATGATTACTTTTACTATTGATACCTCAAGTATATTTTTCTAAGAATACTTAAGTACTTTAACTGGAGTGAAATGTTCATGTTAGGACTTTTACTTGTAATGGAGTATTTTTATTTTGCAGAATTGATACTTTTAATTTAGAATCTGAATACACCCTCCACCACTGCATGTATGTGGACATCATGTTTTGCTACATGCACTATTGTAACAAACTTTATAAATGCAAATGAACTTGCAGGTATTTACAAATACGGTGGATCACAGTTAAAAAGAATCTTATTCCACAAACGTTGTAATGTAACAATGTTCACCTACCTTTCTTGATGCACCGTCCATTTTTTTGTGCTGGCTCCCTGGATGCTGGCTGCAGAACAGAGAAGACCAGCGTATATAAAGAATGTTGCCTAAGTTACACATCCATAGACTTTCGTTGTCCATTCATGTTGTTACAGCAAGTTTGTCGTGTTTATGACGCGCGTGATAGGGATGACCAAACGCTGCACTAGATCAACATGGTCTGTCTAGTTGATTGTTCCAAGAAAGTCCGGCCATTAGGGTTAGGCATTACTGAGAGGGAAGTGTCTTTAAAAAAAGGACAAGATTATGTATTCCACTATGGGTGTGCTTCCTTTTAATGGTCGTGTCTGCATCATGTTCACAAAACTCTGACATCTTGTCCAGTAAATGCACTAAACAAATATTAATACCCATTAGCCTCCTAATGCGTAAGGCACACATACAGAACATATATAGTGGTCGGGTCGCAATAGACATCACTACATATTTTAAAGAGAAAAAGAATAGCTTCATGTGAAGAGAATCTATTCTGCTTTTGAAAGAATGCAGATAAAATCTGCATCATGGAAGTTATGTGGGTTGATCTACACACGTCTGCCTATTTTTTCGGCCAAGGTCACTCTGAACACAAGGTCATCCAACATGGCCAAGATCCCATCTGAGGTGTATGAGAAGATATCTGTTTGTTTCCTCTTAACACTGACTAAATATTCACACATTTTTATGGCTACACAATCACATCAAATAGAAATATTGTTGCTATCCTTTGCACGTTTTCCCCAAAGATCCCACTCTTACATTTGGATAATCATTTGCTTATTTGCTCTGATTTGTAGTAGGACAATGTATTGAACAGCTGGGAACAATTGTGATTTTTTTAATTTCACTATAAATGACAACGTTTTTGTGGTTAAACAACATGCACAACTGTGTATAATGATTTATATTTGAAGACGGGGGACATCTTGATTTTTTGCTGTCATTTCGCCTTTTTAGTTTATTTTCTTATTATTTTCCACACCGCATGTCAACTGTCTATTCAAAGTGAAAATACTCAAATTAATACAAAGATTAATTATTGTTGTAGTTGTAGTAAGAGTGAATGTGTGTGTGATGGTGTAAAGGAGCATTTGTGCTCACCAAACCGACAGCGGGTAAATAACTTTATTTTGACACTTTTGACTCCAAACTAAATGTATTTAATGTGACTTCATTACTTCATGTATAAAAAGCACCTTTTATTGAATTTCTTTATTTGAAAAGCCATGTTAATATAAGATACTTTTATTAGCTCAGAGGTAGATAATTAAAACAAATACGTCAATATACAACCTAAACAATTGCACACATTCATATTGTTTAACTGGAAGGCCTGATGTGCAGCTCACTCTGACCTTTGACCTCCAGACAGAGAGGATAAAGTTACCGTGGTCGTGACTAACTCTGCTGGTAACATGAATGACAACTTATTCTTTGTCCCATTAAACAAGAAAGAAAATATCTTAAAGAAATCTTCTACTGTTTATTTACTAGGCTAAAAAGTTGTATTCTTTGCCTTAAACATGACTTATTTTCTGTCAATATACAGTAGTTTTAAATACAGTAAACCAAAAATAAATCAAAGTTCCAGCACACACCTGGATACTAGGATAGACACTATTTTATTAACAGAATATATATATGAAAAAAACAAAAAGGGAGGGTACTATGCATTTTGCATAATCAGACTCACTTCCTTGTTTTTAAAGAAATCTAAAATAGTGTCCATTATAGTTTTCAAACACTGCTAGTATCTTCAGTTTTTCAGTAGTTTTTGTCTCATATTAATCCGTGACACAAAGCAGGAAAACACAAGTGCATCATGTGAAGACGTCAAAGAAAACTCCTTTAACTTATTTTAATGGAAAACACAATCAAGATGAAGCAATGATAATAGATCCAAGTTGCTTTCGGTGATGTGAAAGTTCATGATATTCACAACGTCTTCCAGCTCAGGTCAAGGTGAGGCATACAGCGGATGTGACCGTGTGTGTTTCCAGGAGAAAAAGTCTGTCTACAAGGCCGTGGAAAGACAGACTTCACCCAGCTGATACTGAGCTTTAGTTTGCGCCGCGCACTTTTCGTCCAGGCCTTTGAAGTTGAGCTTGTGGAATTCACTTGTGATGGCTGACAGAGACTTCCCCTTTGTCTCAGGCAGGAACAGGCCGACAAACAGCGCAGACAGCAGGCAGACTGCTCCGAAAGGCACAAAGCAGTACTCGCTCAACTCGCTCTGTAAAAGAAAGGCAACGGAAAGCTATCAGAGGGATGTAAGCCACGATATGAACGACTGAAAAGTGAGCTGAAGGTGTGCTTCAAACCTCTCTGTTCTCTTAGAATATGCATACATGTGCAGAATATAAAACAAATATTTAGATTATTGCGAATGACTGAACTAAAACCTTAACTTCCATATGTTAGAAAGATCAGTAGGACCAGAGATAAAGCCAGACAGTCCATCATTTCCTCAGTTTCAGACTCTGAACTCTGGGAGGCGCTATAAGATACCTCTTCCTATTTCTAAGAAATTGTTCATGTTGCATTTTACCCTTCCTGTTAGCTTGTTGTCTGTAGTCTCCTAATTCATTTGTAAAAATTAAACCCTCCTTCTCATGCCAGGTTTTAATGTTTTTGTTCACTTTTGCTTGTTGTCAGATATAGTAGTAATAATAATTTAATTTGGTCCTTATTGACAAATTCCCAAAGAAAATGCACACGCACACACGCACGCACGCACGCACGCACGCACGCACACACACACACACCGTTGACAGATGTTGTTTACATTGATATGGTAGAGGTGGAGACAGGGAGCGGAGAAGGGGAGAGCAGCCAGGATACGAACAATAAACAAAGTATGTTTTAAATAGCGCCTTTGTTTTGTCTCATTAATAATGTCCTATGTATGCTTAAGTTTTAAATTGTTTTAAATGTACGTATGCTTGTTCATTGTCACTGCATGTGAAATGGATGTGTAGTGACAGACTGACCACTAGAAATGGAAAGATCATCCCCATGATGAAAAGGTTGAGCCACATCATGGAGCCAGCGATCATGTAGGCGGCCGGTCGAGCCGTCTGATTGAAGATCTCTGTGGGCAGGATGCCTGTCACTCCAGCTGAGGAAAGACAAAAACAAAGAACATTTTGATCAGAGTTAGCGTCATCATTACATCCATATAATTAAAAATAGTAGAAATATAAAACATTAGCTATTATAGGCTGACCTCTACTGGATTTTTGATATTTGATAACACATAATAAGCACTTGGCTGCTTCATTACACATTCATGGAAGAATGATCAACAATTATTAAAGCTATATAACAAACTTACACAGTATTCCTGTCACGGTCTGCTTCTCTCCTTACCTGCTGCACCTCTGTATTTTCCCACTCACCTCCACCTCCACCTCCACCTCACCAGCTCACCTGGGCTCCAGCTGCATCTCATCTCCATTCTAGCCAGTATTAAAGTCTCTCCTGCTCACCCTCTCCTGGCCAGATTGTACTTCGACAGATGCGAGACTCTCCTGCACTGTCTGGTTTCCTGCCCGCCTCTGACCTCCCACCTCTGCCCCTCCCTTCTGATTCATGATCCTCTGCCTGGCCACGATCTACCTTCTGCCTGTCCCTTACTGGTTTGTCTGCTTGTTTTTTGTACGTACATGTGCTCGTTGTCTGTCCTGCCCTGTACCTGCCGAGCCCTGACAATAAACGTCTTTATCAAATGTTTCCTGTGTGCTGCATTCGGGTCTAAACGCGTCCCATGACAATTCCTGTACAACAGCAGTTTAAAATATCACACAAGTGCAATACTTGAAATGTTTTTCCTGGAAAATCCGTCATTCTAATATGACTAAAGACCTGATGGTGCGTTTTTATTTTAAAAATATCTTTTAATTTCTTAATAAAAATAAATTGGAATACATTTCTTTTGGTTGTCTTCGGTAAAGAGTAGCATGATCTTTGTTCATGTTTATCTCTGCTGTGTTGGAAAACATTTAATAAAATATAAATCATTCAAAATTTTAATTTCATGAATGCATCTTGAGGTGACAGTTTGTTTGTTTCACATAAAACCCTACTATTATAGAAACTGACCTGGTCCCATGCCAAAGCTGAGGATGTAGGTGAAGATGCAGGCCATGCTCAGGTACGGCATCCAGGATATATAGTGCTGTTTACACGTGGGGAGGAAAGTCAAATATACAGAGTGAGCCACTCTCAAGCAAGAGGAACAGAAACCAGATCACCTTTTCATTTCATAGATTGACCATAGACTTCTGGTACTAAGTAATGACTACAAGTTCACTGCAGAAAACTCAAATAATGATCAAATATTGCTTTTTTTCCCTTTTTTTTCTTCCTTATTACTTGAATATGTAAGTCATGTGGGTCAGTTAAGTGATTTATAATACCTCAAATGACAGAGCAATTGTGAAGACGACAGCCCAGATGGTCATGAGGACGTAACCTCCCATCAGCATGAACCTCCGCCCTTTACGCTCAATCAGCAGGTTCTGAAAACATCAAAATATATACATCAGACTCTGCTCTTTTATATACATAATAAATTATAACAAATTATATTTAAGATTGTATAGTAAGGTACATAAAGTCCAGATCGGCAACCACTAAACTAATACAAATCAGGAACTTCCTGTTGAGGAATGAATATATATAATAATGTACCGCAAACATGCTCGGAATATGATGATCAATAATCGTTTTGGAGAATTATTTTGTGTCTCGCTTGTGTCATTTATGAACCTAATTTTCCAGTAAAAACACAGTAGCTACTTGTCAGTTTTTGTGCTCGGTTGGTAGATATCATTGATCATTAGACACTATTTAAGGAATAGTTCAACATAATACAAACGCATTTGCTTATTCGCTTTTTTGCAGAGAGTAAGAAGAGATGATCGACTCCAGTCCCAAGTCTGTGCAGAAAATATGGAGCTGCAGCTAGCAGCTAGCTTAGCATAAAGACGGGAAACAAAGGCAGCTAGCCTGGATCTGTGCGAGGGTAACAACAGTTTGATGATTAACACATTCCATCTTGATTGTATTATCTGTATAAAAACATCATAATGTATTAGTTGATTTATATTTTGTATTAATAATCCAAATCTGCAAAGTCATTTAGACTGTCAGATAAATGTAGGAGAGTACAGAGGGAACATTTAAAACTACAACTTTAACACAATATCTTTTTTCTCAAGTGACAAAAGCGTAGTCCATTCAAAGATATCCAGGAACTACTTGTTTCTATTCTCTCTAATTAGCAGTAATTTCCAGAATCTTAACTTTCTCATTTCTTGGTAGCTACTCAGGAATTGTTGTAGATCATAGCATCATATGTATAAGTGTTGTCAATTGTGAAATAAAATGTAAAACCAGTTTGCACAGTACATGGGGCTGTTCTTAGTCCGCGTTAAAGCTTTAAAAGGAATGCAAACAAAAGTCTCTCCACTTACATAACATGAGCTTTAATGACGAATACTTACACACATTATACACGCTGTGAATTCACATGTACCAGTGCCAATTGTGATATATTGGATTTTATCCTCAGATACTCCAGCCTCTTTGAATACATATGATGCATAGAAGTAAATCTAAAAAAAAAAGATCATAAGAAAATGTTAGAGGGCTCAAGAGCATCATTACAAGTGCGTGAACTGTTACAGTAATAAGCAGATTAAGGCAGCATTGTGTACAAATACTAATTATGTTAATACCCTGCTCGCGTCCTAGAACAGCATGTGGTTAAAAGCCTTGAAACACATGAGTGTTTAGTCAGCTTTTTCTGATGAGAAGGCAACTTGTTGCAGCTTTGAAAATCAGTTTAGACGCATTATCAACTCTCATATATACAGAGCGAATATGATAAAATAGACGACAAAGCCTTTTAGTCAGAACAATAAGCTGTCTTCAAACATTTATTCAGTGCGCATTCCAGCTTCATCATCACTATACATTATTAATACGACCTGCAGGAACATAAAGAAAGCCGCACACAACACAGACCGCTGATGGATCGTCTCAAATTTCGAATCAACCTTCTGTCATAGCAGAGGCCGAAAGAACATCAGATACTGTTACTGTGGCTCGGTATCAATAACACGGATCCTCATGTCATGGGTTGTATAACAATAGCTTCTACAGACACACCCACTTTCAGAGACACACAACTTCTATTCTTCTTACCGAGTCGTTACCACAGAGCTGCATGGCGCTGCTGATGATCATGATGGAGATGAGCTGCCAGCGCACTGAGCGATCAGTAAAAAGCTCCCAGGGTCGACGGGGCCTCATGCCTTTGGTTTCAGCTTGTTCCTGCAGGATCTCATCGAGCTCGCTGCTCTGGACCTCACAGCCTCGCAGCCGTCTCAAAGCTGACCAAGATGAAAAAAAACACAACATAAATGACCTGAAAATATTTTGTTCTGTTATTCTCTGGGTATAACTTATTATTCTGTTTTTCTATAAAGATCTTTTCTATAATTTCATGTGGTGAGTTGACAGTTCCTTTACTTAAAGGTTCAATGTGTTATTCCGAGCCACCTGCTCCAAAGAAAGAGGAGACAGTATATTTCACCTCTAAACTGGGTCCATACAATCTCTAATGTTTACATTTTAGTTGTAGTAGTTTGGAATATTTATTGTATTCTAATTTATTCTTTATATTGTGTATTGCATTTACACCAATACACAAAATTCGACCAAACTGCTGAAACTCTGAGAGCCAGTCAAAAAACACAGCTGTCTTATAATGTTCACGTGGGGCTGATACATCTGTGTTTACTGGGCACTAATGTTAACCGGGGCTGTAGTCTGTGTAACGTTACGTTAGTTTGTTTATTATACTAAATCCAAAGTGGCAGAAACTAGCCACAGCACCGGGGAACTGCAGACTAAGGTAACGGTTTGTTTCATTTGGCGGCCTGTAATAGTGTAGTATTCCCTTTGTGAATTCGTCAGCGATGTGGTTGTCATAAATTGACTTTTTATCCAGGTAAGCCACATTATTACAATACACTTTTTTGGCCATTTCTTAACTATATACTTTAAACGGATGAAGGACTTTAGTCATCAGAGAAACAAGTTGAACAATGTAAAATCTTAATTATTTCAAGTAACAAGTAAATGCAGCTGTCAGACAAATGTAGAGGAGAAAAAAAGTACAAAATGTCCCTCTTGTATTTACTGGAATAGAAGTTTAAAGTAGAACAAACTGGAAATACTCAAGTACATTAATTGTACTTAAGTGCAGTACTTGAGTATATGTACAAAGTTCATTTCCACCACCGGTTCACATGTTACAGTACCCACCGTTAATACAAGCCTCCTTGTCCCCCCTGTCAATGAGCAGGTATCTGGGGCTCTCAGGGAACCACGGCAGGGTAAGGAGCTGGATGAAGCCAGGAATGGCATTACTGGCAAGAAGATAGTGCCAACACGGCTCACTGCCTAGAATCTCTCTATAAATAAATAATCCAGAGTGTTACTGTGGAAATCTTTGGAATTTCTTCTTTTTTTTCATTAAAGGATTAGCCTTGAAAAGAAATGTGTCCATACCTGATTCCCACCACCTGTCCTAACACGACACCAAAAGCTGTGAAAACAGCTGACGACAAGGAGACAGCGCCTCTTAAGTGCTTTGGTGCACTTTCTCCAAAATACATGGGTTGCACATTCATGCTGATCCCTGCAAAACACACAGTGGCTTTCTGTTAAGTTCATCTTAATTTATTTTGGTTTAAATCCTATTTATCTGAGCGATCTCAATTTGTACGTGTTAACGATGAATCCTCCATGCAAACCAAAGTCAGTCATGGTGTCCCGCAAAGTTCTGTACTTGGACCTATTCTATTCACCTTATATATGCTCCCGTTAGGCAATATTATAAGGAACCACTCCATAAACTTTCATTGTTATGCGGATGATACCCAATTATATCTATCAATCAAGTCAGATGAAACCAATCAATTATCTAAACTTCAAGCATGTCTTAAAGACATAAAAAATTGGATGTCCTGCAACTTTTTGATGTTAAACACCGACAAAACAGAAGTTATTGTACTTGGCCCCAAACGCCTCCGAAACGTATTGTCTAATGACATAGTAACTCTGGATGGCATTAACTTGGCCTCCAGCACCACTGTAAGGAATCTCGGCGTTATCTTTGATCAGGATATGTCTTTTAACTCCCACATAAAACAAATTTCAAGATCTGCCTTTTTTCATTTGCGCAACATTGCAAAAATACGGCACATCCTGTCTCAAAAAGATGCAGAAGAACTAGTCCATGCATTTGTTACTTCAAGGCTGGATTACTGCAACTCCTTATTATCTGGTTGTCCCAAAAAATCCCTTAAGACTCTTTAGTTGATTCAAAATGCTGCGGCACGAGTATTGACAAGAACTAGGAAACAAGATCATATTACTCCTGTATTAGCTGCTTTGCAATGGCTCCCGGTAAAATACAGAATAGAATTCAAAATCCTTCTCCTGACCTACAAAGCGATTAATGGTCAGGCTCCAGTTTATCTTAAAGATCTCGTAGTACCTTATAAACCAACTAGAGCATTGCGCTCCCAGAGTGCAGGGCTACTTGTGGTTCCTAGAGTTTCTAAAAGTACAATGGGAGCCGGAGCCTTCAGCTATCAAGCTCCTCTACTGTGGAACCAGCTCCTAGTCTGTGTTCGGGAGGCAGACACCCTCTCCACATTTAAGAGCAGGCTAAAGACTTTCCTCTTTGATAAAGCTTATAGTTAGGGCTGGCTCAGGTTTGCTTTGGACTAGCCCCTAGTTATGCTGCTGTAGGCTTAGACTGTCGGGGGACTCACTCCTCTCCTCCATTCCCTATCTTTCACGCTCTCCTCCTCTCCCTCTCTATTGATATGTATTCATGTCACTTAAATGCATGTTACTAACTCACCATCCGGGGCATCATCCCCGGAGTTTTTGTGTCCCTCATCTGGCAGGTTGCCACAATTAAAGATTACTTCTGGACCGTGAATCGTGGCTGCACCTGTTGCCCTGGTCCTGCCTAACACCAGGAAGCCTTGACATCCCCCTGGATCCATCTTTTTTATATACCATTGTACCATTGTCGCATAGATTGTCCATGCTGTATTTTTAACTATGTTGTTTGTTCTGTACACACGTCACCTATTGCACGTCTGTCCGTCCTGGGAGAGGATCCTCCTCAGTCTCTCCCTGAGGTTTCTTCCAAATTTCCCCCACTAATTGTGGGGTTTATTTTAGGGAGTTTTTCCTTGTGCGATGCGAGGGTCTAAGGACAGAGGGTGTTGTACCTTGTACAGGCTGTAAAGCCCACTGAGACAAATGTATAATTTGTGGTATTGGGCTATATAAATAAACTTGATTTGATTTGATTTGATTAATAAAGATATTTGAATGCAAACATAAACATTTAATGACATACCGGCATTTATTCCCACCAGGACACGTGAAATAATGATCATCTCAAAGGACTTGGCAGCTCTACTCGTCACAGCTAAGAGTGCTCCAGTCATGAGGAAAATGTTGTTCAACAACAGGCATTTCTTCCTTGGGAAGGGAAAAAAGGACAAAATGAATAGATTGTTAACAACTTTTTTGTGGTCAGTGAGAGTTTCAGTCTTAAAGAAGTAGAATTATTGTATACAAATCATTAATAGAATCCCAAAACCAGCAAAAAAAGATCATTCTAGTGTAATCTTTGTAGTGAAAGCCTCATACAGATTATTCCTCTGTGACATAGAGCTCCATTATTGTCCGAAAACTATTAAAAACACACCAGTGACACACAGTGTTGCACTGGGTGACATGTTTCTTCATTACCATGAACAAGGGCACTGTAGTTTATGGTAAAGTCAATACCACATAAACAGTCCCGCTGCTGTAAAACTCACTGGAGCATCAAATTTGTATTCATCCGCCTCTGAAAATGTACTCCTGTGTGAATGTGTTCGCTAAAAACAATGCCCAGCTGTTCTTAGGAAACGATTTACCCTTTTTAATATTGAAATATTGTTTTTATGACCCATTCTTTTCAAATGTACATCTTCTTTATTACAATTACTGGACTTTGGAAATGGGATTTAAAAATAAAACTATGAGGGCACTTGGAGAGCACAGACCTCCGCCAAGGCTGTTTCCAACTGTACAATACTGCCCTGTGATTTGGATCTGCTTCAACCAAGTTTCATTAAGTAGTAGGCCAGTAGTTTATCCGTAATCATGCTGACAAAAAGATAAACTGAACCGAAAACATAACACCCTGGGTGAGGTGAAAATACCAACACCAGCCTAATGCTTTAAAGTCAATTATAGATGTAGTATGCAAGTCTGACTGTTGCGTTTGTGTTTCTTTGATGATCAAAACTCAATCCAGGGTCATATGCATGCACACTCGCGATAGAGGAAATTAAATGAACAATATCTTTATTAATTCATACATAATATATCAGCAGGTTGGTTATTCACTCTCTGCACGTTGCAATAAAATCCTCAATTTGTAATCTTTCGTAGTCCTGCATCCATACATTGACAAACAGCAGCATAATGCAGTATGTTACCTCCCGAAGCGTATGGTCATAGGTCCTGCGATAAGGGCCCCTGCAAAGCCTCCCAATGAGAAGATGGAGACAATAATTGTCCAGAGCAGAGTCACTTGGTAGTCCTCCAGCTGGATGTCCCAGCGCTCCAAGAACGTCTCATTGATAAAGGTTTGAATAAACTGTGAGAAAAGACAAAACGGTCAGCCATTAAAGTCTCAATGAGACAAGTGAACAGAGCAGCGACACTTCTCACCTCAGTTTATCTGTCCGGTCAAATTTTGGACGGTGAGAAACTTGACTCTTACAAATATTGCAGCATTAACAAATCAATTTGACTTTTATTCTGAATGATCACAATAAAATATTTGCAGAATTGTTTGTAGTTGATGAAAGGTTGTGCTTTTTTTTTTTTTGTGAACACAGCTGCTCGGCCTAATCCAGAATTAGTTTCTACAATGAGAATGAATAATCACAGACACAATGAGCCTAATTCTTGTTTCTGCTCAGCACTGCTCCACAGGGAACCGATAAGAATCATCAGTATCAATTAACCACAATGTTAATGTACGTTAACACCGGTAGACATATTAACACTTTTTAAACCCTGCAGCACCTTTTCAGCTCTGCAAATGAATCAATATATATATACTATGTACCTATATTTGAATTCGTCAACACTTGGGAACTCTGCTGTGCGAACACAAACACAGACATAAATGCAATTTGGCAAATTGGACTCAAAAACTTACAGTTGTTGGAGCATTCATTATGGCGAGGTTGTAGCCATATTGAAGAGTTCCTCCACTGGCTGCAGAAGCAACCATTAGCACCAATGTCAGAGAACTGCTCTGTTTATACAAACAGATAAATAGATTACATAATACACATTTATCTCATCAAGTAGCCCACTAATTTGCTAAAGTCCCCTCTATTTGATCAACTTGTTTCTTCATATATAATCCATTTTAAACAACTGCACAACATGCAGCTGGAGAAACAATATCAGAATTACACCTGCAATATATGACAGCATTTCTTCACTAAGTTTAGTCTGCACATTACGTTGTTGGCCACAGGTTTTCTTCAGGGTTATTAGAGGTGCAAGAAGTACTGTAGGTGCAAGAAATTTCACTTAAGTAAAAGTACAAAAGTAGTATCATCAAAATATACTTTAGGTACAAAAAGCACTCATCATGCAGAATGGCCCTTTTCAAAATAATGTATTTTATATTAATGGATTATAATTAGTGATGCATTATTGTATACTTTTAATGTAATTGCCGGAAAAGGTAGAGCTAATATTCATTACTTTATGGGTAGTTTCACCTATAATAATACATCATAAGATATTTCTTAATTTAGATTTGTTATTAATAATCTAAATCTGCAAAGTAACTACAGCTCACAGATAAATATAGTGGACTAAAAAGTTTAAAGTATAGAATTGCATAAAATGGAAATATTAAAGTAAAGTAGGCCTGCAAGTACCTCAAAACTGCAGCCTTCTTAAGGACAGTACTTGAGTACATGTACTTAGTTACTTTCCACCTCTAAGGGTGATAGCTTTTTTGTTGTCGCTTCCTCTTAGAATAGCAATGCGGTCAAGTGTAAAATAAAAATACATCTTCAAATAGCATTGCGCCTCGTTGGAACTACACAACTAAAGTAATTCAGTTTTTCTGCAGGAATGTCCAGACGAATACTACCAGTCAACAAATCCAACAAGAAGGGGATTTAACTCTAAGATATATTTCTTATTGAAAAGTAAAATGTTACCTTCTGTGCACCAGCAGGCGACATTGTTAAACGAAGTGAAAAGGTAATTAAAAAAAAAAAAAAGTGGCTTGATGAAGTCAGATAAGAAACTCACACAGCTTAGCCCACCTTGGATAACAGCACGAGCTCGAGCGCGCGCTTGGAGCGTGCGTGCGGCGGATTCTTATGATTGGCTGCAGTTGTTCAATCAGCCGGTTGACGCATGAGTGACCACATTCTGAGCAGATGTCTTCCTACCAACTTCTCACGACTCAACATTGATTTACTCACACTGTGTGGAGGGAACAGTGTGACAATAATTAACGTCTCTGACGGTTTTCGGTGAGTAATTAAGAACAACAACGCATGCGCAGTGAGGGTTTCCATTGTTCAGGTGCAGGGAGGTGGATGCTGGGGTTTCACTAAATAAATAAATAGATGCACTAAAGGATAACTCTCAATATGTTAGATATGAATAAATCAACTGCACACTATCCTGTATACATCCTAAATGTAACATTTATCTTAAGAACCTAATCCTTAATGTTCTGTTTCTCATAAGTACTTCTGTCTGCATGCATTCATACATTTTTAATACATTATTTCTCTCCTTGGATCATTACTTTACATTTCATTTAGCAGACGCTTTTATCCAAAGCGACTTACAATAACCCAATGACATGCAAGGAACCTGGAGATTTTGAGGGCTTAAGACCTAAACTGTATTGCATTATAATGTTCTAATTATTTTGTATTTGTTCACATATTCTCTTCTTCTGAAACAATATTTGTAACATTCTGTAAATCTTATTATTTGTAAGACTCAAGGAAACATGTGCTTGTTAATGTCCAGCAGATGGCGCTAGTATAAAATCTTGATCACTCTTGTTCTTTGTTTGTTGTTCATGTTGTGCATCTTAACATCAAAAATTCAAATCTGCAAAACAAGAAAGCTGTAGTTACTGTAATAAGAGGGTAGTTTAATAGTAAACATTTATGAAAGTGATGTATACTTACATCCAATTTAAAAAAAGGAGGCTTCCTCAACTTTAAAGTGCATTTTAAACTTCAGATGAGCAACAACTGACTACATTCACATCCCCTCTGATTCATGAGCCCGCCTTTTTACAAGTTTACTTGTTGCTGCATCACATAATGGTCAGCTGAGTGTTAAAAAGGAAGAGAAGAAGTAAATAGTAAAGAGGATGTTTTAGCTTCAAGGCCACAGATAAAAGAGGTAAAGGAGACACATGTTGGGTCTATTAGAATGGAAATTATTTTGACTATTAGGATGATCTGCCTCTATGATTGAAGAAACACAATGTGAAGCAGTTTGGAAGCATTTCTCTGCTGCACCTTCCTGAAAAGTCTGCCAGTTTTCATGAACCGGTTTAAAGGCTTAGTTGCACTATTGACAAAAGGTTAGAAAAACACCAAAACCATTAGGAATTATCCGTTGGACTGAGTATTGAAAACATGAATATCTCAGACCAAATCTCATGGGAATTTGGCCAATAGTTGTCGAAATATCTCACTCTGGACCAAAAGCTGTTGAACAGATGAATGAACAGACGGGCCAGCACTGCTATTCTCAGGCTTCACAGCTTTAAAGCAAGAAAATAAATCAAACAAAACTTTTATTCATTTTATTTATAAAGCCAAAGGTTTTCACTCTGTAAAACATACAATACTCCACTGTCATACATCAAATAATGTAAATGCAAATGGGAAAAAAAAAAAATAGAAATATAAAAATAATAATAAATTCCATGTAATTATACTTTATCTTAAATTAATTTTACGTTTTTGTTTTAAGGAGGCGTACATAACTGCACGTTTTCGGCAATGCTATTTTATTTGACATATATTTTTATTTTAAAGCAATTCAGTGTGTTGCATTATGTCCTGCAAAGAAAAAAAAAAAAAAAAAAAAAAAAAAAAAAATTATGGAGCAGGAAACACCCTTACTTTCTGATACAAGACGCACCTCATAAATACAATAAAAAAACAAACATTGCGGTCATTATGAGATGACACCCCTCCCTCTCTGTCTCTAATTGGTCAGCCTCTACAGGATTACACGAGTTTCCTCAATTGAACGCAGTGAAGTTAAACGCTCGGACATCCTGCAGCAGACTCTCGTGCTTTTGACTGAAAAAAAAAGGGGGAAAAAAAACTCGACCGGAGTTACTTTTCAACGCCAGTCGAGCAGATGTGTGTACATGACATTAGTCGACAGGTCTGCGCTGTGATAACGAGGCTAAATCTTTTCTGTGCTGATGGTCGCTTCTGCTGCTACACTAACGACTAATGTGGTTGCTTAACACACGCCCGCATTTCGGACAAGCTGCCCGTCAACTTACTTTAGTTTAGACCACAAGTCGTCATGATGACTCGGATTTTCTGGGATACAATTTTCCTCATAAGCGGTGAGTAACTTAATTTCGCAGGAAAATAATATTTTTTATTTCTGTCCATTTCTCATTCCGAAACATTCCTATAAATGTAGTGATTCATGATTACAGTTAATCAGTGTTGTCCTCTATTTGATATTTTAGATTTGTTTTTATTATTAATTCACTGGATCACTTTGTGACTTGCAGTGACAATCGATACAATACTCCTATCAAAAGTGTTTTATCTATGCTACTTCATATTCATTGTATTAGTTGTATTGACCTTAACGTGGTTGATGTTTTTTTGTTTATCCTTTTATGGTGTCACTGATTCTTTATTTTTTTGTAATGATTTTTTTTTTTATTGGTGAAAATACAGGCAGAGTAAACTTGTTTTATATTTTTAATAGCATGCCTTTTAGTACTCAAGTGTTATTGTGATGGATTTCTTTGTTATACATTTTTATGGTGTGAAAGAAAGTTAGAAAAATTATTTATATGTCTTTTATATATATATATATATATATTTATATATATATATTTTTATTGTATTATATATTATTTTTTTTTTTTTTTTTTTTTTACAACAAACCACTATTGCTGTGTTCACAAGCTGGTTTCAGTCTGTAGTTGTGATCGCGTGTCTCCACAGGACCTGCCATATGTATTTATAGTGCCTTGGCCTCATCCTTTTAGTGGATGCTTGACCCTGTTACTATTGTTGGGTACCAGTTACTCAATGAAGCATTGATATTACATTGAAGACAGAGTCGCATACAGGGGCAGATTACTGGGACTAACCCTCAGGTTGTGCATCATGTAGCAGGATATGTGACACCTGGTTTTCTTTGTTGGAAGAAAATCCCAGAACAGTAATATATTTTTGTTTCATATTTCTATAGGTACTTTTAGTATGTCTGTGATACTCAATGGTGAGTTTACAGTGAGCTTTTTGGCATTTTGGTTATTATATTCTTGCAGGTATTTGTTGTCATTTCTATATATAATGGCTGTTTATTTCCCTCTCAGCAGGTTCCCTCTTTACATTTGGAGCAGGGCCGAGCCATTCCACAATTATTGAAGCCAGCTTTTCCATCGATACGAACTCCACTGCTGCCCCGAACACCTCAACAAGCAGCTCTGCAACAACCAGCAGCAGAAGCACAACTATCCCACCTGCTACAACAACTAACATCCCTCCAGTTAATGGTAAGTCCCAGCACAACCACGCTATGTCAGTGACGATGCAAGTCATTATTTATGCAGTCGAGTCAATTTTATAAATGTTTCACGTTCTGTTCAAATGTTTTTATGTGCTTTTATGTTTACCTCTTGTTTATTATATGCACTGATTTTTAAGATTTTAAACTGTAACATGTCATTTTGGTGATTTAACCGAACCATCAATGCCCATCAAGGGACTGGTGTTGGAAATAGCTTCAGCACGTACAGTAAATCGGACCCTGCTTCTACAACTATCAATGTTTCTCTGTATTTGTCCCTTTTTACAAAATAAGAAATAAGTGAAGGTCTAAGCTCATTGTCAAGCCATCTCCAGAAAACCTGTATTTCATATTCCCAAATGTTCTCAAAACTTTAATCTGCTCTCATTGCGGTGTTTCTTAATCTGATGTTGTTTTCCTGCAGTAATTTGTTTTTTATTTCTAGATTTTCCCACATCAGAACCATATCTTATGTTAACAGCTGTTTTATTTTCTTCTCTGCAGGTTCCCTCTTTACATATGGGCCCGAAATGAGCAACACGACAATTATTGAAGCCAGCATTTTCATCGACATAAACTCCACATTTCCGCAAAACACCTCAACAAGCAGCTCTGCAACAACCGGCAGCACAAACCCAACTAGCACAACTAGCACACCTGCTACAACAACTACCATCCCTCCAGTTAAAAGTAAGTCTAAATCATGTAATTCGAGATGCAGGGGAAAGTTTGGCTCACTGTCAACCCATCTCCAGTAAAAGAAATCACTGTTCCTCAGATGGAACATATCCTCATCGCTGCCACTCTTACTCCACAGCAGGAGTTCTCTACACTGTAAAGCTGCTCATTGAGCTGCAGGGCATCAACACATGCAGACAGTGTGGCGCTCGCTGATAATTGATCCTCTTAGCGTGAGTGAGGGCAGCAATTGTGGTAAATTAAAGATAATGAGCAGAATATATGAGCCGAGTGTTCAGCAATATCACAAAAGCTGCACCTACAGTATTGAATTATGATCTTAAAAGCACCTTACACGCCCTAAAGGCTGTTTTTTTTTTTTTTGTTTTTTTTTGTCACAAAGTTCCTCTCGTTCGACTGCCAAAATCACATGGGAAGGGAGAGGGTTTGCTAGGCAGATGCCTCAGGGACAACAGAGGGCTTTCACAGAGTCTGAAAGAAGGAGACAATACATGTAGGCAGCAGTCCAAAAGCCCATTTACCGTTGGAATGGAGTGTGTGACGAAGACTGTAATGCAGCTATCTGTCTGCATGTTCATCCTCCTTCCCACCCTGAATGCAACACTGTGCATCTGTTTCAGCTGCTCCGGGAAACACTGACTTTTGTTTGAGTCAGTTATGTAGGAATTTGTCTGACTGTACAGCTTACGTGGAACAAATATCCTGGTTTTGATTGGGCGTTCATTTAATTGGATATTTCTGTCCTGTTGTTTTGTCAAAGTGAAAACAGATAGTTGCTTAAAATAAAGAAGGATTACATTTCTGCAAAAAAGGGATGTGCCTGCAGCAATGTGCTCTCTGTGGAGTGCTAATGTGGGTTGATGGACAGAGCTTTTTGTTTGCAGCGTCTCACTCAGCAGGACTTTTCTTGACTCTTGTCCCTCCCAGGTACAGTGTGAGATGTAAGCCACCGCAAATCCACACGCAACTGATAACAAAAGGCTTCAGTCTACCGTTCGTGGCGTGGGTGTCAGCTTTAGGATTTAGTACATGCTGTACATGTTGCAGGCTTAGGTTATTTTTAGATTTATGATATTCACCTGTATCATGTTGTGTATTCTCACTAAATGCACTTTGATTGTATTTGATATTGTAATTTAGGGTAGAGTTCATGCACTGAAAGACTTGGTTGATGGTTCTTAAAAGTGTTCGACTTTCATGTAACCCACCTAAATATTAGAAGATGGTTTCAGTGGGGAAATACTACTGATTCATGATCTTACAAACACCTATGTATGTCTCTCTGAAAATGTCAACAATATCTGTCTCGCAGAGTTTGTGGCAGCGGCTGTTCGGTCTCATTTCGATGACTGTCCGGACTCCCATCGCCATTTCTGCTTCCACGGCACATGTCGCTTCCTGATATTAGAGGAGACGCCTGCATGTGTGTAAGTTATTACTGTCTTAAAGTAATAATCTCGATGGTTTTCATTGAAATAAATGTCTGTTAAGTCACTATCTATCGCCGAATAAGGTTTGCAGTATTATGAACTGGGTGTCTGTGGTGAAGCTACTAATACAGTCTGAGAGACTCGACTGTAAAGTTATAGTAATGACGATTAATTTATTTCTCAGGTACTTGACATTATCATGGCTATACTGACATTAGAAATAATAGAAAAAACATTAGATTTTTGCTGCAAGTGTTGGGACTTCCCCGGTCGACCAATAATACTGTGACTTGAGCTGCTAAGAAAATCTATTAAGTGCTGTTTTCTTTACTTCTAATTCTTTGCATACCTAATGTGATGTTCTCTCCATGTTGCAGGTGCCACCCAGGCTTTGTTGGGATGAGGTGTGAGCATGCAGACCTGCTTGCGGTAGTAGCAACTAATCACAGACAGCAGACCGTCGCCACAATGCTGGTGTTGTGTGTGATTGGTTGTGTGCTCATCATGGTGTTGTGTACACTTTTACAGTAAGCTACATTTTATGGCATATTTATTTATTAACAAATATAATGTACGTTCACTGTAATCATGGCTGATGAGATGCAGTATTTAGGATAACTATTGTATAAGACAGTTAATTTTCCATCTCAGGGATGAGTTGATGAACTTGATGAGGATTTTGAGTATTTTAAGTATTTAAGTCTTTTCTCGTGCAGTTGCTGGTGGAGGCAGGACTGTCGTAGGCGGAGCCACGCACATCACTACGTGCCAGAGAAGCACGGAGCATCCTGCCATCCTTCTGAGAGCGGTACTTTTACTTATGTTATTCACATTAAGGTATAGGCTGGGATTAGCATATATCTTTCTGGTTGTCAGCAAATCCCAGGAGAAAAGCAAAACCAACAATGCCTGTTTCTCAACAACTTAACCCTTAACAAACGGGTCACAAATGACATAGTTTCATTATCAAAAAAGGATTTTAAAACAGCTGGGCATGGTAGTTTTTAACAAATGTTACTCGTGCATGTGTCTATTTTTAGATGCGGATTAATCCTCATTTGGTGTAAAACATTAAAAAAATAAACACAAACATTTTTTTAATAAAATAAATAAAAGCTCCTCCTTTACCAGCTGCAACATTAAAGTGACAAACATGTTATTGCATCAATAATTATATTACAATAATAT
>CALSCE010010723.1:2227918-2251300 GCA_943593645.1 Bovichtus variegatus | reverse complement strand
AAAAAAAAAAAAAAAAAAAAAAAAAAAAAAAAAACATTTTTGGTTAAAAAAAAAAAAAAAAGGAGCTTTATTGCACAGAAGAATATCAGGCTTTGGATTGACAGATGAGATTAGTTAATAGTAATTAAAATACCGTCAGCCTTATCCTTAAAAAGTCTTGTGATCCTTCCGAGAAACACAAAACGTTGCTGTTTATTGTTTTCCTTTCAGTGGTTTGAGAAGACATCTTGCTGGAATGCGAGCTGTTAGCATCACGGCGTGTTTAGTTTTCCTCATCTCTCTTTGCATCCAAAGACCTGGCCAGAGGCGAAAAAAAGCATTATCGTCAACATGGCTAAGGTACGCCTGCTGGATGTGGGAGGATAACCGTTCCATGACATTATTTTTTCCCACTGACTGGGCCTTTTGATCTACAGCACCTTAGGAACGTGTTTACTTCACTCTTTGAATCTGTGGAATTACACGCAGCACTGCAACAGCCTGTTTGAAGCTCTGAGGACGAAGCTGCTGCTGCCTACATGAGAAGGGCTCCGAGTGTCCTGATTACAGTTCATGGCCTAGAGGACACGGGAACGATCTACGAGGCCGTTCATCATCCTGTGTGGATGTTTAATAGGAAAGGTGTTTATTTTGGGCTGCGGGACAACAATAGTTCATTTAAGTCAGAAAACCCCAATTCCTATTTTTGTCTTTTAATAACTTTGAGCACTTTTCATCAGAACTCTACAAGCACATTTATAAGAAATGATGGTGTTGGAAACTGATGCTTTAAACAAGTTTTAGTGTCTGTTTTTAAAGAAGGAACTCACTTCACCTGACAGGAGTAGGAATTGTCATATGGACTGACTAATGGATTAAAAACCCTGGACTTCAATCAGTAATCATACACACAGAACTTACAATTGTTCCAGTGATTGGATGACTCCAGTATTGCTACTGAAGCTGAAATATTTGTTTTATTTTTTATTCCTGAGCTGTACTTGAACGTGTTCATGCGTCAGAGGTGTTTTAATTTGCAAGCTATAACTGCACCACAGTCCTATTGTATTGTTGCACTTTTCTGCAAGCTTGCTCAATGTTCCTAAAAAAAACTGCACTTACTGTACAATGTAGTCACTTGAAAAAGTGTCCACATAATGAGAGATGCCAAATACACTTTCTAACTTTGCCTGAATGAGCATTGAAGGGAAGAGGCACGCAGTTTGTACACATCCACCCAAGCATGCATGCTCTTAAATCACAGCTTGTATTTTTAAAGAACACAAAACACTTTTCATTTCAAGAGTGGTGTGTTATAGCATTGCGTCTGCTTTGAATTTAAATACTTTTTAAAGAGAAAAAGCGCCTCTGAAGGTTAATTTAAAACAAAATATTTAAGATTTTCTTTAAGAAACTGGAATAATAATTAGTGAGAGAATGCAAAAGTGTGTACGTGCTTTGTGTGAGAAGACGGAACAAAAAACAATAAAATGAATGTGATGGTATTTATATGCCAAAAAGACTCTGAGGGGATGTTACGCTTGTCCTTGTTTACAGTTTGCGATGATATTTACATTCAGAATATGTGTCCATGTTTGTTCTTATTTGTAAATATAAAAAAGACAGAAATATTCAGTGTGTGTCTGTGTGTGTGTGTGTATATATATATATATATAGGCACATACAGTATATGGTGTCAGTATAAAATCATCTGAAAAGTGATCTCATGCATTAACCCTTTACTTGTTCAGATTTATGTTTTCACAATTGGAAAGCCTCTATTATCTGCTTTGGTTTTCCAATGAAGAATTAAAAATGCAAGTGTGTATGTGTGCATATTTTTTATTTATGTGCTTATTAACTGCTGCTCCATCTTTCGAGTCTGTTGTCCGATCCATCGCGTGACCTTCTTTTCACTTCTTTTTTTTTTTTTCTCTCTCTCTCTTTAAATACCCCGATTTTCTGTCCCTCTGCTCCTCTATTTTTCTCTTCCACTGAATATTTCAAGACACAGAAATGGCAACATGAATCCCTGAACCCCGGGCACAATTGGAACAAAGAGCCAAACTCTTGAGTGCTTTTATAGCTGAAGGAAATGTTTCAGCCCTCTTCAGTATTGCCATTCAGTTTATTTATTTGTCTTTTTGTGTTAACAGAATCTACACCCATTCATGTTTAAGCCTTTATTTGATGTGCAAGACTGCACCGCATACATACTGTTTTTTCTTCTTCTTCCATTGTATGTCATTGTGTTGACATCTTCCCTCTTAACGTGCTGCGTCTCCTCTGCTCTTCCCTTTCGCTCTCCGCATGAGGAGCTTCGTTTTGTTTTACAATCCCATTATGTCTGCAATTGGATTTCAGTGGAGCCCTTTAGAGCCGTCTGGCTGAGCTACTAAACCAGCTTTGAATTAAGCAGCTCTTGTGGGCGCTTCCCTAAAGATACACAATACCCTTTAACATACAAAGGAGTGCAAGAGGAAACAAATGAAATCAACTGGGGAAAAAAGGGCATAGAAAAAGAAAAAGTAAATCAAGACTTGTGTCCATTCACATGTTGTGACTTCCCAGAAGGATGTGCTGTCTACATCGGGGAATTCTCTTGAACTCTTGGACACGTGTCAATCCCGATTCCCCATAAGAGGCTGGAGCTCTGCTTTGAATTGCAATTCCAGGCGGATCTTTTTCCTCCTCTGGCCCTTTTGATCCTCGGCCCAACATAACCAGTATCTGCCTCTGACCAGATGGTTTGAAATAAGAGTATTTACAAAGGTATTAGGGTTAACCCTGCCTCCACGCTGCTAAGTACAGAAACAAATCATTAGGAAAGATGAAAGCCCAGAGCTTCAGTTAAAGTGTCAGTTCACCCAAATCACATGAAAAGGTCATTTTACACTCGTAGCTGATCCTCGAGTGCGGCTCAAAATTCCTTCATTTTATACAGCATGAATGTGATGTCATGATATTTCAACTCATGTTTGTACGTTGATAAAGATTTAAGTTTGCATATATTTACAGAGTTCGACATCCATTGTGTCCATCCTCACCGCTAACCATCTTATCTATAAAGGGACAGATCAGCCCCAGAAAATAAATAAAAATATTGGATTGTGGTGCTTAAATCTCCTAAATTATTCATTTGAAAAATTCAACTCTCTTTTCTTTCCAGAAATCATGTTATTCCAGATAATCCACAGACCTTGTTGTGAGGAGTTTTATCTAGGAACTATTTTCTTTCTACTGTATCACCACACTGAAAGAAACAACTCACGGGCTAGAGACTCGTGCTCGTGACTGATGTAAACACTAATGGCGTCCTCCTCGGCTGAGCTACTTCAGGTGAGCTCAGGAGTCTAAGGAGAGCCTCTTGTCCATGAGTAGATGCACGCTTTCTAACTGCGCAGTGACACGGTAGAAAGGAAATAGTTCCTACATGAAACCGCTCACAACGGTCTGTGGATTATCTCGAGTAACCGGGTCATGATTTATGGACAGAGACATTGCTGTTGAGGTTTTTAAATGTACATTTTTTGGCACTTTGAGCTCCACAAGCCGAATGCCATCTAGTTCCATTATATTCCATTATATATACATAAGGCAGACATCTCTACGGACGATATCTCCAACACTACGCAACTCAGACAAAATCAATCTAGATGAATACAAAACACTACAGGGAAGGGAAAATGCGGATTTTTGACTTTGGGTTGAACTGTCCCTTTAAAGAATAGCCTCATCTTACAGTACTCACATGCCCATACGTACAGCATAAGAGTTATTGGAGGCTGTGAAAAGATCTCTTCCTAATGCGATTACAGACGTAAAATGCGTTGCAGACTTTATAAAAGGCTTCGGCAGTCCGAGTTTGACAAATCAAATCAAATATTGTCCAAATTTGTAACATTTTTGTGTCCAACCCCCCCGGTCAGTGTTTACTTGCCGAGCCGCAGTTGAGAAGAATTTCCTTCCTAAAAATAAGATAATTCATTCTAAGAATACAAAGAGGACAGGATTTCTAAAAGTTGCCCCAATAGCTTACATTGGAATCACATTAGGAAGGGGACCTTTAGGGCCAGTATTCACAATTTAAGTTTAGATAAACCTTTATTATCCCCGTAGGGAGATTCAGGTGTGTTAGCAGCGACAGCAGTGAGAATGAAACACAGGAGAAGTAGAAGTAAGAGTCAAGAACACACCGAGATAAATAAGAATAAAAACTCCTGCCCCATCCATGTGGCACCAGGGGTCACTGAATAATTGATGTGTGAAAATGAAGTGAATCATATGCTATGACCTTAGCAGTCAACGAATCTCAACCCATCTGAACACCTTTGGGAGATTCAGATGTGTTAGAGCTTTCCACTGACACTAAACACCAGATGAGGGAATATCTGCTGGAAGAAGTGTGGTCCTCCAGAGATGGTGGCCCAACACCTTTCTAACACACTATATGCTTGTTTTTCTTTCATTTGTCGCCCATCTGTAAGCCCCCCACCTTTCTGTTGACTAAACTTAACGTTGCAGTGTTGTCATTATGATACTCAACACTTTTGCTTCAAGGTGTTTTGTTTTTTTACAAAACTTTCCATTAGTGCTGGAAAATGTTTTAGTTTAGGACCTGATAAGCATTTTTACATACCAACTCTTTCTCAAAACCCCTTTAATGTTGTCATCAGATGGAAAAAAAAAAAGACAAAGAGGCAGTTTTCTAAGAAGGACACTTAACAATTTATTTATATTTATTCCTCCCAATTTATTTACAGTAAAAGTGCATGATGTTTACACAATGTACATACAGTTTTTATATTAAAACCCATCTTTTTTTCCCCCTTATTATTATAATTTCTGTCAGGAGCATTTAATTTGAGCTCTAAAGTGGTTGAGCTCACTCAGGTCTACATGGCTCCATCCTAGAAATGAGTTCCTTAACTGAACCACACTTAGACTGAGTAGCTTTGCACTTCAGTCCTTGACTGTTTGGCATTAGCTAATGTGCTGCTGAAGCTGTGACTGCAGCTCCTCCAGGGAGCTGAGCCGATGCTCTCTTGGAACGTCAGGTTTGTTATGCTTGTTGTGTCTGTCTAATAGGAACCCGTGGATGCCCACAGAGCGAGAGGCGAGGTAATCATTCACGTAGTGGTCCCCAATGTGAGCTACAGTAGCAGCTGGTACTCCACATCTCTGCAGAGCCTGATCAAAGATGGCTGGACTTGGCTTTGCTATACCTGCTTCCTCTGATGTTATCAAAAAGCAGAAGTGAGATAGGAGGCCACAAACACGTAAAATCTCTTCTAGGCGGCTATCAAAGTTTGATACCACACCCAGCTTCAGTCCTAGAGAAGAGCAACTCTCCAGGCTCTTCTTTGAGTCTGGAAATACCTAAAACAAAGCGAAAATATCCAATTGTAAGTTAATATTTTCTGATTGTTTCTGCGCTACTTCTTTCACTACTGTAAACATTAATATAAAAAGCAAGCATTAGTAGTAATGTGCAAAAATGTGATGGCAAGTGAAAATCTTTACATTTTGTTTTGCTTAATTGATTTTTTCAAACTAATAATGTGTTGAATTTCTAATAACAGCTGCAACTAAAATTCGACCAATCGATTGGGATAGATGGACATTTTTCACTATTTTCTGACATTTCATAGATAAACCAAGAGAATAAATCGGCAGATTAATCGATATTAAATCGTTGCAGCCCTATTTGTGAAGCAAAGTTAAGCAGATAACATAAGAAAAGTAGGTTTTGTAAATTTGAAATGAAAAATGTATTATTCATTATGTGTGTATGCGAGATGCGTCATCTGACATTTACCTCCCAGTTCTCTGCATTGCAGAAGTTATGGTAAAGGTTGTGAGCCATTGTATCTAGAAGGGAGGGGTCCTGCACCCTGCACTGGGAGAAAGTGTCCCGCACCACCCCCATCCACCAGGACCGTCCATCCAGGCCCTGATTGATGCCATAGTTTGGGTATCTGCTGGAATGATGTCGATATGCCTGGCGGAAAGCAGCTTCCACCTCCACAGGACTGAGGTTCAAGCCCACTCGTTCAGCCTCCTTGCAGTACTGCTCTCCCACAGATGCACGCACCTTCAGCAGTGTGTCTTTCACATCCCATAGCACCCAGCGCAGAGGAGCTCGCATTACACCTGCAGAGGTAACACCACAGACATAGACAGATTCATGTCTGAGCAAAAAATAAGATAAAAAAAACATTGAGTAGTCACTGTATAACAGTGTACTATAATAAGGCCTGTCATGACAATTACATTATTAACTTATCGTACCATATATGGACATGACCACAATATTACGCTATGTTTACATGTGTGTTTGTTTACATAAGAATGTCACCAACATCTTAGCCAACATGAGAATAAACAGCAGGGTTTTCCCTACCATTATAAGACTTGGGCGTTGTGCAGACATTGCACTATTTTGACAGAGTCTGAGAGTCCATTTTATTTATTGTTTTGGTTGTGTGGTTTCATTATATTCATTTAAGATTGTTTGGATTTTTTTTTCAGATTACAATTCCAATGTCTAAATATTCTTAAGAATTAAAAGCCCATTGCTCTTTGAAAGGATGTACTTGCATTATAATGCTATTATATTATCATTATATCAGTGGCATAAAATGGTCTTAGAATGACAATATTATTGTTTATTGCAATTATTTCTGGGACAATATATTGTCCAACAAAAGAAGTTATCGTGACAGGCCTAACTATATCCTAGTGTAATTGCCATTGTAAAATGTCCAAATTTCTATTGTTAATAATCAAATCCTATAGTGATGAAGTAAAATATCCCAATGTAAGGCAATGTAAGAAGTAGTCTATGTAGGCCCTTTCATAGCAGACATAAATGTTATTATTAGTAGACCATGGTGATTGAAGTACCAGTGAACTAGACTGTGCGCTGCTACGTTACAGATTATCACAGAAGGTTCATTTTAAATCCCTTCTGACGTTGAAGCTTCATGTTGACAGTAACGTTACGTTACTTAACAACAAGCTTTCGTCACTGTCGTCTTGGTTACAAGTTCTGATCAGTGTAAAGTTTTTTTGGGAAAAAAAGGATAATGTACAGAAAACTCGGCTAAACAGCAATAAGTGATACAAATACATATGAAGGGTATAAAACGAGAATATTAAAAGACAATTACACAAAAATAAAAAAAAACAGGAGTACATATAATATACAAAGATATAACCAGATTCAGTCAGAGGTTTCAGGGAAAAAAAGTTCCACATTTTTTTTAAAAAGATTGTTACTTTTTTGTTGTCTAATAAACTGAGTAGATAATTCAGTCTAGGAGAAGAAGCCTAAAAACTTAGGTATTTAGAAAATGTATGTTTGTGAATAAAAAGATTGGCGTATAGACTAATGAAATTAATCAAATATTCAAGAGCGGCATCATCCAGATTATCATAGCAACACATATTATCTTTAAATGTTAAACGAGTAGACAAAACAGAATTAGTAGCTTCAAAAAAGTGATGCTCAAGATCTGTCCAAAATATGTGTCATATCATTTCACAATCAAAAAAATAGGTGAGAAATGGTTTCTACATTATGTTTACAAAAAGTACAAGAAATGTTTAAATGTACTTCCTTAGCCTTGTTTGAATGACATGCAGCACTTATAAGGTAAAAGCACAGCCATTCTCCAGTTTAGGTTCTCAATTTTCGACCTCCAGAAAAAACGTGTCTCTAGGTAACGTTGCTGTTTATTTTCATGACCAGTGTAACGTTAAAACCATGGTAACGTTACCTGGCTACGTAAATGTCCTTGTAGCCAACACTTTATTACTACTAGCTAACTCGTTGATTTAGAATTATTGAAGCTACTTCTCAGCCTTTTGTTTACACAAGAAGCTATGTTAAAAAGCTGCTCCAGCAAATACACTACATAGGTTGTGACAGGTAAAACCTACCGCAGTCAAACCTTCACAAATGTCAAAGGTTATAAAACACTTAGCCACAGTTAGCGGTCCTCCTCCTCCTTCTTCTTCTTCTTCTTCGCCTCCTTTTTCTTCTTCGCTGTTTTTTATTTTAATTTTACGGGACCTGCTGCCATCGTGTGGACTTTTAGCTCCTTCGACATCCACTCCTCTGTATCATCTTCTATCAACCCTCCCAAAACAATAGTCAACTATCTGTTGTCTCTGCCATTTCCAACGAACCCTAATGCCGCTAATTATCTTTGTATCCTGGTGTTTATATACGGTTTGTTGTGTAGTAGTACTGCTGCCTGTTGTACATCCAGTCCAGCAGGCGGCGATATGTTCGGAAAGTAGCTACCAAAAATTACATTTGCTGCACATGTGCGCATGCGCGAATGTAAACACGCACGCAGTAAAGTCAAGTGGAGCAAAAGCAACCGAAAACAAACTACTTTTACCCGAGAAAAGTGAAAAGAGAATCTAATTTTTTTTTTTTCAAGAAACCGGGATGACCTGATATTACTAACATAATGGCAACTCCAGCTATTCGGATGTTTCGGAAGACTGAGGGTCTGTTTTGTGTGTACAAACCCTCTGGTGTCCACTGGAAACTAGTCCGTGATGGCATCGAGACAAAGCTTCTTAAAGGTGAGGATAACATATCCTAAAAATAAAAAAACGTATCCTATGGTCCATCAAACACACTCGCAATTACATTTATATGTCTGTTGTGAGGCACGATACAGCTAATGTGCAGATTCACATTTAACAACACGTCACTCAGCATTGTCTTTAACCTTGAGTACCACCAGAGAGGATGAGACATTTCTCTCTCAGCTTTACTTTCATGGCTGGGAAATGATGTTTCCTAATTTAAGCAGTCATGTTTGGATTGGTTTTAATAGATTTTGCACCCAATAAAGCTAAATGAATTAATATTAAAATGTACTACAGATACTATCCGTGCAATACATTTACTCACAATTATAGACCTGATATTTTCCCTTTATGTTCCTTCTGCAAAATGAAGGTTGAGTCCTTTTCTCATTTATTGTATGTCTGTACTCATTCACGCATCTTTTGGACTCAAATCTCCTTATTAATCTGTGAGACTCGTAAAGGTGGTCCCTATTACAGAAAGTATGGTCTTATTTTGAATGTAGAGTCTAACAACAATGCCTTTGATATCTTCAAAGTTCATGTGTCTTATGGGCAAACATCATATTTACAAGGACAGGTTTTTTTTCAGTTTATTCTTACCAAACACTTTTTTTTAATGTTGAGCTTCAGACATTCTACGATTCTGTCAGTAGACATCTCATGCCCTGAGAAACATTGTGGACAACATTGCCAGCTGATTTAAATTGGTTTGAAATATTCCCTTTTCACTTTTTTAAAGCTGTATGTATTTTTTTTAATTGTCTCTCAACTTCTGTATCATGTACCTTTTTACTTTTTACATTGTAATATTACTGTGTTGTTAATAAGGTGTTGTGGGGAAAAGCTTGGATTCCAAATTAATCACTGTTTCCTTTTGACCCCTGTTTGTGTTCCCTCATAGGTTTAAATGATACACCATCTCTGCCACTTCCCAAAGAGGTCCGCTTCTTGGCACACCCAGTCAGTGAGAATGAAACATCCAAGGGACTCACACTGTCGGCAGCCTCTGTGCCAGTACTGTCCAAGCATCCTCTGGGTACGTGTGTCCACTTTACTGCATAGCTTCACCTCCAGGGTCTCCTGCTTCTGTTAGTCTTATCATGTAATGCTGTCTGCTCCAAGGACAGACTCAAATAATTCAAATGTGTTTGTTACTACAGTCCTCCTAAAAAACAATGTCTATGTTTATGTGTACAACTTATGTAATTTCTAGTTTATTTACTCAAGTACTTTGAATTTAATGTTAGTAAAAAGGTGCATCTAGTTGAGCAATGCGACACACATGGGCAGAGCTACTGGAGAGGGAAAAAGGACAACAGCACAGGGAACAAACACAGTTGCTGCAACATCTTCCACATTCCTTATCATATGAGTCACTTTCTTTAATTGACCTGATGGCTCATTAGTGACTTGAGTGAATAAAATGTGTTTCTTCTGTGTGTTTTAGTGACTGGACCTGAATTCCAACATATCAAAGTTGGAGTAGGACATCGCCTGGATGCATTGTCTTCTGGTGTTATGGGTATGATTTTAGAGCTGATCGCATGAGAAAAATCCCTTTTGTGTCAGACTATGTTGTATTTAATATATGAAGTCTCTCAGAATATTTACATCTTTTTAAAAAAAAATGTTTTTACCTTAGTTCTTGCTGTTGGGAATGGAAACAAGGCCCTGCAAAATCTCTACTCGACACGAGTCACAAGGGTAATATATAATTTCTGCTGGTTTTACATCAGATGCAATGAAGATACTATGTACGCAGGTTTAATGTTGTTTGATATGTTTCAGGATTACACTTTGGAGGGTGAATTTGGGACTGCAACAGATGATTTCTCTCACACAGGCAGAGTTGTGGAAAGATCCACCTACGGTAGGATACCTTATTTACTTTCCTGTATGTTTTTAGTGTCATTAGTGTATTCACTTAATAACATGGTTTTAGACCATTACAATTGAGAAGTAGTATTTTATCTTAAGCAACTTGATGCGTTTACTTTGAATAATCGATTCACTTAGCTCACCACTGATACTGATGATATTGTCCAACAGCCATTCACTCTGTCATACTGTAACTGTAAATCACTATTATTGGATTTTATATTCATCAATCGATATCTATCTAGCATGATAGTATTTGTGACCGTTCTTTTGTGTCATTTCCATCTTTTGAATGTAGGATACGTCATGTATTAATCAACAGCCAAACAAAACTTAAGCTGACCGCATCAACTATTGTGCCTCTGACTGTATCTGACCCTAAAATATTGTTGTGTTCAACAGGTCACATCACACAGGATAAGCTGGAGAGAGTCTTGGCGATGCTGCAGGGAGCCAATCAGAAGGCCTTGTTAATGTAACTACCCTTAATATTCATTACATTTCTATAAACACAATATTTCTATAATACTTGCTGCTCTTAAGTTCCTCCTTATTAGACAGTTTTTCTCTGTGATTTACTTTTGAATAAGACCATGCACATATGATCTGTCCTCAAAGTGCTTTCAGCAGAGCCACAGTGAAGTGCTAAATGATTATTTGTAGATGCAGGTAGATGACTGTTTTTTTTTTTTTCTTCTTCTTCTTTCTATACAGGTATTCCAACGTAGACATGCGCTCACAGGAAGCCTATGAGTTGGCAGCGCAAGGTTTACTGGGTCCAGAGGGGAAATCGCTGCCTATTCTGACAGGCCTGCGTTGCATTCACTTCCAGCCCCCCAACTTCACTTTAGGTAAATAACGTTTAATTTCACACACAGGAAACCTTATGTCACAATTTAAAATCTTAATATTATCAGGATACTTACTGATATTTTCTCTGTTCTTACAGAGGTGCAGTGTCTAAATGAAACTCAGAAATATTTGCGCAAAGTTGTGCATGAGATTGGACTCGAGCTGCGCAGCACGGCATCGTGTAAAGGAGTTAGACGCACCAGAGACGGCCCCTTCACCGTGCAGGATGCCCTGACCCGTAACCACTGGACTGCTTCTGATGTTATACAGGCCATCAAACAATACCACTCCTCTAAAAAAAAAAAATCTAAAATATTCCCACAGACTGATCATGGACCCAGCGTTACAACCACCAGCAGAGAGTACGACAGTCCACAAAATGAAACCAGCGAGGAAGCAGCAGTGGTGACAATAAAATAACTTGTTGCTGTGTGCAGCAGTTAATGTAGGTCACAGAACTGCTTTACTGTGACTCCATGAGCCTAAACTTCAGTTGGAAAAGAGACATGAAAGACCACAGATGCTGGTTGCTAAAAGAGAAAGTATCAAGTATTGGAAACAACTCATTAAATTATGCTTTTGTTTAATATGCAAACTTCTCTCCATCTACAGACACTCTTGCTGTATCTTACATATGAATGTTCCAATGTTTTCACCTTTGTCAAATGTTGTGTAGGTAAACTGAACTTTATTCCCAAATCGTATTTGTTTTATGTTTATCATGAAATAAATGAAAAAAATTATTTGACCAACATTTTTAGTGTATCTGTCATTTGGTTATGGTACCATTTCATAATTTAAGCTTCTGTCTATAGACACGATATAAAACTGCATTAGTACAAAGTGGTTGGTGCGATGAATAGATGCTTTGCTATGACAAAGGAAGTTAAATCAACACTCTTAAAAGGTTTGTAGATGACATGATGCGGCAACTTTATTTAGCACAACTACTCCCCCAAGTGGAGAAAATGTTATTTTAAATCAGCCATTTCCAAGACGGTACTAAGGTTTACCCAATGTGGTCATATACTGAACCTCTTTAATAACTTTCTGCTGTGGTTGAGCGAAACAAAAGTAACACTGTCAACAATAGATTGTTTCACAGGAGACAGAAATGATGACCCCAATGGTAACTTGAGCTGTACGCCATGCTGGTTTGTATTAAATAAATAAAAACTAACTGTGAACTTTTGTCGTAACCCATTTAAAAGGTTGCAGTAATAATTCATTTTACATGTCCATCATTTCCCCATATCTTTTTATTGGTTTCCTGGAAATAACTTTCTAATTTAAAAATAGGAACTTCCTTGAAAACAGTAAATATTATTATTAGAAAAGTTCTCTTTTATATTTGTTTGTTTGTTTGGCTGACCTGCTGTGCACTGAAATGTCTGCAGGTTACGCAGCAACTGGAAATTTCTTAATTAAACACTGTATTCTTCCTGTAATTACATTGTAAATGTAAATTACATTGTTCTTTCCAGGAAACTGGAAAGGATTCGGAAAAAAAGTCAAAAAAAGAAATTAAGCATTGTGTCTTTTAATGTTTAACAAAGTTACAATGTTTACATGTTCCAGTCTAAAACCAAATTATCTGATTAACTGACGGCAAAAATATTCATTCTCTTGGAGGGTGAATGTAGCCAGTGAAGTCGGAGCCAATCACTAATATCGGATTTGGTTTAATCGTCTGTGTCCTCTGATGGAAGATGCTGTCTCAGCGTTTCTGTTTCCCACAAAAGCTCTTTTGGGATGTTATGAGGTTATTGCAGTGGCGCCATTGTTGTCATGCTCTTCATACCATTGAAGGACTTGTTGTTCCCGTGGGAACACTGTTGTCTTTGTCAGTCTGGAAACACACAACTTCTACCGAGGACACACATGAAGTACGTGAGCATGCAGCCGTCATTCTGCTGGTTTATTAGGCATGACAGAACAAGTAGAATAAATATATTTATTACTTATTCAAATTGTCTGTTTGTTACTTATTTTAGTACCACTGTCTTTATTTATAGAGGCATGAAATGTTTGTATGATTATCTGGCAGCTGTGGGACAACTGCTGTCGTGCCAACATCATTTATTTGGAACAGATGGTGAACATATAACATCATAATGAAATTATTAAATAACACTGTGTACTAAACAGCTACTACAATGAAACAATGTTTTTCTCAAGCTACTTGTAAACACTTAAATATTCTACAAAAAGAAATGAATTGTATGAAAATAATTTTTGTTGATTCTTGATAATATGAATTTGCTGTTCATGTTTTGTAGCTTCAAGCGGTTAAAAAGATTTAGCAACAAAATGTAAAGGTACATGCATACTACATACAAATAATAATAATAATATGTGTCATGAAATAATTTCCATAAAGTACAGATATGATAGAGCAATTCATTGAAATGTCTAAGTTCATCTAAAAATGCTACATTTCCAGTAAATTTTATGCCACTATGGGAATATCTTACTATTTAATTTCCCTCTAAATCAATAATGTATTTGTAAGGCTTGGAAGAAATAATAAAACAACTAAAGGTTCTATGGAAAAGGAAATTGAACGTGTATACGGTTGCATAAATGAATACAATTTGTAATAAAACTGATTGAATCAACTAAATATGTTTTAGTTGTGATGTACATACAAACTCTCTGAAAAGCCAGTGGAGTTTGATCACCCTGTGCAGGATCTCTGCATCTCTCCAGACACGCATCTTGTTCAGCAACATCCTGATGATTTCTTCTGCGGGGGCTCTTTGTTTAACACCATGCCTTCCTTTCTTGTGTCATCTTTGTGACTCAACATCCTGGCAACAACAACACGATCAGTGGCGTGGACGGCAAGCAACATTACAGCGCAAAGCATGTTGAAGGAGGTGCTTTGAAAAGAAGTCACACAGGTGTGATGGAGAGGACAAGATTAAAGGAAATGTGAGTGACATGTGTTACCTGGCCACAGTTTCCAAAGAATGCACCACATTTTCACCCGTGGCGGCGCTGCACTCCATGAATTCAAAGTCGTATTCCTGTGGAAGTATAACGTCTGTCTTTAGTCTGAGTTTTTGATAATACATTTTTTTTATATAGTTATATTCTGAGCTAAAAGTGTGCGAGACAGAAATACCACAGATCCGTACCTTAGCGAGAATTTCCCCCTCCTGAGTTTTCACCTGCCGCTCTGCATGATCACTCTTATTGCCAAGAAGTAAAATGTTCACGTTTTCTGCGGCCCCTTCCTGCAAAACATACATACAAGTTTTATTTTGTTTGCTTGTAAATAAATAACTGTATACTGAAAATGACATCCATTACAAATATAAATATTGGAAGTCAAAGTATTTTTAATGCATATTTGGCATTTGTTATAGATTCTGTAGATCTATTCTGTATATATAGTTTGTAGTTACTGTAAGTATGTGCTGCTGTTTAAAATACATAATTCAGCATATGTTTGTAATTTTTTTATTTAGAGTATATTCAGATTAAGTCCTAAATCCTAATATATAAGGGCTTTAATTAAAGGCTGGGTATCAAACTTATGAACCTTCATGTGTCTCTAGCAGTATCAACAAATACCTGGTAAGATTTGTTTAATTATTCGTTCATCAGATTTTTCCAAATTTAAATAACAACTCTAACATTTTTGAAAGTATTTTGTGTGAAGGAATTAAATTCTGATGCGTTTGAGAAGTTTGGGTTGTAGGGAAACACTTTTATGTTCATCAGTGTGAAAAAAACAAAACAAAAAAAACCAATATATTCCATATTGAACAATTATGAGGCAGAAGAGCACTGTTACAACTTTACAGTATGTCCGGCCTTGTTAAACCTGTAGTTTCTACATCTGTAACAAACAAACGCACACATTATAAACAAAGTAGTACAACATACCTGAATACAGTTTGCCCAATAGCTGACCGCAGAAAAACTCTGAGAGGAAGTGATGTCATACATCAAGAGAAATGCGTGGGCTTTGTGGAAAATCTGTCTTGTGATGCTGTGAAACCTGTGAAGGATAAGAAAGCATGTAATCACAGACTGACATCTTTTTTTCAAATGAGGAGAGGCCACTGACAGTGAGAAACACCGGGCTGTCCCTGAACATGCCACAGGTGTTGAGGTGTGTGCAGTCCAATGATACTGGTTAGTTGAGTTTGCAAAGACATCCCTCTGTCTATCTATCCCACACAGAAAGTGACTGCTGCACCATTGCCTCCGCAATGAAACACGCAAAACAAGTCGAGTGAATCTCATTCAAATGACACACATATTATTACATTTAAGTCGTTTGCCGTAAGTCGTTATTTTACAACGTTAGTGTAAAACTTGGCTTTTTATGTGAAGTCTAATATCTAAAATTACTAAAAATCCGCTCATGGAAAAAATGGAATGAATAGGGGCCTGTCATCCGCACTGGGTTCAAATGAGTTCAAATAACCAAATGATGATTTGTGTGAACATCTCAGTGCTCACATTAAAAAGGCTCTCTTTGAACTCTATAGAGACATTAGTTCACTTCTGCATACAGTCTTTTCACAGATAACATCACTGTAGTGCTAATTACAGGATACGAAACATGCGCAGGTATGGAAAACCAGTTCCAAAAACAAGTTACAACCAGGCCAGAGGGAGACTTCTCGTGTTCTGGCACATGTTCAGGAAACTGCTGCCTGTGGTAACTCAGATTTACAGTATCTGTTGCTCTACAGTAGTAAGTGTTCAACAGAAGTCTTGGATGACTGCCAATGCGTATTCACCACCACTTCCCAACATTCAGGCCATCATAAATGACTAAATTACACTTTGTTCCTTTAACGATGATGACTCCCTCTCAGATAATGACTTCTAGTCTTCCTGCCAACAGGTACGGTGCCAACCCACAGCAGACATCTGCAGACGCCTCGTTTAGGCTTATGAATTACATTTAAACATTTTAAAAAAAGACGGCCAATTTCTTTTAAAATTATTTCGAAAGTTGAAGTCTTAAAAATCTAAATTTGATTCCAAATTTTGCCAGCCATTTCAAATTGTTTACAGGAAATTCAACCTTTCAAGCTTTGTTTCATTTTGAATACATTCATGGCTAAGGCCTGACAGTGTACCTCAACGTACGTTCAGCGACATTTAGATTTCCTTGCATACATCTTTCAGCTTCACCAGGGTCATCAGCATCAGCCAAAATGTGTTGGTCCCACAATAAAGTTGTTCTTTATACTACAAGAGTTGCCTTAGTTCTAACCCCTTAGGACTATTTCTCTTCTCCATGCACCGTGGAGGTTAATGAAATTGTGCCACAAATATCTACTCGCTTACAGACATCTTCAAACCAACACAATCATCAGCAGACAGACCTCCCTAAGACCACCACCATTATCTCAACGCTAAAAACATGTTGCTGCTGAGGAAATCTCTTCCTAAAACTTTTCTCTTCGTGAAAGCTTTTGGAAATGTTTGATAAACATTTTTTTTATTAATACTGTTTTTATTCCAATTGATGTTCTCATTCATTTTATTGTCTTTGCTTCCTCTGTGCTCATATCCTTTGGCCTCAATCTCATTTGATCTGCCTTGTTTGGTTTTTCTTTCCTTTTGTAAATCCCTTTGTGACATTGTTAAGAAAAGCTCTATGTAAAAAAAAGTTTATTATTATTATTATTACTATTATTTTAAAAAAGTGACAACCGGCCTGCAGCATCAACACCAGTCATCATGAGGTGCTTTAAGACGCTAGTCAGGAGGCGCATAAAGCCAGCACATTTATTTTTTCATCTTTCACGGCAGCTTCAAAGTCGACCTGAATCTACCACAACAGGTACAACTTCAGGGATCCCAAAACACCCATGTAGTTATTGCTAACAATTCCACAACTCTATTTATTTCCCATTGCACAAATGTCTCATTTATTATGAAAAATGTATTCTCTGCAATACCAAAGTGATTTCACCTATAGTTCATATGTTTGATGGTGCCAATCATTTACTGTAAAAGGAGACTTACCTTTCTTGACCCGCTGTGTCCCACAGGTGTAGCACCAAAGGTTTTCCATCCACTACCACAGTCCACATGCAGGAATCAAGTCCTACAACATGTATTTATGTAACATTATTCCGTATATTTACACACATTTATGGAAATATGATAGGGTAAAGATGAGGGTCTTACCAACAGAGGCGGGTATATCTAAAGAAAACTTCCCACTTTGAGCTCTTTTCATGAAGGATGTTTTTCCCACACTGCTGTCTCCAACCATCATCACATTGTACGAGTTTGATCTAAGATCTGCTCCACTGGAATTACCTTCTGAAAACAAAAACACCTTCAGGTCACACATTATATTTATTTATGTCCATATTATAAACTTCCCTCTCTCATTGTCTCTGGCTGCTGTTTGTAAGTAGTAATACTCTGTTTACCCAGAGAAAACTTCGGTTGACTCTCGTGACCCAGGCGGATTTCAGCATAAGGTTGTTGAACTGTCTTCTCACTGTGAAACAGAAAACCAAGCATAGTTCAAACAAAACACATCATATACAGCAGCATACAAAAAACAAGTCACATTTTTGGTTTTTGGTTGTCAGACATCAGTATCCCCCGGCTCTACCGGTGTAAATGTTTGCATTTCCTTGACAGATTAATCTGCTAAACTCTACAGAATATAACCACACGTTTTATTTGAAGTTGAGATAAAAAACTACATAAAAGGAAAAATATCAACTTTATCAAATGAATCATCACATTGAATACATATTAAAATGAAACATATTACAAGTGTGTGGTCAAGGTTGCTTTCATTGTCTCCCAAAAGAGGAAACTCACTTGGATTAAAGGAATTGCTGCATCAAAATTAGACATAGGACATTGTCATTAGACATTCACAAAATAAACCTAAATAATCAATAATAAAACCACCACACTGCAAAAAAACAACAACCAAGTAGCAAGTTAAAAATACATGAATCTCAAAGTATACCTCCCCCCAGGAAAAGCACACTTTAATAATTTACAAGCTAACAAACACACATCTCACTTTACATCTGCCTACAACTGAACACACAATAATAAGAACCACCACTCTGTTATGTCCCTGCGCCCTACCCTTTTTTCTGTCCCTTAGTTGTTTGTGAAAAAGTTTATCTGACAGAGGGACAAACAAAAGTTGGTAACGATTGTCGATCAGAATGACACCGTATCACCTTCATCTCTCTTGTCTCCATACTCAGATCAGCAGTGAACTAACTTTAGACTGCTAATCAACCTGCTAGGAAGCCGAATAAAAACATTTAAGAAAACAGTGCACAAAAACAATGTCCCCAACATACTGACGAAACAAACCTGATTGTATAGAGTTTGTACTGCAGATACTCTGTGCAAGAGGACCAGTGTAGGTGTATGAGCACGAGGCTTATCCTCTCAAAATGAGTCAAAGGAATGGATGGAAAAATGTCTTCAACACTTCAATCTATAGTTTCATTTTGACATCAGAAGATTGATGGTGATTTTTTTTTTAATTCTGAAAGCTAACCGTTTTTGATTGCATATGATTCCACTCCAAGCTCTCACAATGTTTTTACTGTTGCTTACTATTGTCTTATTTGTACTTCATGTTGATTGTGGTGAAGCCAAAGACTAACTAACTAACTAACTAACTAACTAACACATAAAGTAGTCATTTCCAGATTAGTTAAAAGACGGATGCAGAATTGTAGATTCAATATTGCAATGGGATTAAACGGCAGGCTAACACATATATTGTACTTTGCCTTAAAAAGACTATGTGGAGGGAAAAGGAGTAGTGGACTGTAACAGAACTTTTGATAATAACTGAGTCTGATCTTGTGCAGTTACGCACAAAAACAAGCTTTCTACAATTATATTATGGAGGTTATAGGTGGTTGTTCATTGTTGTATGTATCCAGTGGGATCCAATGTGCTGTAATAGATTTATAATTTTCTTTTGATCCATGTTGATATGACTAAAGCTTCATCTCTCAGAGTAACCCCCACCACCAAGCTCAACACGTTGTTGTGCTAAGCTAATCAGATAGCCTGGATAAGCCTCGTGTCGTTGTGTTTATATCACCGGACTTACCCCACAGTCCTTGGGTGCGCTCTTTCTTCTGAGGTGCGGATGTTGGATGATGGGTTCTTTTCACTTTTATCAACCTGCACAGACACAAACATCTCAGTCATAATATGGTAGAAGGGGAGATTCTACTTTAATTGCAGATTTCATCTTCAATCTATGGCATTTTGATTATTTAGTTTTCTCTTTTGTTTTCCAAATGACAAAACGATAACCTCCATTTGTGCTATATTATGATTCTAGACAGTCAACAACTGCAGATCCAACCTTTGCATTTGACAGGCTTCCCAGTGAGTTGTTTTGTGAAGTTTTATGAGGATTCAGGAATTTATACTCTTTGTAATTTCCTTTCTACATTTTATAGAAAGGAAAAGTAACAGGACTTTTATATAAATACTTGTACAAGAAAAAGAAAATGCTATTTCTATCAATAAATAAATGTGCCTTAAAAATAAAACATTTGTACAAGGCCTTCTCATGTTGTTAAAGTGAATAAAAACCATCTGAATGCTTTGAACATACACACCACAATTAAGATCAAGAGGCGAGATACATGTTTGTGTTCTCCTTATCTGCATGTGAAACATGTCGTGTGGACTGCATGTTCCTCGTTTTGGTTCATTGTGTAATTTTGTTCTTGCAACAACAGGATTTATGCAAAAGGGAGGTACAGCAAAGACTAACTGTGACAAACAACACTTAACAGATGAGAATCATTCACTTCAGGCTAAAGGCGCAACATTATAAATAGGATAAAGCTGCACAGTGTTTAGAAAGTCTAAGAAATGATAACAGCTAACTAAGCTATTTGAAATACAGTGCGTCTGTTCATCAGTTTAAGTACAAACAATCATAATTGAAGATTCCTAATAGAAAATCTTTGAGTGTAAAGAAGAAAAATTACTCTTTGCTGCTTACCTCTGATATTTTGTCCAGGCCCAAGGATTCTTCTCTCGGCTCTTCAGTTGTCTTGATGGCACTTTCATCTGTGTTACTTGTGACATCCCTCCCATTTTGTGTATCTGTTATTTTGTCCCCACTTGCATATTTTTGGGGTCCATGTGACCTCCGGTTAGATCCCATTTTTCTTCTTCTTCTACCAGATGCCATTTCTGACATTAAATCGTGTTTGGGAGAAGTGGACGGTATTTCCGGGAGATAATTGGGAGTTCGTTGATGCTCCATTTCTACTAAAGGAACGGGATTTTCTTCAAATGTCTGGTGAGCCAGAGGTTTGAAGTAAGACTCTTCAGCGTGGCTGTACTCCACTGTTTCAAATACCTTTTCTTTCCTTTGCTCAAAGCCAGTGTCTTCATGTTCTATGATGTCTGAGAAACGTTCAGTCTTTACATCTCCAACATTAGTTGCAGTCTCTGTTGCGTCATCATCCACCTCCTGCTCTTGATACAAGTCTTCCCGTTTGGTTCGTGATCCGAGATTCCTGCGGGTGGAGCCCATCTTTCTTCTCCTCTTGGTTGAATCTAAATTTGGACTTGTATTCTTCATGTCGAGATTTTTATTGCAAGTTCCTTCACTCATGTCATCCAGCTGTTCTTTACTAGACTGCACACTCATATGCTCTTCTCCTGCTCCTCCTCTGACTACAGATTTCACAATTTCCAAATCCGCCACAACAGGCGCTTCTGCTTCAGCTTGGGCCTGTATTACGTTTACACTCTCTGACCTTTCCTCATCATCTTGCATACTCTGTGTGTTCTCACATGAAGACACATAGCTCCTTCCTGCGATACCAGTGTGTTTAGTGTCTTCAGTCTTGTCGTCAAGTGTGCTGGTTTCATTGGTTTCCTGTTTTTCTTTATTCACAGGACTCTGTGATGATTTTGCATTTTCTTTCTGTGGTACATCTGCAGTTACACTCATTGATAACTCCTCCACTACTGCCATCTTGTCAAGATTTCTCATGTCAGCTTCTGTGTTAAAGTCACTTTCTTTTGTTTCGCCTCTCTTTTCCTGTGGTTTCCTATTGAGTTGAGTCCGGCGAGTAGAGCCCATCTTTCTCTTCTTCTGTTTGGATGTTCCTTGCAAATTTTCACTGTCGTCTAAGTGAGTTTCTTCCTGCATCGCTCGATGGGTGGAAATTCCACTTTCCTCAGACACATCCACAGCAGGCTCAGCTCTGAAGTTTTCCTCGAGACCAATGTCAAATGGACCCAATGTGTCTGTTTTGTTGCGTGCAGCAGCATGTGTAGTCTCTTGTGAAACATTGCTTTCATGGTCTTCGTGGTCTTTCTTTGTAGGATCTTCAGATTGTTCTCTGTCTTCATCCTGTCCAGAAACTTGTTCATACATTGAACTCTCTGCTCCTGAATTATGGTCCTTTACTTTGAGATCTCCCACAGTTTGTGATGTAGCATTTGTCTGTTGCATATTCATTTCTTTGTCCCAAGATAAAGCTGCCATGTTTTGGACCTGAAACGATTCTTCTTGCTCAGGAACATCCAAAGTGATTAGCCTGTCGGTGACATTATCATCATGATATGAGATACTTTGTGTGTCTGAATCATCTTTCGAAACTGAGACTTCTGGTGATTGCATCCAGTCCATTTGAACTGTGTCACATCCTGTAAGCTGACATACATTCTCAGTCTCTTTTGTGAGTTCATTTTCCTCCTCAGTGACTTCCTTATTGAATTTGACAACGTCATCATTGCCAGAGCTTGAAGTAACGTCTGTTGTCACAATTGTACTCTTGTCCATCTCATTCTGTGACAAACTTGGGCCTTCCTCCGACATCCTTTCTATATTTCCCCCATCTTTTACAGTTGATCTATTCTTTCCTATTTCCCCAGCAGATCTGAAGTCTATATCAGATGGCTCTTTTAATTCTTTCTGCTTTATTATCTCCGTTACTAATGGCACTTTTGTCGTGTCCTCAACATTCAGTGGTCTTTTGTTTCTTCGGCTTGAACCCAATTTTCTTCTGTTCCCTGTGGGGTTGAAACCTCTGTGAGTCTCTTTTATACTCTGAGAAATGTCTGGAGGTTGGGAGTCCAAAGGAGCATTAATTTCTGATTGCAGTGTTTGTAAAGAAGATTTGTTCTCCATAATTGAGGAGTTATCACTTTGATACATTTCTTGAATTTGTTTTGGCTTAACTTCCTGTTCGTGCACTTCATTTACAACATCCTCTGATTTCCAAGTTCCTCTAACTTCACATATATTGAAATGATCTTTTTGTTCCTCATTTGTATACAACTTCTCTTTTGATGATGCAAAAGCTGCGTGCTCAACGCTGCATTCAATTTCAATTTTATTTTCTGTGGTTATTTCCGATGTGTCAATCGTTTGTTGATCTACCCCTGAGCTTGAATGTAAACTTGAATCAGTAAGCTCGGAGATAACAACAAGTGCATTTTCTTTAACTTGATCACTAACATCTTCAGTCGAAGCAGTGTCAAATATGTCCATTCCCTCCAGCATGGTTTCCATTGATTGTTCCTGCACTGCTGTCTCTATTGTTATTGACATTTCTGTTGTTTCAAGAGGTTCATTATCCCTGGTATTTCCAACAACTTCCTCTGTAGGTTCGTGGTATGAATCAGCAGCAGAGTCCTTGACATGCTCTCTTCCTTTTTTCCTACGGCTAGATCCCAGTTTTCTTCTGTTTCCAATGGGGTTGAAGCCGGTGTTTTGCTGAGGTTGGGAGTCAGAAGGAGCATTTATTCCTGATTGCAGAGATTGTAAAGAAGATTCACTCTCCTCCATTTCAGACAAGAGTCCTTCCTTCTCTTGATGACCTGTTTGTTCACTTGGTTGTATATCATACTCTACTCTGCCTTCAATCTCATACACCTGACCTAGTGCAGTGTCCACTCTTTCAATGTCACTGGCCTGTGGTTCCTTGGTATCATAAACATGATCATCCTCAATGTTCTGCTCTGAATCCTCAAAGTTGCTTTCTTTTGTAGGATTCTCATCCTGTTTGTCATCAGGATTCAACATTTCCTGATTGG
>CALSCE010010723.1:2170471-2227908 GCA_943593645.1 Bovichtus variegatus | reverse complement strand
CATCAGGATTCAACATTTCCTGATTGGTAGGAGAATCATCAGTTCTTTTCACAATCAACTCAGACTGGTATGTGTCTCTGATTTCAGTCTGGTCTGTCAGTTCACCAGAAATGATTTTAGAATTTGTATCATCATGTATTTCACTTTCAGATGAGTTATCAATTTGAGGCATCTCTATCAACTTAATCCCCTGTTCATGCTGTTTGTGTACAGCATCTTGCTCAACATTGCATTCAATTTCAGTATTCTCTCTTGGGCTGTTTCTTTCTGTGGTTATCTCCGGTTGGGTACAAAACTGCAGAACATCTGACTCACTCACCAAATAGCTGCCCTGTAAATTTCCATCCTGCCTCAACATTTGTGATTCGTCTTCTCTTTCCTTGCATTCTTTTTCTGTTATAGAAGACACATCGGGAAGCTTTTGTTCTGCCAATTCCCTGACATTTGATTGATCAATCAGTTGCTGATCTACTCTTTGACATGAAAGTAGATTTAAACTAGTTAACTCAGAGACTTCCTCACTGTGAAAAGTTTCAGATTTCTCAATTCCTTCCTGCGTGGCTTCCACAAATATACTAGAGTCAGATACCACTTTAGAGTCGGTCTCATTTTCATCTAGGTCTGCTTGCAGATTTTCACTTTTGGGAATTAAACTTTCCAGGTCAGCCTCCGGATAGTTTGTAGCAGTAGCGTTCTGAACCTCAGAAGAATAATCAGGTGTAGTGGCAGGATACAAATAGCTCTCAAGTGTTGCAGACATGATGTGCTCACTCTCTTGACACAAAGCTTCCTGCCTCTCAGGTTGTATTGCAAGTGATATTTGTTTTGTTTCAGTGGTTTCCTTTCCCCCAGTCTTTTCCTCAACTTCCTCTCTTGGTTCGTAGTATGATTTAGTCGCAGAATCCTTAACACGCTGTCCTTTATTTCTTCGACTAGACCCAAGTTTTCTTCTGTTCCCTGAGATTTCAGGTGAAGGCTGTGTTTCAGATTGTGAATTGTCAGGATTAGCCAATACATTTAATGATTCAGTATTTTCTTCAGGTGTGTGGTGTTGAGCTGCAAAGGTACTGTCTGTAATTTGGAACTCATCAGCCTTGAATTCTTCATTTCGGTTTGCTACCTGGCGACGTGAGCCAAGCCTTTTCTTCTTTGTACTTTGAGCAGACATGACTTCTTATCTTCTCTCTTACATCATGAAACAGTCAGACATACAAACTTGTCAGAACATCCAAGTTTAAATCTATCATCAGCATCAGATAACATATGTACTACAGTAAAAACATACTACTTATTTCAGTCTCCATTAACTGCTCTGAAACATTCAAAATAATCATTTTGTTCTCAACACACAAAACATCAAGATGCATACGGATTTTTGGTATTTACCATTCATACCGTACTACCAACTGTTCAGTAAGTTAATTCCTTTTAAAAGAAAGGGACAAATTGCACCAATTAAGCAACTAAAATGGGTTTGAGGAACAAGTTAATTTGATTTCAAGCCTTCTACACAATTGTCACGACGCCACATGTACTTACCAACATCTGGCACCTCGGGCGTCTCTAACATGAGCTGCTTTGTAATGCCAAGTCATCAGCCAGCCTTTACGGAACAGTTAATACATTTCACACAGGGGCTGTTCCTTTATAGCCACAATGACTGCGAACTTCCTGTGTGGGTTGCACTTGCAGCATTTATCAGGCAACAGAAACATCATAGAGTACTTCCTGAATTGAAGCTAGCTTCATTTGCCATATTCATTTTATAAAATGTAATTTGATTATTATACATGGCTAATTTTCACACAATATTGATTTTAGTGGTTTATGTAATTATCCAAACACAAAATAGAAGCGAGGAGATAAGGTCACCTTGGAAAACCATTTATTGAACAAGTTGTTTAACTGCAGCACAAATTGTCAGAGCTCAAGCAAAGTTGAATAGAGTACATTTTTGTTGTTGCAAAAGTGACATAAGGTAAAATACAGAATTACAGATGTTGTTTTTTGGCTTCAAGGATAGCCTGCAACAGCACCAGTATTTAACATTTTGTTGCCAGTCTGATTTCTGTCACTGGTATAACGTAAGCTCCTACTGATGGTGCATTTCACATTAACCCATTGCCAGTAATTAAAAAGTCAACCAAGAATAAAAAAAAAAAAAGCAACCAAAAACAAATAAAAACATCACGAGCTTTAATTCAACAGTTTAAAAAACAGGATGGTAATGTAAAACTAAATCCAGTATTCCATTTCAAAACATGCAGGGTAAGAGAATTCGCTTTAGGAGAAAAAGACTTCAGTCATTTGTCGTAAATTCAACAGACTGCTATTACACAATATGTAACTTGGCCAACCCTAAAAAAAAGAAAAGACATGACTATAAAAATTTGTATTTTCCCCAACCATAGCAAGATCCTGCAGATGAACCATCGTTTGGGGTCCTCATTTTCTGTCGTTAGACCTGGAACGACTGTAAAACAAACAAACTAGTGAATAAGTGAAATAAGCCTTAAAGTACAGTATGATAATAATAAATTATACTTAAACTTGCCTCCTTGACCGTGAGATGGATCTTGGGCCCTTCTTGTCTCTGGACAGAGAGCGTTGTCTGCCTCTGTCTCTTGAAAGAGACCTGATGCACCAAAGCATAAAAATAAAAAAAATTACCATGATTTTCATCATTGATCATTGACAAACGCATAGTTTAAATAAAAACAGTTGTTACAAGCTTACCTGCTGCGACTGCGGCTCCTCCTCCTATAGTGTACGTGAAGTAAAAAAAAATGAAGCAAAAAAAAATTAGGAAAGAGTTTTTTTCTAATGAAACCTTTGGTATTCTTGATCCTTAAGAGACATGGATTACACGTGGAAACGTGGTTACACGTAGTTCCTTGTCTGTTAATAGAAGGATCATCTGCATCCATGAACTGCATCAAGATAAACTCATTCAAAAAGGAAACTTTGTCCAATGGGCACCAATAATGGAGCCAGATTTTCAGACTATAGAACAAATCAGGGCTCGACATTAAGGCTTGCCTGGGACATACGCAACTAAAATAGGTTATAGCTTAACAATTATGAAAAGTGGGCAAACATTACATCATCTGTCTGCTGCTAAAATGTTTTGATTATACAACCCTGGAGCGCACAAATTGTGCACAATGATCTACAAATAGTCCAAGATAAATGTAATTGTTCCACAAGTGGACCTGATCGGAAACGGACACTGACCATCTTCACTTTTGGTTCAAAGGAACCTGGATGTAGGACATACGGTGAACCACTGAAAGGTCTTGTGACTGTAGCATCAAAACCACAAGTAACCTACACGTGTTGGCTCTAAAGAAGGCTGCAAAACAACTTTGATAAAATGACATTTTAATTGTTATATTTAAATAAACTGGGGTACTTTAGGTGAGAGGATATTTTCATGGCTAAGGGGAGAACATTAAAGTACACTTTATTCTGATAGTTATGACTCAAGATGGCTTAATGTCGAGCCATGAAAATGCACTCGGTAGCCCAATTACACGGTGAACCTCTGATAAATGTAGTTCATTTTTGCAAATAAAAGTTAAAGACTGACGGCAAAGTTCCTTGACCACAACTTTTGATCTGTAGATTTTTGCAGCTCTGCACTGAACTTGCTCTAAAAACATAACTGCTGAGGGAAAACTGTCAAGCACCTTTGAAAGTTAGAGTAAGCATAAAAACTACAAAGAGCAGGATAAAAGCAACTTACTATTTTGGGGGATTTGGACAAGATAGAAATGACGCAAGGAAGCCAGACTGATGGTGAGGGAAGTCGAATTGCAGAGAGGATTTGCCACATGATGCAAATGTTGGAGATATGAAGTTGCTTGGTGGCTGGTTGGAAGGGGTAGTTGTAGATTTTCCCTGCCTTTTTTTGGGGGAAGGGATGTAAGCCATGGGCTGTTCCCGTTGATACAGTAGTTGTGTGGAGAATAGAGAGAGTAAAGACGCTGATTGGTTGATAAAGTGAAGTGTGCCGCTGTCGATTGGGTTAAGGTTGGAGGAAGAAGAGGAGGATGCTGGGAACTGCATGCTCAGGAACCAAAAGGTTGGTGGAACCTGACGACTGGCGGTGCGCCTTGGTCATGTGACAACACCACCCAAGCTGATTGGGGCTCCCTGGTCAGCAGTCACATGATGCTGAAAGAAGACTAGTTGACTGACTCAGATGGTGAGAAGCGTGGTGGTGACTCTGTAACGGGGTTCAGTTTTATTAATAGATGGCAACTGAACTCAGAAAGAAAACAAAATGTACACCTGCAGAAAGTAATTCTAAAAAGTACCTGTAAAAATGTTTGATGAAGTGCAAACTGTGCCCCGTTAAAGCAATATCACTCTGGTGGAGCTTGTTCTTTTATAAAAGACATACCGTTATAGGAGTTCATAAATAGTCATGTGCTGATATAAGCTGCCTTTGGACTTGGCTGTAAAACTAAGCAAAATTGGCAATGATAAAAATACCATTGAAAAAAATTAAGAAAGTGTTTTAAAAGTGTCACTCCGATTAATGTTAATTTGTTTTTAAACGTGTTAAGTGACATCAATATATCAAATCCTGAAGCAGTCGGATCCACAGATTATCTATTGATGAACTCATATAGTATGTGTGCTAAGAATTTTATTTTATTAACAAATTTATTGCAGTAAGAGTGCTAACAATTAATTTAGGCCATAGCGTAGACCAATCAGAAAACTTCCCCCTACTTGTTTTTTTGCTTAAAGGTTGATTAAGCTTTAATAGTTCTAAGATCTAAAGATATGAGAGTATTTGTCAGTGTGGGAGGTTGTCAGATTTAAACGGCTTTGCCAAACTAATATTTTGATGACGTAAAAAAAATACATACTTACAGTGTGTAGGGAATGTAAATATGCTTTGTCATTTGTGTTTTAAAAAACCCCAAAGCAAATGGAATGTAAATAAAACAGTAAAATGAAAATCCCAGTAGGAAAAACGTACCTGCGTCTGACTGGAGGACTACGTCGTCTAAAATCATCGCGAGGGCGTCTACTACCCCAGGATGGAGGATGGCCACGGCTCCTTGAGCGCTTTTCCCCATTGGATAACTCGACACGCACTCGACAGCCACACATGGTTCTAAATGAAAGTAAGTGTGAAAGAAAAAAATGCACTGCAAAAAGAACTACGACTAAAACATTTTTTTAAGGATTTACCTTCCATCCAGTTCTTTCACAGCATCAGATGCATCTCTGGGATCTTCAAACTCTACAAAAGCAAAGCCTGGGGGATTCCTGGCAACCCAGACACTTCTTAATGGACCATAGTACCCAAAAGCACTTTCCAACTCTGTCTTGTTTCCATTGTTTCCTAGATTCCCGACATAAACCTTGCAGTCAAGGGGAAATTGGTCATTTTGGCCTGAAAGAATGGATGAAACAAACATGGAGGGACATGATGAACGTTTCTTATGCATCATAACTTATTCTGCATCACACATTAAAAACTAATGCAATGCCCTGGAAGAAGTCCATCCGACATGACACAGCATTTATTGCAGTAGTGTTTTATTAAAATCAGGTAGTCTCATTAAAATAAAGATCTCTTTTCCAAGAGCGACTTGAGAATGAGAAACACTCACAACACAGTCAGCAATGTCAGTGTCTGAGATCACGATGATAATGCTCCAGAATAGGCTATTAACAATGTATACCTGTATTCATGTAAATATAACCAAAAATATGCAACCACTATTTTCCAGTAAATGCCAACTGTTAAGTTACCAAACCAGTTTTTAAACTCATGAACAATTACAGAATACTACTCTTGAATTTCTAGCATCATTTGTGTATATAACTGCAATATTTCATAGTGAACATTATATCTGTCACATATTCTTTACTTTGATGTTAATTTAGGTGGGTCACTACCCCTGCTGTACTTACAATAATTTAAATAATGTGAATTGTATTGCAGGTTTCCCAGTGGTTTTTTTCACACAACAAATGCCACATATTATTTGGGTGCTACTGCTCTGTGGGCTGTCATCTAGTCACTAAACTGATAATGAAGTTGGGTGTGTCAAGGTCTAAGTGGCTGGTCACCTTAACTAAAGAATTTCCTGGTGGAAACAGCCGGTAGTGTTTTGAGCTAGAGCAAAAAATTAACACCGGGAACTCGGTGAAGTAAGAATTGATCATAACTTACTCATTTCACCAGATTTAAGTATCTTCTTGTTAGAGTCCGACAATCAGATGTGCCTGAAAGGAAAGAGAAATTGTTACAACCACATGCATGAAGCTCTTGGGATCATGGTTTGTCTAACGTTATAACGTTACATCGACCGCTTGAGAAAGAGCTGGTGATTTTAAAAAATAACGTTACTGGGTAAACTTTAATTAAAATCACAAAATTAAACATTCCTTGGTGTCTAATTGTGTAATCGCCACAATAAAGTATACTCCATTATTGGTTATATCCTTCTACTTATGTTATCGTCGACTGCACATTACCATGCTAACGCTAGCTAGCAACCAGAAGTGTCTGGGATTTGTTGGCTTGTGCGTAACAAGCACCCGGGTATAGTCAAGACTATTCTATTGATGCTCTTGGTTAGTTCATGGCGCATATTTGCCTAATGTACATCATCAGAATACAAACCGGATACTTTCGCGTCTAATTTAGCAACCAAATGTTTATGTTGCCGGGCTTCCCAACCCCCACAACTAGCCATGCAAACATTAACGCTAGCTCTGTTAGCAGAATGTAGTAGCGTTAGCCTACAATTTTAGCATTTACCACGACGAAACGCTCAAAAATCTAAATGTACTTCTGAGCTATCAGCATACTCACCGACGTTACATGTTACAAAACGTGGAGGGAGGCAAGCCGATTAATATATATAAGACATGTAACGTCAGCTCACCTTTTTTGTATCTGCAGTTCGACAAAAGTGTAGCAGCAGATAACACGCCGTCCGTTTCAGCTACTAGCTTAACTTGTTGTCTTCTTCTTTAGTGTTTATGGCGGTTTGGCAGACCAGTTCAGAGATGCATCAGCGCCTCCAGCTGGACTGGAGTGTGGGGCAAGAGATTATTCAGGGAGAAAGTAAGAGTATTTGAGCTAAATCAGTTTCTTATAAAAACTTAATACTATCACAGTATATTCAATTTATTTCAAAAGGGCTTTATTGGCATGAACGTTTCAATAAAGATTGTTACCAAAGCATCAAAAATACAAAAGTATACATTTATTTTAATAAACACAACATTAACATAACATTAAGATTGTTATATTGTATATCTTGCCTGCTGTTTTCCCTTAAAAGACGAGACAATGAAAAATCATGGTGAAATCACCTCCATATTGACAGAAGAAGGTGATTTCTCTTGATAATGTATTTTCTACAATAAAGTAGTACATGTTCGACTGTTTCTGGCTGGCTACATTTGTGCATTTTAAGGTTGGGTGCTTGCCTATCTTATATAATGTATGGTTGAGACCTGTTCATGTAGGTACCTGCACACTCAAGAACCCCGGGAAATTATAAAGTACACAAATTAGGAGAGAATATGTGGAAATTATTATTAAACTTTCAGAATTGGAGTGGAAAGGCCTAGTTTGCAATTTGGAGGGAAATAATTAATCGGTGGCAACAGTGTTGGGATAGTGCGACAAAAGGAATACTTACATGGAAACATGTAATCATCAGGCAGCACTGGTCATTGTAATCCAATGGTGGACACTAACTAAGTAAATACATTTTTGTTTTTAAGTATTGTACTTAAGTAAATAAGTACATGTTGAGGTACTTGTACTTGAGTATTTCTATATAGCCTTTTTGTATTACTACTTTTACTTAGGTAAAAGATCTGAGTACTTCGTCCATCACTGTTCAGTGTCAAGAAAACGAGACAGCAGAGAAAGTCCTAGCTTCATGCAGGAAATAATAGTATGAAGGGGCTTTGAATAAAGGGCTAGGCCGGGGGAGGCCAGGATTAAAGGTGTGAGTGACAGTGGGGACACGGTGGAGCGGAGAACATTGATAATTAGGTTTTTGAAAGCAACCTGATTACTATTTACAAGGCTGGATAACAGTGGACGATTTAAACCAGTAAGAGGCAGCAACGCAACATAAAGGAAGCCAACCGCCGGAAATCCCAAAAGAAGTAGAAGATGTACGTCATTAACAGTAAATATCACAATATAAAGCGTGTTGTTTAAAAAGTACAAGGGTCGGAAGAAGGATTACTTATCCATGTTTAGGGTGGTTAAGTCGTCCCTCTGATCTCGAGCGCACAGCTGATAGGTACGTGCTTTGTTTTAGATGACGTAACAGAAGTGCATAAACGCTCGCGCTTGCTGTTAGGACACGGTGTCACTTTCTCTGCGACCAAGTTCCCTGACATTATTACGGTTGTTGAATTATTCCTCGTTCAGCTTGTCCTTCTGTAACATTTAATATTCAATTCATGAAAGTGAAAGTCCCGTCAATTTTACCATTCAAATATAGATTCAAATGTCGAATATTTTTGGACAGCCATATCTGCATTTCCCCCCAATTTCCCCCCCAATAATCTACGTAGTTTATGATTACAATGACTATCAACACAAAATATCTTTTTTATTATATATTATTTTTTATAAATACCACTATTTTTATGAGTCTATTTCTTTTCAAAAACTGCAATTTTAAATAAGAAATTGTGAAAAGTGGCAAGAAAGAATATAGGTCGATGATGATGTGTCGGGGCCCAACTCAGTGTTCATACAGTGTAATACAGTGTTTGTAATGTTCCTTATTTATATTATGAAAATAGTTCACCAAAGTTCAGTACCCGGCAGGAGGATTTTGTCTGTCTTTGACACTTGCAGTACTTGCGTAAAAGATTATCAGTTTGCATTTGTTGTCCTAATGAAATTAGTAATATTTGTGTTAGCTTTTATCCAAAAATATGTTTGGATAGTTAAAATAAGTACACATATTTTTAGTTCAGTAAGGAGAAAAATAGGACTCATTCATCACTAGTTTTTATTACCTTTACTTTTTAAAGGTAACATTTTTTATGTTATAGTTTTCATGCATACATTTGTGCCTTTGACAGGCATAACAATTATGGTCAGAATGCACCAAATTGCACCCGGACCCCCCTAGGTGACTTTGCACCAGTTTAGCCATTATGTACTTTTATTGAACTAAAGACATTTAAATGTGGTAACATCTTTTACATGAATTTAAGACAACTTGAATGCAGGATAATCATGAACCGATAAAACATAAATAACTGTTTGTCATTTTTCAGGGATGAGGATTTATGATGAAGCCACCAGGTGATGTGTGATTACCCGGTACCTGTTTATATTGTGCTTCTGCAATGGGATACATCTTTAGCCTCCTTTTCATTGCCTGTGTCTGCACAGCCTTCCTCTGTCTTTGCATACTGCTTGCTAAACTGTCTAAGTCTGCAATCCTTGAAACGACCCTTTTGAAAACCGATAATGTCAGATACTGGGAGCGGACTCAGTCCCAGATCTTGCTTGTGCTCGGTTCCCATGTTTGCTCTCTGATGCAGAGACAGTCATGTCACGTCATCTAGAGCAGCGGCATAATAAGATGTCTGTGGTGGTAGAGGAAATGGTGGGTAATGGTCAGTGGTGGTGGGCAGGGCGAGGGCCTGCTAGGTCAACACTGATCCACAGGGCAGGTCTCCAAAACTCTGTTGCAACCTTGTGCACTGGATGTCTGGTTGATGCTAACAGTAAAATGCTAGAGGTTGGATATGATGCCATCACAACATCTTTTATATGTCTTTGGCAGTGGATTTGATAAGGTTTTGGGGTGAGGCCTATGGCATGCCTGTGGCATTAAGGTTTTATTAATAGGAGCAACAGATTTGCAGTTTAAGATTAAGAAAATGTATTGTAGTGTAGTGTATAGTAGTCCAACTTGATGATTGCAGTGACCCTGGTCGGCTTTGCAATTTGACTGCTCAACTAACTAACTAGTGGAGGAAAAGACTGTATTACTTTTAGCTCGGTGTACCGAATAAACTTGCAACTGAGTTTAGCCTATATAATAAAATATTTAAAAAAAAACATTTCTATGAGATTAGGACTACATTTGTATTGCTCCTCTCTCTTGTATAAACATGCAGCCCTAAGCTATTTCCCTGATGCTTTTATTTTCAGTAGCAAAAAACTGGTTTATCAGAATGTGTAACTGTTACACTGCAGCTCTGCACAGCCCTGCTGATACACTGAATATATACTAAAATATACTAAAATTTGTGAAGCCTGACAGAAATGTAGGCACTTGAGTGTCCCATAATTATTTTGCAATGCAGTAAGAAAACAATTACATACTTATAAACTACTTACGTGGGGAGAGATCATATAGCAATATTAATTAGGCTACTATCTACATAAGAGAAAGCATTTTCTGTAGTAATAATCATTTTGGTGTAATATCCCACATTTTCAATTCAACCAAGTATTATGTATAATCAATATGTCTGGTATTTGTAACAAACCAAACTTCTGGAAATGCGGCTATAAATTAGGCGAGTTCTGATGATTTTAATTGTGGAAAAACGTCCTGGATGCGGTAACACGTGTATATTTATGACACATGGCGCATTTCTTCTTTGTGTTTTTTGGCAGAGCGCAAACACATTTTAAATACATATACTGCCATCTACTGTACCGGAGTGGACACACTCACAATATATATACCATTTTAACCAGGCATTCTTTGAGATTTGATACCTAGACCTAACAGACAGACAGACAGACAGACAGACAGACAAAAATAGATAGATAGATAAGGCTCAACTAAAAGCTAGGACTGTACTATATATATGTATTTATGTTTTGAATGTACACTGTACAATGATGCCTGCATATAGTCCACATTACAAGATGTTATCACCTCAGAGACAGAAATGTTGTTTACTTGTGCCTTCCTCCTTTGTCTATTTTCTGTGTCCTCTCATTGATGACTTTCATTTCAAACCTTGTTTGTGCTTCAGGGATGAAGATTTTCTTATTTTATGTTTGATACTTATTACTCCACTATAATCCAGAGTGAAATATTGTACTTTCTACTCCTCAACGTTTATTCGACAGCTTTAGTTGCAGATGAACATTTTACATAAAAATACACATCATCAGTTCATAAAATACAAACATTTAATTTTAAATTAAATTAATAAAAAAATGTAACCAGTGTTTCCCAGCCTTTTTGACTTCAGATAAGATGAAGAGTTTCTCCATGTAAACTTCTCACATTGGCTCATTGCAATAACTGTTCGAGACTTAAAGAGGGAAAACTCTACAATATTTCCCAGAAAAGCTCGAATTAGAGAAAAGTCTGAAAGATGAATTCATATTTTTGGAGCAGAACTAGGTTTTTTTTACTCTTTCCTACCACATGACCACATAATCTTACAACCCCCCATATTTATCTTGTGACCCTTTGTGAGGGGCCTTAGCCCTTGTTTGGTGACAACTCAATTAAACTAAGTATTTAAAACTAGTTCCACTATCAAATAATGTTATTTATCATATCAGTCACAAGGAGCAGATTTTCTCCAAAACAAGTATAACTTGTAATACTTTAGTTGAATTTAGCTTATTATACGTCTGTACTTGTAATGCAAGACTTTTACTTGTGATGGAGTATTTTTACATTTTTGCATTGGTGCTTTTACTCAAATAAAGGATCTGAGTACTTCTTCTTCCACCTTCCACCTTAAGAGGTTTTAATTGTTGAGATTTCACTATTATTGTAAAAAAAAAAATCCATGGCCTAAATTGTGAGCCTGAGAAAATTCACGCTACATGCTACATCAAATACATGCTACATCAAATACAGACAGTACTTCCTTAAGCTGTTATGATTCATGTTGACAGGAAACACAACAAAAAGTTACTGCCTTCCATTTTTGATTGCTAAGCAGGGAACATAAGTGAATCAAGAGAGCAGGACGGTTATTGCACAACAGGAGAAAACACCACAAACGACCCCATGTGTGTGTGTTCAGTTAGGTGGTTAGATACTGTACGTACACTTCCCGTAAAGTGACACATTCAAGAAGTACGGGAAGAGGTGTGAGTAGCAGAAGTACTTGTCCCTCTCTGAACGTGAACCTCTCACTTCTCACAATGCAAAATATAACATCAGACGAGGGAAAATGCTTATCTAATCTGCGTTTATTCCGTGGTGGACGTGGACATCTGCATGCAGTTGCAGTTTATAGTGAATTGTGTGTTTCACCTGGTAAATACAGTGTTATGTTACCACACTATCCCTAAATATAGTCTTTAATCAACACCTTGTGGAGTCAGTCATGGTGCGCTTGACTTTGTTTTGAAGGATTGTCTTTCGCAAACCAAGCATCAATTGTGTGTCTTGTTTGTAGTAATTAGTTTGATGGTGTCACTCTCTAATAAGTTTGGATAGGGCTCCATTGTGAACCGCCAGATTACTTATCAAGCTATCACTCACACTTGTCTCGAGAATTGTTAAATGATTACTGTGGAATTGGAATTGAAATGTACTAGACTTCTCTTTGACTGATGACAGATCATTTAATTATAAATAATAACCCCCGTTACTGCAGGTTTGGTAAAAGGGCTGTGCCAGGAAGGAGAGTTGTTTCGGTTTCAAGTTAAGGCCGCATGTTTTGGTAACATTGGCTTTACTTCCTTAATGTTCGGGGTCTCACAAACCCCACTGCTGCTGCTCAAAATCATCAATTTTCTTTCATCAAATATTTTTCTTTTCTTTTGACCTCCTTAATCTGCATAATAGAAAAATGTAACCCTTCGCTCGGCCAAAAACTGTGTTTACACATCAGATGAAAGTGACCAAATGGAAGGAAATGAACAAAAAAGCATCTTTCTCCAAATAAGGAAATATGTCATGTATTATGTGTTATATGGGCTCAGTTGCCAATTTATTGGGTCAATCTACCTAAAAGTAATGCAGTCTCATACAACAGTCCTGCAGTAAATCCTACTGTCATGAAGGTTATATTGTTCAGTTTTTGTTGAAACTGTTTTAAAAGCTGTTCATAATCTTCATAATCATTTTGGAGGATGTAGTTGATTGTGCTGTTGAACTGTGTAGTAATGTGTCTGTTTTCTGTAGCAGGCTTTTGACATATGTCATCAGTTCAATATAAGCCATTCTGATAAAATTAGCAAAAGTCATGAAGCATCATTTTCATAATTTCTGAATTGTTAAAGGGAGTCTCCAATAAAGCATTATTTTAAGTTTCTTAATAATAATGTTTATTTAGGATGAGAGTACAAACTGATAAATAGACAAAACAAAAGCAGCCAAACATTTTGAAGTCTTGACATTGTTTTAATCTTACTGTGTTTCCATCAGGAATGAGAGTAATCCAGTGCAGAGGCTAAATAACCAAAAATCCCCCCAAATCACCTAAAATTAAATATAATTAGATATCATTATAAATAATTACAGGTCATTTCTAAGCTTAAAAAACCCCTCCTCAGCTGACCTTTTGACCTTTCCAGATGTATGCACACATATATGACAAAACCACAGTCTGTGGTGGAATATAAGTACATTTACTCAAGTACAGTTAACAAGTAACAATGAACAAGTACTTTATGTACTCGTACTTTACTTGAATACTACAATGTTCTGCCACTTCATACCTCTACTTTACTGCATTTTACTCCACTGCTCCATATCTGAATGCTATAACAGATGATTAATTTATTAGAGATTGTTAGTGCATTGTTATAGATTAAACCAGTGGTCCACAACCACCGGGTCCTTTGGTACCGAGCCGCACAGAAAGAATAAAACGTATTTTTATTTTTGTTGGTAATATTTATTATACATTTTTGTATGTATTATATTATATATATATTACAGTGTAATAAGAATATAAATAAAGTGAATAATATAAAATGGAATAATTACATTTACATTATATATGTAATAATTAAATGCTATATTTTGCACTTTTTTGTGTGTTTTGTTATGCCTGCCCGCTGGATTAAACCACACAACAGTATATATTTAAAGTTTGAAATTAGGTCTAACTCAACTAGTTTTAACATTAAAATGCTTCTTACACTTAAAATCCAATACAACAATAATAATGTAATGTACTGTAACAATAACTGGAGCTATACTGTTTACATAATAAATACTTTTACTTTATTTTAAATACATTTTATAATACTTTGAATGATTGATACCTCGGTATTTTGCCTTTAAAATTTTAAATATGTGACTTTAACTTGTAATGCAGTATTTCTACACTGTTTTATAGCAACTTTACCTTTCATAAAATATCTGAACACTTCTTTTACCAGTGAAAACTTTAATTAACTCATCATAAATGATTATCTAAGGAAATTAAATGTGCAACAAATCTTATCAAGAGTAAAATATAATCATTTAAGGTTCAAGTTCTTCAGAGATCTGTCCTGTTAGTCACTGTTACGCTGTGTTTCTCCTTATCAGCAGCAGCGAGGAATAATTTATTTAGGGTTCTTGGCAGACACAGCGGTAAAGAATTCCTTCTTTAGGGGGCAAAAGTTCAGGGATAAAAGGGATCACTCAGGAGATTACTCCCATGTACGTAACACGGATGCCTAGAACGCAAACAAAGAGCATTAGGTTGGCCAGCTTTATTTTAGTTGCAGTGTTTGTGTGCTTTTCTTACCTTATCCTCTGCATTTGTCTTTTATATCACCAAATGAAGAAATTAAACTCAAATTGTTGTCTTTGTACACTTCCCCCCGCTGCCATAGGATACTCCTTTTAGCTGTTTAAATGAAACATCTTTTCTTTTTTTTCATGCCTCCACTCAGGGCAGTGTTTTTCAATCAGATTAGTACAGCACATTCTGTTCTGTTTCACTTCCTGATGACTGTGCAGCCTGTATCCCTGAATGAACTCACCCGCGTGCTTCTTGTTACACCGAGACACTCATTCAGAGACACACGTATTCTCGCAACTGCCTGTCCGCTTTTAGTACTTCATACCATATTTAGTAAATGTGTAAAACAATTATCAAGAAAGAACTCCTGTTTATTGGCTTATTTGAACAAAGAACATAACACATTTTTAGTGAGTATTGAGCTCTTACTCGGAGCAGTAAGAGGCTCTAAAGCACAAAGCATGAGTAATAAATCTATATAAATGTGATTATTATATTTAAACGGTTGAGTTATCCTTGAAGCGTCTAATTTCCCTGTTTCCTACCAGGTTGCTGCTTTCAACACAACAGAAACAAGATGTTCATGTTTCAGGAAGGAAGACAACATCAAGCCGTGTGTCAATATAGAAATGTATTCATGCATTTGAGTTGAGCTCAGGTCAGCTGAGTTCATTTTTGACCTCCACTTACGCATACAAGACAAGAGGAAGTGCCAACCAAGCTACCAGGACACCACAGTACAGACGAAGGTTTGGAAAAACAAACAAATCTCTGCCTGAGCTGGAGCCCTGATGAGTTTTTGATAAAATATTTTTGTATTTATTGCTAATACCCTGTTGCGGTGCATGGTGAGGGCGGGTTGTGTTATCAGCTCAAAAGACCACAATCATTCTGTTTCTGTACTATTTTCTCTTTTAATGTGAATAAAATGTTCTAATACGAGAGTGTGTGAAATTTGCTTTCTTCAGTTCAGAAGAGTACTCAGCCGGATGATAACATCCCTGTGGGTTTGGACAATCGGGTTCACCTGTGTTATGTCACCTTTATAATTAACGGGATCGTCATGTTCCCTTCAATAGCTGCCTGGCTGTCTGCCAGCAGCGTGGTCAGACAGTGTCCTCACCACCTCTGACTGCAGGATTCACCCACCAGAAGCCTGCAATAAAGTTTTAACTATCTGAGCACCTCAGTTCCAGCAATAAGGAAGATACACTTGCACCAAAAGAAACGTTGCCACATATTCAAGTTTTTTTCAACATTTTAATGCAAAAATATGCTGAACACAAATAGACGCAGCAGCCATAAAATGTGCTGTATTGAAAACATCCTATGAGGACATAATAATATAGCAGTATCCTCAGACCACAAAGGCACAAAGGCAAAGCCATAAAAATCTTTTATGACTTTTATGGGAAATTCGGCTGCTTTTGCACACAATCCCTCCTGATGTATATTATATATTATATGTCTTGCTTCAGTGAAAGCCTGACTTAATCAAAGACAGTCTGAACATCATTTTCCATTTTTAAACATCTCATGCTCTTTATATAAGCAGAATTATTTCACATTTATTTTGCGTAATAGTTGTACTGACAAGAAATACGAGAACAGGATTTCATCGAGACACATCTATGCATGTCTTTTTCTACAAACTGTTGAGACAATAACTCCCACAACTACTCGATTTCATTCCACACTCTCATGTCTTCCTTTATGCCTCATTTGTCTTTTTGAATTCTTTACCTCGTGCGTTAACTACACTGGCATGTATTGACAACCCTCTGGTCCAGATATGCTTATCAGAGAATCACCTGTTGGAGAAAACAACCCTCAGATCATAGTAGGGGATTTTAAATTATTGCGTGGATATAAACCTTGCAAAAGTCCAATATGTTTTGACAATATTCCAATTCAAGTAGGAGTTGTCTTTTTAAGTAACTGTGATAGAACACAGGTTAAAGACAAACTTGGGCTGAATCTAAGCGCAGTTCGGAGATAGTGCTTCGTCAATATTTCCATTACATTTCAGATATGCTATACTTCATTGTATTTCCCTGATAACTGCACTCTTTTCTTTGCAGATTAATGTTAATTTCATAACAAGGGCTCATAAAATATGATGCATTACACTTCCTCACAAAACATCAAATAATTACGACACCTGAACCAGATTTATACATTTGACACATTGACAGGGACAATCCTTACTACCCTTCACAGTGAATACTTTGGATATTTACTTTTAATGTATTTTGATGCTAGGTTTAATATTTCTACTTAATACTTGTTTTATGGGCCACATAGGGAACTTAATTGGGCTATAGGAACACATTAGGTAGGAAGTACCTTAACATTTTTACTGAAGTTACAGTTCTCATACTGGTCCTTTACATTTACATGTTTTACTGCAGAATAACTGCACTATTTTCTTTGCTTAAAAAGATTTTACTTGCATAACAAGAGCTCTTAAAATATGATGCTATATAGTACGTCTCAAAATTACAAGAAATAACTTGACAGGGACTACCCAGCAAACGGGTAACTTTCCTGGAAAGTTCCCTAAAGGTTCCCTCTCAGCTATAAGTTGTGCAACCTTTAAACAATGTTCTAGGAACGTTTCTAGAAGGTACATTTTGTAAAACCAGAACTCGCGTGCCATTCTCAGCGAGCTTCTTCGGATGGAACGCTGACCTGGCCATTGATATTTTTGGATTAAATAAATTATTAGGTCATTATTAAAAAGCTGCACTCTCATAACAAATTTACATTTAAGCCCTTTATTTTTCCCATTATCAACTTATTATATTTTGCAAAACATTTCTTTCATCAGATAAGGTAGCATTTGTTATTGTTAGCTGTTGTTCTCATATCAACTTTAATTGACATATCATCTGCTGTTTCCCGTGTTTCCCTGGACGTTAGAACAACTAGCGGGGGTAAGTGGGATATGACGCCATAGACAGGCACCCAAATGAAACGCACAGTTGTTACCTTAAATAAAATTACAGATTTGTCTGGGTTTGAATATTGTTGGATACATTTGGGAGAAGGTCAATACGCAACACAACAACATATAACACAGGGATAATCGTTTCCAGATGTTTAATGCGGAAATGTTACATATTTAACGTTATGTCTAAATTAACATTGTGTGTAAAACCTCAAATGTATAGTGTAGGTTTGATATACTGAAAAATAAGGCTGATGTCATGTCTTCGGTTTAGGAACATTGACTCAAATTTTTAGCTAACTTTAAAAAAAAAAAAAAAACGCTTAAATCTTAAATTATTTTAGGTGCGCTGTTACAATAGTTAAAGTCGTTTTTGGCATCAATGAGTAACTTTAGCAGAGTTACAGAGGCAGTGAGGTTACAGATATAAATTGCATTTTAAGGTTTCCTAATAGCCTACTTGCTATTCCGGCCGGTTTGAATAAAATGAAACTCCACCTTTTATAACTTAACATGTCATCTTGGATGTGCTGGTAAATACTGTATGTGTAATGAAACAACATATTAAAAGATTAACAAAAAGACTTCATTCTGACTAAAATGCATGGATTAACACTCATTCTAATATTTTAAATGAAAGGGATTTGAGAGTGTGTGAAAATGGTATTCTCGTCTACAGAAAAGGAAAAAATTAACAATTTTTTTTTTTTTGATGGATACAATGCATACAGGCAATACATTGTTTTGTTTTCATATCAGTCACCCTGCACCACATGTCTACCATTTGGCACTATCCTTGCATATGTGGTCATGGTGTTGGAGTCCTAATATAGTATTAATTACACAGAGCTGTCTCTGTGACCATTTATCAGTCCGCCTCTGCACTGAATGTGTACTAACTCCAACCTTTGACAAACAGGGTGATGGCAACAAGTGCTGTCAGAGTTTTAGTTTGAGTTTACAACTGTAGCTTAAAAACCAGTTGGTGGTCACCAAATGTGTGAGATATGGATAACTGCTGTAAATAAAACCTGTAATTATGCAACATTATATAACCTACATCATATACCTGTACAATTACACATCCTGTCATGAGAATGTGAAAAATGCTAGTTCAGAGTAAAAAAAAAGAAAAGAAAAAAGAATATAGTTTAACCACTTATTTTGATTTAAGACTTGTATTACTTTTATAATATTTAATATGTTACTCCAAGTAAATGTAAGTGTTCAGTAGAGTTTTAGAATATATTTATTTACTACTATTTGCCTATTATTAATAGATCGTTCTTATTAGTATTATATTGATATGGTGCCCACAAAGTGATAGTGGTGTAGCTTGGTTGCCCTCGCCGACCGCCCGGGAAAGAGATGCCTGGCGCGGTCACTTTCCTGAATGACCGCGTGAACTCTGCAACTAACGTTCGCACAACGTTCCCCGAACCATATGATGGGGATCCTTCATTATAAGTAGCCTTCTGCAGTGTTTACTTGTAGTCCTAGCAATACTGTTGAAATGGAAAACTGAATAAGTGTACAGTAACAGTTTAGGGTAGGAAGTTACAAAGTACTCCAGTTACAGTTAAAGGCCTACTAACAGCAATACTGCTGTTGGCTACTATTTTCTTGCAGATTAATATTTGACTTGCAAAACAAGGTGCTCATAAAATGTAATGTAGGCTATTAAACTTCCCGCAATCATACCTGAACCAGGTTTATAATTTAAAGTTATCATTTGAAAATGATGACTTATACTTGTGGTATTTTTTTTTTAAATCATAGTGTTGATAGTTTTACAAAAGCTGAAATATTGTTACAGCACTGTAAACACTGCAGTAAGGTTAACACCGGTTGTTGACAAATCATCTGCACCCAGAAAAAAAATCACAATAAAGGAAAATTACCACCAGGCAGTAGGCATATAAGAATACAAAAAACACACATTTATGCGCATTTGTCGAAATCCCTACCTTTGAATAAGTTATTTAAAAAAAAGAAAAACGCTACAGTTATACTTATATCGTAACAATCCCCGGTAAACAAAAATAAAAAAGGCGTTTACATTTTTTTTTTTTTATCGGCTCTTACAGAAACAATAATCCGTCTCACTGCGCGTCTTATCGGGCCATGGATGTGCTTTTATTTCGGTGCTTACACATCCCATGTGTGAATAGGGCTGGGCTATTACACAGAAGTGTTGATGATATGTGTTGTCAGCTGAGCGGAGAGGACAGCCTGCTGCGGTACAGGCTGTTCCCGGCCAGGCTCGGCACGGAACGGGTTACAGGTCAGGGTGTCTATTGGAACACAGTGTTCTCGTCAGCAGCGGCAGCGGTACAGCTACAGTACAGCCGGAACATTGTGTTACTTTGTGGCTGCTTTCCAAGACCTGCCCCTTAATTTTACACTAAACGCCCTCCCACAACTCCGCTCGCTCTCTCTCTCACTCTCTCTCTCTCTCTCTCCCTCTCTCTCTCTCTCTCTCCCTCTCTCTCTTGTTTGTCTCTGCCTCTCTCCCTCACCAGTGTCATTTTGAAGTCTGAGATCCATGTGGCTACTTCAACGGCACGTTCATCATAGAGGAAAGGGAAAGCAGGACAAAAACAGCGCGACATAATAACCACATGGGCAGAACATTTAGTACCCTGGATGAGATGAGAGGGGCGGGCTTAAATTAGGAGGAAAAGACGCGGTCAAAAAAAAAAAGAAAATCTACCGACTGAAATTTCAGCAGATCATCGGCCGTTTCGTGGAAGAAACAAAAAAAAGGGCAAGGAAATGTGAGTCTTTTACTCTATTCCCTCTACGCTGCTGCTTGGAATGTAGGCTTGTTAATGAGTTAATTAATGCTTAAGGTTTGCCGGCTTTCTGTTCACGACTGGCTGAGTTAAAAGGACACTTGTTATACACCATAAAACATCAAAACGAGTCTAACACAATCGTTAAAGATTAAAAAAAGACAAAAAAAAAAAACCAAGATGTCCTACTAAGGTTGTCTGATTATAAGATGTTCTAGGGTGGATGTTGAGTTTGTCACATGTGTGGGGGCATATGAGGTTACAGCTCCCACTGTGCGCTGGAAAATAAGGGCTGATAAGAGTGTGTATGTGTGTGTTTGTGTGTGGCACTTGGCTGTGGTTCCCAATGGAGGCGGATGAGGACAACAGTTTACATCCAGAATCCCTTCAGGCTTAGGTGTATCTTCACAAAGTACAGGTTGTAACACTGTGTCTGAAAATTGGTAACATTAACTCTAGGTCATTCTGTGCTGATTCGTATTCATTGTAGGCCAGGTTGTACATCGCAGGACATAATGGTGACCTCTCAATAACTTAAAATATATGGGTGTTATTGTATATTTAGATGATGTGGTGTGATTGAAGCAGAGTTGGCCTGCTGACATGGACACAGGTTGAGGCAAAGTCTCAGAGATGAATCACGCTGCCTGTCAATATAAACAACACTTCTCATCCAAGAACACAGACACGTAAAAATAATTATCTAAAGGGTGGCCTGTTCTTAACCTTTGCTTTATGAAAAAACAGTACACTTGAAGGGGTCATTTCTCATTAAAACTACATACGCCAAAGTAGCAGCCATTTCAAAAAGGGATAATAAAACAATTAAAAAATAATTATTCATAAAACTCCCTGTGATGTCTTTGTCAGGTTAAAATTAATCTCCCATGCCAGACAATGCTGTGCCTCAGGATGTCAGTGTATGGTTCTGTTGTGAGCAGTGTGTGCTCACATGTTCACATATGAATCAGCAGCAGAGTGCGGATGTGAGACAGAATGTACAGATACACCGTGTGCGTCTGTGGATGTGGTCTTTGCCTCATTGTGTTCTGTTCCTGCATTCCTCCGCAGGGTATCTGAGTTTAGGTACATGTAGCCTACATGTCATTTGATCTGTGTCGTAAATATTTGCAGTTGGTTTCCCGGTTCAGGGTTGAATAATTAATTATTTCATACAGGAAAGGCAAAAAGTTAAATGATAAAATTGATGGATTTAAAACGTTTTAATAATGGGAATTTATTAACAATGGTAATTCAGCACACTATCAATCCACTTGCTTTATTTATATTTAAATTGCGTGCTAATGTAATTGGCCCAAAATTGAAGCTGGGTTGTACGTGAGGGGGTCTCAGATTGGTGAACACCATCAGGCTTTGCCAGCGGGGAACTGTGAATAGAAGGAACATTGTGTTCAAACGCGTGCACACACACACCCACACACACACACACACACACACACACACGCACGCACGCATGTAAAACGAGTTACATCTAAGATGAAATTCATGATATTTAAAGGACACAGGACAAGGTGTTGCCACAGAAGAGGGACAGACATTTTGAGCTGAAGAGTTCAGTAAACGACACTTGAGCTTTGAGAGTGACACACGATTGAAGAAGCAGAATAATGAGCAGATAGCAGTGAGACAAATGTTTATGCTGTTACCCTGTGGGTCGAGAAACATGGGTGCACCATGGTTTGGGCTCTTAGTCTCCCTATGATTGTTCTCACACGAGGGAAATTTATCTATTTCCTAATCAATATTCAAAGCAACAAGTTTACTGGCAAGTTGATGCAACTCAGGCCGAGCTCTGTTGCTTCTTTTCCATACTTACAGACTCTTTAAGAACTTAGTCACCACGGCAGAATATCCTAATATTTGCACATGGTCGTCAACAGCATCTGGGATGTTCTGTGAGTAAAGACAGAACAACTGGTGGAAAAATCTAGAAAACTGATGCAGTGAATGAAAGCTGCCGTTCCTCTTTAACAGAAAACCATCTCTGTGGAAAACGTTTAGTGGCCACAAGACTGATCAGCAGCCTGCGGAACTCACCCCTCCAAGTTCTGTCTTAAGGCTTTGCAGTACATATGAATTTGATTTTACTGATTTAAAAATGTTGTTTGCTTCAGCAGAAAAGAGAAAATCTACACAACCTAAACATGTGCAGAAGCACTTAGAACAATTACCCACAGTTGAAAACCTCACTCATTTCTTAAATATATATATATATATATATATATATATATTTATATAGAGTTTCAATAAGCATTATTTGATTTAGACAGTAAATGTTGGATGTGATAAAAGTTTTCAAGCGAGACTTTTGACTGCATCATGAATGAGATTTGTCTTTTATCTTAATTTATATAGTTCTTCTCATTAACACAGATGACACAAACAAACAAAAAAATATAGCTTTTATATATTTCTCCTGGTGGCCCATCAGTGTACAGCCAACGATTTAAGAAAGAACTTAACATATTTTTTTGCTTGCCAAATATACATTTCTCTTTCTTTGGTCAGTGTACAAAATATCTCACATTGTTCTTGTCAAGGTGCTGATTCCAATAATTGTACGGTTCTCCTTTAAAAACTTGTTTCAACTTTAGGCCTTTATTTCAGGCCCAAATGTATAACTCTGCCTAACGAAGAGCCGATTTGGGCTTGAAGCGTTGCATTTTAAGTAAAGCTTTTTTTTAAAGGGTACATTCTATAGTGTTGGGAGTCTTTGAGAAAGATGTCCATTTTCTCATCGTAGATGTTACATTTGAATTGTTACTTCACAACTCTGGCCTGACATTAGGCCTAACATAAGTAACATCCTGGCACAGTCCCAGAACAGCTGAGAGCTGATACTATTCGAGCAAGTGTTAGCGTCTCAGTTGTTGCATGTGATAATCAACACCAAATAGTGTTTGACAACATGCTTAACATAGCTAACTAGCTTTTTCATTGGCTTCAAATAATGTCAAGATTATTCTGCTACTACACACTGAAAATGCCTGCAGCCATGATTTAAGGAATGGAGTAACTGTGCATCTCGACAATGATTTCTCTTGCGTTGACAGAGGCAGCATTTAGAAACTGCAACACCAACAGGTCATTACAGTTTTACTGCTCTGACTGTCTGACTGTCTGTCTGTCTGTCTGTCCGTCCGTCCGTCCGTCCGTCCGTCCGTTCGTCTGCCTGCCTGCCTGTTAGGGCTGGGTATTAAATTCACTACTCTTTTGGTACCGACAGAATGTTTCCATAGCACCAAGCAGCGCATGTCTTAGATTAGTCATCTTGTTTACTTGTTCTTTAACCAGACTGTGCCTAATTTTAATCAATACTTAAGCAACTTTAGACATTTTCATTTAGAGCAGTTACTCAGCTATAAGGCTGGTTATTGAACATTTTTGGCACAGTAATATTTACATAGCATTGCTTACCAAATGTCCTGTCAGAATTCATAATCTTGTTTACTTATTCTATAATTCGCGCAGTTCCTGTTTAAAACTTGCCTGTTTGGAACGGGCCAATAGCTTGGCCTGTGGTTTTGCTGCTTGCACCTTTTTCGAGAACGGCTCATCCAAACAACTTCATGCTCGACAGCGCGCTTCCTTGGGTCCTCAGCAATACACCTGCTGTGACATAGTTGCATCCCCTAGCAATGCTGGAGTATACAATATACAATGAGTGTACACGTCAAGGTAACCGTTAATAGGGGGTCCCCTCTCAATACACTACAGAGTGTGTACATAACGCACTACTAATAAAGATGTCCAGAAGATCTTAAGACACAACACTGACTTCCTCGGGTCCTCAGCAATACATCGACCAAATCGAGAAAAAGACAGACAGACAGACAGACATACAGACAGACAGACAGACAGACACAGAGACTCCTTCCAATTTAGTTAGATATTGTTCTTTAACAGAACAGGTTCAAGGTTTTTACATTTCTGAAAGTAAGGCATTCATTTTGAAATAGCTAGCAAAACCTCAAGTATCATATTGACTGTTGTCTGTCTGTCAGGCTGGTTATTGAACCTGGGTACGAGTACCAAGTATTGAAACTGTCATGTGCCAAAAGCTGGCATCAAATGTCTGCTCTCATCCAGCAGTGTATCTCAGTACAGCAGTGTTTAACATTGTTTTATTTTGGCATTTTGTTTTGAAGGGAAAGTAAAGAAAGACATTTGAATTATTTGTATGATTTGTTTGATAATATTTCTGCAGGAAAGCTCATTTGTTGCTGGGAAATACAAAAAAGTGCCAGAAAACTAAAGACAAAAAATGTTTTTGAGAGGTGAGAATATACTGTAAAGTATTTCGGATGATAATTACTATAAACAATCTTAAGAAAGGATCAGTAGTTATGTGGATATGATTGCGATGCAGGTAGAGGTATACTATTTAAAATGCATATTATTTAACAGCAACAAGAGGAGACAACATTTGAGCTGTATCACATTATCACCAGACAAAATCACCAGACAGCATGTCGCCTCATATTCTGATAAGATATTATATTAGTACATCACCTCTGAGAGTCATGATCTAATTCAAGATTTAACCTGTCTCGTCACAAACAATGAGAGAGATTACATGACTGTATTTGTGATGCCGCAGCTTTGGCTTTACAAGAGTGTGTGAGCGTAGTCGTGCCCACACTCCTACTGTGCATACAAGGCTTTCAGAAAAAAAGACGAATGTTGAAATACTCATTACAAAATCAACAGTGATAACATCGAAAGGAGATTCAGCCTGTCGTGCTGCAGATTAAATTTTGGTGTCCATAAAATATGTTGATGTCATTTATAGGTTGACAAAGAGCACAAAGGGCAACTAATAGTCCTGAACATACTGTTCTTTGGCGATAGCATCTCGTGTTACAAAATAAAATGACTGAAGCTAGCGACAGGCTGCTACCTTTAGCATTATATTTGTGTAATTACTTCATCTGTTGGTGTAGCAGACAAGGTGTGGTACAGTTAAGGGATGTCACAACTGCAGTGCAAAGTAATGTTCTTCATACAGCTGAGATCATTGTTACTGTGGCTTTTGCCACACTTGCCAAACTGTAAATATATACACAGCACAGTACATGGCTTTAGAACATGTGTCCTTAAATAGCTACAAAAAGTCATATTTACTGGGTGGATTATGGAGATCTTGCATTGATATTTTTCTCAGAGACTATGATTTTCCAGTCGAAGCTCCACAAATTAGATTCATTTCATGTGCCGTTTTCCTGTTGCGAGTTTGTCTCAAAGTGAAAACACGAGACATGAGGGCATGTTATTTATGGCGCTCAGATTGCTAACTCGTAGGCTTGTGTGTTCATAATGTTTACAGCGTTACCGTGTGATGCCCACACGCAGAAATGACCACTGATCAGGATCTGACGATGGATGGCCAGCCAGCCACAGCCGTGTTTGCTGCAAAGGGCACTGATATAACACATAATAAAGACAAAGGAGTTATCAAGGTATTTATTGATATTGCTTGAAATTTTAATGTTTTATTGTAGGCGTTCAGGCACAAGTAGGACTCATTATTCCACCATGGTCCCAATTCTTCATCTCTTCTATATTCTCTGTTAAACACGTTTCTCAGTTGAACTGGAAGCTCGCCCTTCTATCTGCAGGTTGTGAAGCGCCAGGGCCTCCATGGAGAGGGGCCAATGATAGGGGACCGAGTGACCGTCCACTACACTGGGAAGCTACTCAACGGGAAGAAGTTTGACTGCAGTCGAGATCGCAAAGAAGGTTTTACCTTCAATGTGGGCAAAGGTAGGGGACTTTATGCATTATTGCCATACCTGATGGGCCTCAGTGTTGTCTCTTACTTCCAGTTTTTCTCCATCGCTTTGGCAAATTTTTTTAAACAGACTTAATATTCTCTAAAATGTAAGTTCAAGTTTTTTCCAACTGCTTCATGAGACTTCACAACTCTATTGCATGTCTGCAAAAGGTAGTAACTCACCCAAAACATGCTTCAAAACCTAGTTATTGTGTCAGGAAATCGGCCAATTCCACTGAAATGAAAAGTTGTTTTGTCACAGTGTGAGCCGTACTGGTCAAAATGTTTACATGTTTTTTCACAATTGAAGTCAACCCGGAAAAAGTTTCTTATATACAAATCCCTGTTTTGTTCTAACTTTGTGTTGACATTGACGGCTTTCTGTACTATACAAGAATGTCAGTTTAGTCTAGCTGAATCTAGCTATTGTGTGTCGCACTGAGCTTTTTAGATTCCGATTTCAACAGTAGGGAAAAGTCTACTGGGAAAGGTCCATACTGTACATTACTGTAAGAAAAGGATGTGCACATCCCTATGCATAAAGTACATCTATTTATGTATGTAGCAATGGGCTATATGTACTGTAAACAGAAAATTCACCTTTGATATTATAAAGTCATATACAGTGAACAGAAAATTTGCTACTAAATGACGTACCATGCCAAAACCATCCCGCAACAATGAGAAAAGCTGCGGAAGTTCAGTAAAAAACAACAAATTGTACTTCCTCACAGTACGTAAAACCATGTCATAAATATTTATGGAATATATGTCTGAGAGATTTTGATAGTTGAAAGGATCATTCTGCATGTGATGGCTCAAACAATGAAATAACGTTTGGAAGTTGTGAAGTTTATGACAATTTCGCTGATAATCAACTCATCAGTTTTGATCAGCAAACCATGTGGAAGTGGTTATTGTGTTTTGACAATTGTGCTGACAAAACATGTGCAATTGGCTTAAATGAATGGGGAATTCAAATCTGTCAACAGCAAACAAATTGTTCGGAGAAATTTTAAGTTAAAAATGTCATTCAAGAATTGAGCCAAAGTGAACGAGAAAAACTTGTAAAGGAATATTTGATATTTTGGAAAATATGCTTGATTGCTGCAAGTTAGATGAGACGATTGACACCTCGCTCACCCATTAACACGTTATATCTTGTTTGTTTAATCCATTCAAACGTGGTTTTACAGAGGGATTATGTGGGATATTTCTTAAGATAACCGTGTCCTGGCTGTAGCTTCATGTTCAATGGACAGACGTGACAGTGGTATCAGTCTTCTCATCGAACGCTGGGCAAGAAAGTGAAAAAGCGTGTTCCCCAAAATGTCAAACTAATGAATTCTTATCATTATAATATAAATAATCTTTAATGCTGTTTCGTAAAGCAGCAACATCGCTTATATTTTTTTTATTTGCTCCACCCACTCACAGGTAAAGCCCTTAAGGCCTGGGATATTGGTGTGTTGTCCATGCAGAGAGGTGAGGTGTGCATGTTGCTGTGTAAACCAGAGTATGCTTATGGATCTGCTGGAAATCCCGACAAAATTCCTCCCAACTCTCCAGTAGTGTTTGAGGTAGGTGTGCCACGTCAGTGCTGCCATTTGTGCCATACATAAATTCTGCATCACACCGAGGGACCCTGATAATTTAGGAGCATGTGTCAGATGGGGCGCTCTGGTCATAAAATTAACTGGTTTGTCTATTTAAATCCCTCTCAGTCCAGCAGCCAGATTAGTTCAGTTGCTACCCTGTATGGAGATCAGTGGGGAAACAATTCAGACTTTCTCTGTCTTTTATAATCAATGATAATTATAATTCAGTTGTTGGAAACATCTAAAGAGATTTATCTAACTGCTCTGCTTAGACGTTGCCCCCCCGTGGGCACATTTTAATCAAAAAGGAGATATTTAGCTGAAAGGCATGTATTTATCTTAGCTTGTTTTTACCTAATGAAGGAATCAGAATCAGAAATCCTTTATTCGTCCCACAACGGGGAAATTTACAGCACTACAACAGCAGAGGGACAGTGCAGATTAAAAGGCAACTATTTACTTATAAGTATAAGTAAGTATGGAGTGCATACATATATCTCTGACTACACAGTCGACCTGTACTGTTTATTCAATAGTCATTGTTTCTCTTTTTTTTATTCCCATGACTTGATGTGATGACTCCTACTTGTTTTTCGTTACATTTTTGTTTTTCTCCTCCCACGCCTACTGTAACACCATACACTGAGTTCTGCAGAGCGGTCATTTTGTATCTCCTTCATATCGCTATTTGTGTAGAACAACGATTGAATAAACGTTTACGACAAAAACAGATGGAGCTTCTCAAAATTGAAGGAGAGAATCTCACAGACGATTTTGGCATCGTAAGAAGAATTAAGGTCAAAGGTGACGGTTACACTAATCCCAACGATGGATCAAGTGTTGAAGGTAAGGTCATTCTTTTCTTCGTGGATATTATGCCAAATACATGAAACGCTTATACCAGAGGTTACATTTGGTCATCATTTGTGACCCACAGTGCACCTGGAGGGAAAGTGTGGTAGTCGACTGTTTGACTGCAGGGACGTCAGCTTTATTGTTGGTGAGGCTGAAGATAAAGGCGTTCCTTTCGGAGTGGACCGAGCCATGGACAAGATGCAGAAAGGAGAGTGCTGTGTACTGTACTTAAAACCAAAGTAAGTTACTGAAAAACCTTGATTTTGCTTTTTCCCTCTCAAACGTGGTTATGGTGAGACCGTCTTTATGTGTATTACTTTGGTACTTATCTCTGCTAGAGTTTCAAGCTGTGGTCCTTCATTACACCTGTTAAGCCAAAATACAATTATGTTCCCACAAGACATTTATTTCATTGTACTTAATGTAGGATTTCTGTATATTCATTTTGCTATTTTAATATGCAGATTTTCTTCTCCGATATGGGGTTTTGAAAACTGATACCAGATTCAGAAGTCATGCAACGATTCTACAATAATTCTACGTAAATTAAATATTATTAAACATTATTGTCACTGACAGTAATCTGAATACTTATGAAAGGCTAACATATGCTTGATATAGTGTTGATATGGTACTGGTATTGGTTTAGCGATATGCTGTATTGGTCCAAAACCTACTTTTAAAGTACTTTGAATCTTATTATTGTCAGTGTCAGTTCTAAAAAGCCTAAAATCCATCAATTTGTAAGAGTTACACGTGTTATTTGGGAACACCTGACTCATCCAAAAAATAAATATAATTCATATTAGAAAACTTAGAAAAACTGAGAGTTGGCAGTGGTCACAAATGCAGCAGCTCCAGGAGTGATTACAAAAGTAAACAGAACATGTTGTACTGCCCAAACCACAAAATATCATTCCCCAACCCCGCCCACACCAACCTCACCCATTATCTCCTCAGGCAAAAGCATTACAAAGGACTGGTGTCAAATACTAGGAATTCATTGCACACTTCATACTGAGAGTTATTGCCAACAAATAGTATGCTAACATAAACTAACAAAAAGTAAGGAGAGAATACCATGCATCATGCTTAGAATCACAAAAATCCACATGAATTACTCTTCTTAGGAATCAGAACCGTGTATTTCTGCGAATGTAACTCATATGTTCCCTTTCAAGAAGCTGCACTATATTATCTCAAATGAATCTTGTTTATTTGTGTGAAATTTCTTTTAATGCCATACACGCCGCCATCTCCTTAATCCACCTACCTATAGATGTATGTTTGCAGTTAAGTTAAGTTAACCTCAAAATACAAACATGTTAAACTGTACTGGCTTTAATACTCTTTTGTATTAAAATCATTTTGATATTTTTATAATAAAAAGGTTATAAAAAGAGTTGTATTGTAACTTCACAGTTGCCGTGCCTGGAATATCACTATGAATAGTATGAACATGTGTTAAATGTGGGTATTTTTCACCAGTGGCATTTAGGGCACGATATCAGATCACTACATGATTATTGTGGCCAAAAGATGTCACGCTAACGATATTACCGTGACATCTATAGAACAAAAAGAAAACAGAATACCGCTATCAGTCAAATTCATTTTCAACTTTTTTTTTTTTTTTTTGTCCAATGAAATACCCTCATCTGTGTGTGGGCCGATGGGGGAGGCAGACAAAGCGAGAATGGAAAGAAACGGAAATTATTTAAGAGTCGCTGGATATTAATATTATTGTCAATACCTGTATAACCCGAGTGGAATGTATTATGTCATTTTGTCAGGTGTTATTCCCCAAACTGTGGTTTAAATGTTAAATGCCTTGAAGTGACTGCTGACAGTGTTTGAAATGTAAAAGTGGGGTGTTCATTAACAAAGGTTAAACAGTTTTTATTTTATTTTATTATCAGCAGGCTCAGGCTCCTTCATGTTTTTTCTTCTTTCAACAGGTATGCCTTCGGAAGCAAAGGTAAACCGGAGTTCAAAATTGGACCAGACAAAGACGTCGTATACGAAGTTACTCTCAAACGCTTTCAAAGGGTGAGTCCTGCTTTGTACTTTATATGTCTAAAGAAATAAACAGTAAAATGATACATTAGATTTGGTAAAACATTTGTGTTGTCTTGGTTAGTTTTTCTATTTAAGACCAACAAATTGAAGCACACTTTGAGCAAAGTTCAGATGGATCACTATGAATAGTATGAACTCTTTCAGCTAAGAAATTATGACTAATGTTTACTCACTTTCTGTGCCGGTAATTGTGTTCCCACAAGGCTAAAGATTCCTGGGAAATGGACTTGCTTGGCAAGCTGGAGTTGGTTGCTAGAATTAAGCATAAAGGAAATCAGTATTTTGAGGTACAGTCCCCTTTCTGATATTTTGTCTTAACAATTTAACATTTTCTTTAAATTGTTAACATGTGGTATTATAATGATAATGGTATTATCTTCCTGTATTAGGCAGGGCTGTACTACCAGGCAATCATCCAGTACCAGCGTATCGTTTCCTGGCTAGAGATGGAGTGTGGAACTGGGATGGAGCAGCATAAGAGGATACAGTCGTATATGTTGACGTCACACCTCAACTTAGCGTTGTGTTTCCTCCGGACAAAAGAGTTCTCACAAGTAGTGGACAACTGCAACAAGGTGAGCTGCAAGACCCTGATGATATTTATCCATATTTAATTACCATTTAATGTCACTACATTGTCCTTCTGTATCTCACCTAATTACTCTGTGTGCATGTTTAAGGGGGTTGAGCTGGATGAGAACAATGAGAAGGCTTTGTATCGTCGTGGGCAAGCCCGTCTCCTTCGCAACGAGTTCGGCATGGCCATGGAAGACTTTCAGCAAGTGCTGCAAGTCAACCCTTCAAATCGAGCAGCTCATGCTCAGATTACCATCTGCCAGCACAAGATTAGGGCACATTATGAACAGGACAGGAGGATCTACGCCAACATGTTCCAGAAATTTGCAGAACGGGACGCCAAGGTCTGTAAACTCACTGTTTTTGGCCAAATGTAGACAAACAGACAGCCTGCGCGCACACACACGGACACACACGGACACACACACACACACACACACACACGGGCACACGGACACACTGTAATGTGTGTGTATAGCACCTTTTAAAATGCTTTACAGATTAAAACTAAATTAAAACATATCAGCAATACAAGCATGACACTTCCTTTTCACCTTCCACAGGTATCAAGATCAAGGCCCATTACATTCATTATCCTTTGATAAGTAGCATTGTTTGGAAGTGGATGTTAGTTATTTTTTAGCACATACAGTAACAGTGTGAACTATGAGGACAATTGGATTTGTACTTCAAATCTGGGAATTTCATGTGGCACATCTGACTTCCATAAATGAGGTAATCTACCTGGTGGGGGATTTTTTGTATGTTCAACCATTTTGGGTATCATGTTGAGAATTATTGATACACTTGATGGAGGTTCATCCCACCACTTCAAGACAAATATCCTGTAAAATATTTTCATATTCATGATAGGAGCCCCTCATCGAAATATTACAATAATGTAGCTGATTTTTATTTGTATCTTTTAGTCTTCAATTAACTTTTGATAGTAAAACATCTTGCTGTATTGTCATCCTGTGTATTACACTATTGTCCTTTATTCCGTATTACGCTGACCTCTAGTGTTCATTCATGGATTTGTTGATTTTCTTTCCCTGCTGGAATTACCCACAATTTATAGCTTTCTGACTATAACACACAGTCTGGCATCGTTAAATAATAAGCTATACAAGGAAGACTGGCACTTTGGTGTTCAGCCTGGAATATGACATTTACAAAGAAACACTAGAATAACAGGGACTTAGATGATACATAATAAAAACAATGAATGAGAGAAATGCAAGCATAGGCTACATTACACAGCTAGTTTATTCATCAACCATTTCTTTTAATTTTGCTTTCATGATATTGTTTTGACAAATACAAGTAAATTCATTATTTGACAATTGTCGATGCAATGTGATGTCACATTCTTATTTATGCTATTTCCAGCCTTTGCAGCCTTGCACACCCTCTAGGTGACGACAGTAAATTCCCCGAAGGTTCAGGGCTTAAGGCCTTAGGGGGGACATTGGGATTGGACCGCAGAGGCTATAATTGTAGGATTATCAAAATGATTTTCATCAGTTTAATTGACTTGCCTTCAATGGTTTATTTTAGACTGTTGTATTCATGTGTGCTTCATCTCCCCACAGCAAGTTGGAAAGACGAAAAGGAGGCAGAACGAGAGCGTGAGGAGCGGCATGAACGGTGAAGTGGGCATCAAACGACAGCGGAGGAGTAAGGACTGTCCATCTCAAAAGTGACATTTGAAAGGGAGAAAAAGAAAGACATGGCTTCCTTTGCTTTCCAAGCCCAGGGAGCCGAGGCAGGAATGAAGTCGTATAAAAGCCTCTAATCCAAACCTTTTTATCCCAAAATCCAACGTTACCATTCCTGCATATAAAGCAGAGTTTAAGCAGGGACGTTTGCAAGCCAAACAACATTTCCCCTGTCACATGGACCGTGCGACTGCCAGGACGTAGCTCCCAGTGGAATTAGTACTGCAGAATCAGTGAGTTAAAATTGAAAAACACTTCTAGCCCCTACCTTTTATTTGTTATTAAACCTTTTCTTGGGCAGCTGCATGCATGCACTAAGAGGTGTTTGGGATTAAGACTTGAAACTTTGCAAGTTTTTAAATGTGCAATATATACTTTGGATAAAAGTCCGATTAGCTAGGTGGTATTTTAAACTTTTCTTTGCAAAAGTAAGAACATTTCTGCTAAAATACTACAAATCCATGACTCAAAAAAAAAATTCTTCTCCAAACATGAATCTGCAATATTGCCAAAAATCACTGATTGAAACTTCAGGTTTCCAATCAGCAGATGCAGAGAGTAGAATCTGAAACAAGCACAAACTACAAATACTAAATTATACCAAAACATGAACCTTTCATTATGGCGTTCTGGCAAATTCACAATTCACTGTATTTGGTTATTTCTAGTAAAAGCTGAATTAATATTATTTTGTGACATGAAGATACTACCTATGAAGCCTAATCAGTACATCTTTTTTTTTTAAGCCTATACGACAAACCTAAACTGTGGTGAAGAGAGATTATTTCCAGAAATACAATTCAAATTTAGCCCCTTGTTTTGGGCAAAGATGAAGCATTGTTTTACGATGGATAAGACTGCGGTCATGCACTAAAATAATCTATTTATGAATACATGCATGATAGGTCTTTTTTAATTTGTTGAAATCTTTTGTTTTATCCATTTAACATGTCACACAGTACAAACTGCTTTTTTTTTTTATGAGAAGCCAGTCTGGTATTGTTGTAAAACAGTGATGATCTATTGGAGTGAAAACAGATGATAAATTCTTTTTTTATGGACTGATTACATTTCAAGACAGAGGCAGCAGCAAAAACTTTGATAAAGTAAAAAAATACAAAAGTTGAAATATACATAAAATGTAATGTTTCCACTCTTGAGCTTTGGTGGACTTTAGTGTTTGATGACGTTCTTTTTCTGTTGCAAGCATTATGTTTTTATCTATCAGCTGATTGCATAAACAAGCATGGCACAATCTTCAACACAAATAAATCTCCTTTCAAAATCAGAATCAGAAATCTTCACAATTACGATAAAAACTTTTTACAAAAGGAGGCATTTGATCACAACGTCCCTCCTATCCCCACCTTTGTATTTGACAGGGCAGATGCATTATTATTTTCCCTGCGAGTGCAAATGGGAGAAGGACACAGAAACCGCAAGCTAAGCTTTAAAACCGTCAGAGCCACAATTTCCTTTCAATATTTCCCATTTTTCATGATTTCCTTCAACTCTGGTAATGTGATCAACTACATCATTTTACATCTGTGGAGATGTTTTGCCTCAGTCCCTGGACTGGTGTCTGTATTTCACTGCATCTATTTCATGATTTTTTATTTTTTTAATGTGTGAATGTTAGTGGATAGTGGACAGTGATGCACTTTGGTGACTGTCAAACCAACACTGTTATCTTTTCATGAAATGTCTGGATAAAGTCTTGACAATAATCTTGAGATGTTTTATAAACATTGGTTGGTTAAGAATGAAAACCTTAGCTGTCTTAAATATTTTGTGTAAAAAAAAAAAAATCAAAAGTGAGTATGTGTGTGTGTGTGTGTGCGTGTGTGTGTGTGTGTTAATATACTATATATTGTTGTATGTTAGCGAGGTTTTTAAACTGCTTATTGCTATATGTTTTCAAGTACTGCTGGCTCTAAACATTCAAACATTTTGTACAGTGGAAATGAGCATGAAGTACTTTTTCTAGCAATTATACATTGCATTTAAGAATATACAGAATATTTATCCCTCACTGTCAACTACAAAAAGATTCCCAGGCCTCTTAGTGCCACATTCATCATTTTTGATAACGCAAATTACAGGAATAATTTGGTAAATTTTGAAATAAACAAGCAAGATAAAATGCAGCTGGTTAAACTGCGGCACTGCCGATTGAGATTGGTTTTTATTAGAAACTGTTTAAAATGTTTACATGTATTCAAAATATCCTAACCCTGTAAAGCAAAATGTGATCAATATTTTAAACCAGCATTTATGCAATGACATATTTTCAGACAAAAAACTACGTAAGGTACCTTTGTTCATGTCTTCTTTATATATATATTTTTTTTTTTTGCACTTTAAAAGCATTAAATAAATCCAAGAGTTGCATTTAAAGAAATGTGTCATTCTTCAAGTTATAGGTCCATATTTTTTTACAGTGTTATAACATTTTTAAAGTTTGCTTTTGACACTGAAATTATTAAAAATAAATGTATAAAAAGATTCGATGTAGTGGCTGGTTCAACTTACTGGAATTTGTGTGTCTAATACAGTATCAGGATAGATCCACGCTTCATGAACAACTCTGAATGCTTATTTTACTTTACTTTCCCAGTGCTTTTAACTTAATCTTACACGTTTCACTTTAATTCTCTGAACTTGAACACATTTTGTAAATTTCAACTTTGTATTCATTCAAGACGGTAATAGTTTCACTATTGTTGCCTTTGCTTATCATAAACATGAATCAGAGCTACTCATTTATACTGAAAGTTAACGTTTACACTGCATAAAAGCAGGTCTAAACTCATGGCAGCTAAACATTACATTTAAATAATTGTATTTATTTTTTTGCCACTTGAGGGGTGAACACAATATTGACACATCACCTTTCAAGTTGTTAGCAAACAGTTTCATATTTACACATTCAGCAGTTATGGAGCAACATTATAATTAATTTTGTAGTTGTGTTCCTTGTCAGATATTCAATATCTTTTAACTCTGTTTTTGGTCTCTTCTGGTGGAAATATCTGGCTCTTAAGCTGATAAATGCTCCACTATGTTCGCCAGCTACCTGCTAACTGTGTCTGTGCAGTGGGTTTATAGAGCTTTTTGAGCGAAAACGGCACCATGAAAGTGGTAAAAGTGAATCAGAACAGTGAATGTGAACAATGTAATACCTAATTAATGATGAGCCACCAGTTTACTAAAGCCTATCAATACTTAATCACATGAATACCAGATGGTCTCGATAATTTTTAAAGAATGGCACATTGTTTAATAAGATTAAAATCAGGAAATGAACATATTACAGCATTTACCAGTCCTATGATTCATTCAAGCACACAAACATTTACATTAACAAAACATAACTGATTTGTTCATGATGTATTTACTTTTGAAAATAAGTAATGTATGATGTTCTCAATTTAAATATAACACTCATTCAAACAATTTACAGCATGTGCATGTTACACAAAGGACTACTGCCAAACATTTTAATGATATGATACACAAAAGATGGATACACAATTATATGAATATTAACCTGCACCCTCTGTATAAAAACTATTTAAAAGAGATTAGAGTTGAGACGACAGTAAAAAATATAATCTACATAACTCTGTTAAAAATATACTCTTTGTGATTCTGACTCTGCTCGGTGTTTCTCTTTTTTGCACTTGGTGTTTAAATCATCACACCACGTCATGTTTTTCAATTTATCTAACACCAAACACTAATTTGTAAAATGCTGAATTGTTTCCTAGCTGTGTGTGTAGTACATGAACGTTTGTATGGTAACAGAGCTTTGAACATGTCAGAAACACTGACGCGTTAGGGCAGAGTGGCCAGACGGCGAAGGTGAAGGCTGTGTCCAACTCTTAGTGCTGGGCAACCTTTCCTCTTTCATTTCACTGCTTTATGTAGTGATAGTAACAATTTGTATTTAAATGTACATCATTCACAGTAAACTAAAAGTGACTCAAGTGTTTAATCTGAATGGCTTATTTGGCAATTGTTTTATCAGTGTTACTATACTCCAAATAGTTATACAACCTGGTTAAAACAAAACAAAAAAAAACACTCATATTCTCACACATACTCTTTACATAAGTAGCAGTTCAAAGTATCAACTTCATTCACGACCGATACGTCTTTAAGTCCACTTTGAACTCAAGTAAGAGATAAATCCATTGATTAACAAAATACTAATAAATGATGAATTTTAAGGATTTGCTGTTTTTTTATACGTTTTATATTATTGTGAATGTAATGTCTTTCGCACATCCAAAGAGGTCAACTCATTGCCCTGGGAAATTGTGATGTGCATTTGTCACAAAAAAAACGAAATTATTTCAGTAAAAATCAATAGATCAATTGATAATGAAAGTAATCATTAGTTGCAGCCATATTCACCTGGTGTCAGCGAGTTCACGTGAAGACGTAATAAAGTATATGATAAACTCCTGGCGAGGTGCTCCTCTGTCTGATTTGTTTTGTTTGCTGCTGTTTGTTTAAAAAATGTTTAACATACAGTATATGTCATTTTTTGTTAATCATTCATGATTAGTGTATGTTTTATGTTTTTTGTGAGCCAATACAGTTTTTTGTTAACCCTGAACCATGAAATGTGGCCGGCAGCTAAGCATTCACTGTTCCCTGTGCAGTAAGTAAACATTCGAGCTGAAATTCTCCTTAACATATTCTTGAAAATATTTCTGTTGAGTCAGCATTCAGACTCTGAAGTGATTAATGGAGTAAAATCTGAATAAATTTGAGGCCAAACTAATTTTGATTACCAACCAGGAGGTCAGGATCCCCACAAGGTGTCACAAGGGGTGGCTCAATTATTATTAATATTATTATTATTATGATTATTATTATTAATAATCATAATAATAACAGGACAGGATTGCAGAAAAACATTTCTGCTGCACACAATTATTATTTTTTTTGTTATTTGATCATTTTCAAGCATTTTAAAAGGTATTCAAACTGTCAAGTGTGTCTTCTTATGCCACCAGAGACAGATGGTAACAAGTAGACATTGCTTTGTTTTAAGAGGTCAAACAGCAAGAGCACTGGTTTGAAGACAAGCTTTTTCTCTTGCCTCACGGTGTTCAAGCAGTCTGAAGCTTCTCCAGGTCGCTCGTTGTCACTAGGACACTCTACCGTCAGGAGATGAGGTCAAGTTGAACATTTCATGTCCGTCCTTCTCTGATCTGTTCAGCGACAGGTCTTCAGACGGAGTACATAAGATGGAGATCCTCTAACAAAGAAGAATACAGGTTTTAATAAAATACAATAAAAACACAGACTTTTTGAGGCCATGTTAACCCATTTATCCATATACAAACAGCTTACCTGTCGCAGTGTACCGGGAGTGGTGCATATATTGTACAACATAAATAGAGGAATCATGAGTGTGGAGGAGAGAGTGAACCACCAGCCAAGAGCATAACCCCACCATGGATACGGAATTGTGTTGTTGAACTTTAGAGGAGTGTATTTGATCAAGGAGAAAACAAAAGTTCCCTGAAAGAAGTCAAAGAGAAAGCAGTTAAAGTCTTGGTTTTTCAATTTACTAAATGTTATAAATGTACCCCAAATCCCCCTAAGCTACAATGGAGTGAAAGTGGACATTTTAAATTGAACAATTAATGATAAATCATGTAATTTGTTAAACTAATTCAAGCTTTGCCTGTTAATAACTTCAATCCTTAATTGACCGCTAAATCCATCTTCTTAACTTTCTTCACATGTTGAAGAGGTATACATACATTTGGGAAAGAAGTGGGTGTTTTTGTCTTTCCAAAACCAAAAACACAAATGAAAAAGGGCCAGGTATGGATTAAACACAGTGTTCATTAGCTTATAGCAGATCCACTCTGTAGCATACCCCCACTGTGTCCTGGATGCTATCAGAGTTTAGGCTAATGTTAGCCTCTCACTTGAATGAGCAAATGTTTAATGCAACTCACCATGCATATAACTGGAGTGACATATTTCAAACAATACTTAATCAGGGGTAAAGGCTTATATCCAATCATGTCCTCTATGTTTTCATAAAACCGGTCTGCACCTGTAAGTAGATGACAACGCTGCGGTGAGGTAATTCAGCATCACAGGGAAAAAAAAAATGCACACTTCTCTTGTTTATTAATTTACCGTAGATCCAGCCAATACACACAGATTGCATTATAGCAACGAGAAGTAGAGTCACCCCGCTGCAGGCATAGTAGTCAAACAACTGGAAGATGTACAGTCCACCCTGTGTGTGAGGCGTCAGTTAGCTGTTGTGTTGTGGTCTTTTAACACGAGAAAAAAGGTCATAGTTAAAGAAGTGACGTGACATTTTAATATGATCTTACTTCTGTGACCATCACAAGGCCGATGAAGAAGCTAACAACACTGATAGCAAGTAGAATAAGTTTCCGCCGATGGCCAACGTGGAAGAAGGAAGGATTTGTGTCAGAAATCGATGTTACGATGGCCTCCAGACCAACAAACTGAAACACAGAGCTCCCAGTTACACAGCAACTCTACACATGCTACACATATACTGTACATAGGAACTGTGCAGGGATCATTTCTAAAATAATTGACTAAGTACTCAGAGAGCGCATACTTCTGCCACAGTCCACAATCCTCTAATCTAGTGATTTTACCATAATGATTAAGATTAGAATTATTTATTATGCATCCGGATCCGGATATGCATCGAAACACACAACGTTACAAAAAAGTAATGGAATACATGAGCCAGATGTGTTCTTATATTTGTTAGTTCATGATAGTGATGAAAAAATTCTTGAAAAAAATTACTCATTCATCGGCCTGTTGCTGAACCTATCGGAATTCATTTAAACGAGTGCAGTGCCTGTTCAAAACTGGCCTGTTCGAGTCGGCCCGGTATAGCTGCTTGCAATTTTCTCGAGCACCATCTGTTGGCTAGTGTTTGAGGTATCCTGGTAACTAACACTTAGACATCCAAACAAAGAAAGGACCAAAGACACAACTAGAGGAAATAAACAGATCTCTTTTCTAACTGTGAGACACCCACAGAACTTAAACCAAGGGCCAAAGATCAGAAAGCCAAACCTCCAACAAGTTCTTAAAGACTGTTATGCAATGAATGCATAAAATAAATAGAAGAACATATTGTACCGAGGTCACAGTGAACAAAAGATCGGCATTTCATAATATTATTTCATGATCGCTAAAAATATACTATACTGAAATGAATGTATTCAAGATAGAAGCAAAAGAGCTGATTCTGATAGTGGTGATAGTAGAAGTGCTAAAGAAGAGTCTTACCTCACTGTCCAGTCCCAGGAAAATGATCATAATGAAAAAAAATATCGCCCAGACCTGAGGAAAAGGCATCATGGCGACCGCTCGAGGATAAGCAATGAACGCCAAGCCAGGACCTGCAGAGAGAATTTGATGGTCAAAAGGAAAAATTGACATTTTTCTGCTGTGGAGTCAACATTTTTCACATTTATAGAATTAAGAGCATTTTGTGCTATTGCTGACCCAAACGTACAATGCTCATTAATTCCTTGATTTATTGTCTTATAAATAACATTTTCTACATTCTCACCTGACTCTGCCACTTTTGATATGTCTGTGTTCTGCTCATATGCCATGAATCCAAGTGCAGAGAAAATGGCAAAGCCAGCTACAAAACTGGTCGCACTGTTGAGAAGGCACAAGTACACGCAGTCCCTAAAAACAAAAAGACACAAATATATTTTATACTCCATTACTTTGTATTAGATGTATACAACTTTTACATTTTTCTTTCCGTAGTTGTGACTCTCTTCCTAAACTGGCATATGAAGGCATGGTACATTTATTGCATGACTCCTGAATCCCTACAAAATATTTTTGGAGAAAACTGTATTTCAGTTCTATGAGGTTTCCTTTGTTTAAACTACTCCAACATGTACTGCCTAAAATAGGCATGGAAGATCTTCTGGCATGTCTCAAAAGGTCTTGTATATCTTCAGCGGCTGTTGTGCTTTTCAAATTACTGGAGCTCATGAAGCTGCTGCCTGGGCAACTTGCAGCTAGATGTGTTCTTTCTTTTGGTGTGAATCGACAGTACCCACACTGCAAAAGGCAAGATATTATATCAAGCTTACTTGTAACAGTTGTTGTTGTACTTGTTATAACTGCCAAGTGCAGTAAGACACCCAATGCAAATAGCATAGGAATAAAATATTTGTGTGCCGGCGTCCATCCACACCTGCAAGACAAATAAAGGACATGTTTTCATCTACAATAAATTACATAGAAAAGATATTTACTGTGTGTTGCACCTCTGCAGTGAATCCACTGAAGACTGAACCACATCGTGCACATTTGCTAATGTTTCACACTGTCGTAGACTTATGTGACGTCAGCAAAGCAATCATCTGCAACTCAAGTTACAGTGGAAATTGTGTTTCCAACAGTATATAACTAACCAATCCTTTCAATCTCCCCTTGACTTTCCACTAAAGTGTAGTTAAAATACAGTATGTCATATATATAATGAATACATTGAGTGTTCCAGGACTTCGTTTAAGCTACATTATTATATTAAATTGAATGTAATAATATGATGAAACCCAACAAATGTATACACATTGCTTTATAATTCAGCGTTATATCTTCGGAAACTTAAAAAATTTCAGGAATGCTTGTCTGGTGTAATGATGGGACCACCTGTAGGTTCTGGAGAGCCACATAACATTCAAACAGAGAAGTAGTGAAGCGTGCTCATACCTGTGGGTCAGTGAGCCGGGATGCATCTGGGTAGAGGTAGAATTTGATCCCATTTATGGCCCCCGGCAACGTGAGTCCACGAACAAGCAGCACCAACAGCATCACGTATGGAAATGTGGCAGTAAAGTACACTACCTGTGGAAGAGTGAGGGTTCATTTGTGGCAAAATTGTGGACTACGATAGCTGTGTGTTGTGCGTTCTGAATTCAACTTGTAACTCTGATTCTAAGCTAACGAAAACACAACAATTCAATTGCAGTGTTGAAGAGTAGAGGAGAATGTTGTTCTGATGCATTGTCCTTTAACTGTTAAATAATTAGTATCATAATTGGTACTTTACATAGAACATACAAAATGCTGAAGTCCTTGTCCTACCTTCCCAGTGGACTTTACTCCTTTCCAGACACAAAAGTAACAGATGATCCAGGACAACAGAAGACACAGAGCCAGCTCCCATTGTATGCTGCCTAACTCATGGATATTTCCTGTGATATTCAAAACTCTTCTCCTGCAAATCAGATTTTCATTTATGATTCATAAATGTCAAGAGGTTATTTGTCATATTTGGATTTTTGGATTTAGTTTTCATACTCACTCCCAAAACTCTCTCACTGGTGATGTCGCATTTTCAGCTACAGTCCAGTTCAAATCAGTCCTTCGATCGAACTCCACACAGGTCTCTGTTGCAAATACACACAAACATCAAATTCTGCCTTTGTTAAAGCCTTCATTTTATATACTTATTTTAGGAAAAAATGGAATAGAGGACATTTCCATATAGCTTAATCTATAAAGTCTATAAATGAAAACATCAAATGGATTAAAATACCTTTGTACACACATTTTTGGTGTATGGAGGTGTAAAGTTTGTGTATGATCAACTAAAGTGTGTACGTCAACAAGTTTGAAAGCCAATTGTGTTCCCATAGGCAATTACCACTGGTGTGAAGAGGAAACTTTAAACCTCCAACACACACTCACTGAGAATGGACTTTTCAGAGACGTGTTGTGTCAATTAAAACATTTCACATAAACAATTTGCTCAAGACGTGACTGGAGGGGGTCTTAAAGTATGTTACTTAATGTGACGTGAACACTAAGCCAGACAGGGCAAAGCTGGCACCTCAAGCCTTAAAATGTTTCCAGCAGCTGGACTACACTCCATATCCAAAAAACAAATTCTTGAAAGATTAATCTCTATAGAAAACAAAAGCATGACACCTAACACGAAAAAAATTGAAATAATTATCCAGTAACATGAAGATTTCCCTTAACTTTGTGTGAATGCAATGCGTCCTTGAGGAACTCAAGATTCATAATAATCTAGCTGTTTGTTTGTTTCCATGCATTTTTATTTCAGTCATATCACATTCAGGCACATACCTGTGTTCCAGCTGTTTCTGCAACTTGCCCAGGGAAGTTCAGAGTTGAAAGAGGAAAAGAGATACAGGAAAGCCCAGGCCAATATGATGATGTAATAGATGCTGGAGTATAAAACAATCACCTGACTGCCATAACCTATCCCTGACATGAACAAACAACAAACAAACAAACAAAAGTAATTAAATCACAAGCTCAACGCTTTAAAGGAAGCAACATTTAATTATCGCTGTCAAATTAGTTATTCATAAACCAGCAGATTATGAAGTGAAAATATAGTTTACATTTAAATACAAACAAACACAACTTATAAAATGATATGAAATAATATTTATGCAAATAAACATCTTAAAAGTTGAATGAAAATAGAATTAATATTGCAATAATTACAGTGGTTAAATACACAAAAACCAACATGTTTTACAGCAATTAACTCACATTTAAATACAATATAAAACAAATAAAATTATTCTGATAAAACTGATCAAAGTGAAACGGTATTTAATTAGCAATTAACATTCTAATCATATGATTTAAAATATTATATGATATTGTCCCAGAGCAGGCTGTTATTGTAGAGAAAAGTAGTGTAGTGAAACATTTTTTTCTTTTGTAGATTTACTAAAGATGTGTGTGCTTGTCTGCATGCGGAACTGAGAAAGATCCACCTTTATAACATGTTCCTCCTCATGTTATAGCTCACAGGAGGAAATATTTAACCAATGCCAGCCAGAAATAAATGTTCATGTGTAATTACTAAGCTTTACTTTTTTACGAATTAATTTTCTCTTAACGGCCGGACTTGTCCGGACTCATATCTTAAAGTTGTGTAATTCTTTCCATTTTTCCTTTTCTGTTTCTCTCTGTTCTACAGGTGGTGAAATCACCTTTATCACATATCCCTGCAAGACTTGTAGCAAAAGTGCTAGCACAGCAAACTGAACGTGCAGAAAGACAGCATGTGACAGGTTGTAAGATCTCTCAACTGGTAGTTACTGACCTTCTTATGAAGAAAAAATATGATTTCATGCAGCATTAAATGCGGCAACTGTAGAAAAGCCACGACCATGTCATACACATATATATATTTATTTGATTTCACATTGATACTCTGATAGTAATTCTACATCTTTACCTTCAAAGAGCGGACACACTTTCCTCCAGCAGGTTATACTCCCCTGTTTGGTGTACTGGCCGAGAGATGTCTCCAGGAGAAACAGGGGGATGCCGCAGGTAAAGAGGAAGAGGACATAAGGGATGAAGAACACCCCTTGGGAAAACGGAACGTTACAACACATAAATTGTTTGTAGATTGAACTCTCATGGTAATCCAGAAAAATCACATTGAGATGCGTTCAGCAATCAATTGTTAGTGAAAAGCACGTCCAACCTGCGATAATATCTAAAATAAACATTGTCAGCTCATCAGTTCACCAGTCTGGGCATGTTCCTCAGTTTTGAGTCTCCTCTGTAATGTGATCGTTTTGGTGTTCCACCCGTCTGGATATGCCTGTCTTCTCTGTATTTGCACTGTTTCTTTATGACGCGTATGTGTTGTCAAATTGGCAAAAGTTTCTTCATTTGTGTTTAGCCAATTTCAGTCTTTATTCTTTTTAAAGGCAGCACATGTGTCATTAAAGGGGCAGACATGTTTTCTGCATTAAGGCTACTTGTGTTTCATTATCTATTTGCTTGTGGTTTCAACTGTACGCGTTAATGCTACTTGTGTTTCATTATCTATTTGCTTGTGGTTTCAACTGTACGCGTTAATGCTACTTGTGTTTCATTATCTATTTGCTTGTGGTTTCAACTGTACGTGTTACTGTACAACAACTTCACAGTTGGGTGGGAAGTTCTTGTAGTGGCAAGGTGTGATTTGTTTAACTTTACCACACCCAATGTAACGTGGCACTTATGTATTAATGTATTAGAGCACATTGCATTCACCACAGGAAAAGGATAGGTAAGATCTTTTCTTGTAATAATGAGAGAGTAAGTCATAATTATGAAATAAGACGATTTTTTTTCTTTGGCGACTGCATTATGGCTACGACTGAATGTGGACAGAGAAAGCAGCAGCAGATATATGGCAGCACAAGCAGGATTTAGTTACTCTTAGAAGATCTTGCTCTCGCAGCTTTCAATCCTTACTCAATATTTCTTGTTGCCAGCAAGGGGCTTTCACAGATTGGGTTGTTTTATACATTCTGCGGGTGTACTTTTAAAGAAAGTCGAAGTTTTGTTCCTAATTTCTTTGACAATAATTAAACTTACCTCCTCCATTTTTGTAGCACAGGTAAGGGAACCTCCACACATTTCCAAGGCCAATGATTTGTCCTGCAACAGCCAAGAGGAACTCAATTTTGCTCGACCATTGTCCTCTGGTCAGGGCACTGGGTGCAGGCTGGGCTGTGCCCATATCCAGCTTCAACTTGACTTCTGGACCATAAGACTTTTCCATCGCACTGTAACGAGAAAAGAGTTAAAAAAAAAAAAATAATAATTTCAGTGACGTTCAGTGACTATTCAATTACAATGTTCACAGTATGATTGACTACATTTTAAAAATGTTTAAATTATTCATGTTATTTGTAGATTTGATGTGACCAGACAAGCAACGTAACAACATAATCCACAGCAGAATTATTGACTTGATTTAATCACTGTATTTTAATTTTCATAATCCGCACAATGCCAGCAGTCTTTCTGTACTCGGTCAACACAGGGTCAGTGCCGCTTGGCATGAGGGTAAATCTTCCATCAATGTTGCTTTTGTGTTGCTGCTTTGGATTTGATGTGGGAAGGGAGAAAATAGACTGGAAAATATGTGTGCTACTACATTGCTGTTAAAAAGCTTAACATGCTATGATTCTCAATTCAACTTTACTTTGTTTAAGGGGTCATTAAGTGAGAAGAGAGAATTGTGAAATCTCGCAGAGGACACCTGCAATTATGTGTTAATTATGTGCAGCATCTAAGAACCAGAAGACCGAGAATAACAATGACAAGAAAACAAGAAGATAGTGTTTAAAGCTTGTGCACAACAACTTTGACTGGTGGAGGCTGATACTAATATTTATATTTAACTTAATATTTAACATTTTATATAACATGAACACATGACATACGCAAACAATCTTGATATGGATCCCTTAGATTTATTTAGATTTTTCTAATTGTGACCAAGATACATACAGAGTACTGAGTACTGTAGTTCAACTTGTCATCTCTCTGGTGGACCAAATACAAACTGTAATGGTGCTTTTATGTACCGCAATTTCTTGTTACTTATCAGCCTATATATACGTACACACATTTATCGGTCTCGCTCTTGTGGACACATCACTTACATTTGAGATCATCTTTACAGATATGTTTTAATGGACCTTTTGAATAATTACCCTGTCAAAGGTAAAATAGGTTGGAATAGCAATACAAATATTATTGTTATGTTTGAGGTGAATAAAAAAAGATTAAAAGGTTTTTATAGCACAACTTAAGCTGTGGCATTGCGTATGTATCTTACTATAATGTGGTTTGGAAAAGCTCAAACAGAGAATTTGAAAGGATAAAGGAAATGGTAAAATGACTTTATCTGCTGTGAAAAGATAATATGGTCTAAACATAGTTTCATTTAAAGGTAATCATTTAAAAATAGCAACTTCATTAATATGTTCTTTCTAATTTTATCGTTTACAAAAAATATCAGGTAGGCAAAAAAAACACAAAAAAAAAAGAAAAAGGTATTCCTACAGATACAGAGATGGTGCCACTACATTTCTGGGATTATGAAACACTCATCATCTGAACACCTGAAAAGTTGTCATAAAAAGTTAGTAGTTTAAGCCTTCACAGAGAACACAGGACAATGTTAACCTCAGTTGATGTTGTTTTTTCATTCCAACAGTATTAAGTGACGAGCAGGTTTTTGGACTACATACAGATTACATCCTGCCACCAGCTCCCCTCTGCCTCGCCAGCCAGACTTTCCCCATCATCCACCTTCATCCATGGAACCCAGTAAATAAAACTAAGTCTGTGTCCTGCATTTGCGTCCCCTTTGTTGATCATTAAAGTTTCTTGTTCATTCAAAGTTTTGCCCTATACTTAGAAAATGTTTTACCTGATCTAGACTTTATCCTATTAGACTGTGATCCTTTTTTTATTCTATCTGAGTAAACTATTGTATACCGAAATAATGCTTTTTGTACCTAACCTAATTTTCCTGCAGCAGTCAACTCTTTCACTTTATCTCATCTTAAGACCTTGCTCTTTATCTTTTGCACTGGGAAAGAGCGTTTTTCATGATATGTACACTTTAAGTAATACTTTAATAGAGGTCATATGCAGTAGACAGTTGGTGTACACACTAATGTATAATGCAGATTTTGTGTCATATGGAAAACATTATTTAAAAGTATATAATGTGTTTCTTACCCACACATTATGCCATACTACCTTTTCTAAGGCACAGACTTATCAGAAATGTTAGCAAAGCTGTAGCGGTACTAGACATGTCATTGTCACAAGACAAGGAGACCCACATTTGCTACCCAAATGTAAGTTGGTGTCTAAAAGCTGCCTGCCATATCAATTAAATGTTGTGGAACAGTGCAACATTGTCACACTACCAGAAACCAAAACAACTTTAGCAGTTGCTTGAGCAACAGTACGTTCAATAGCATCGGAGGATAATTTGCCTTCTCATATTGATAACCTGTGGAAGTATTTTCTGATACCAAGGGAACGTTGTCGAAGAGTTTCACTGACTTTAATACTCACAAATTATTAGGAACAAAGTCTGCCTGGCTTCCCCAAAAGCTCGGTGTAGACAGGCTCCATGAGGTGGGAGTTCCAGTATGTTTATGTTCTTTAGGGAATTTAAAGACATCAGTATGCTTCTACCAAAGTGCACTATCCAAAACCCTCTCACCACACGCCTTTCCAGCGCCAAATTTGTCCGTAAGTGACGCCCATATTGGACTGATAAATATTTCGCCCCTCTTATCTCTCTGACGGCAGGTTTTTCAACCTGCTTTTTTGAGTGTGGATGTTTACAACAGCTTTATATACTGTTGACTTCAGACGTGGTTGTGTGACACGTTGTAAAATAAGTCTGTTTCTATTTGAGGTGAAAAAATAGACCATTCCTTCAGAGGTGGTAGCACAGGGTTGTAGGGACTCGGTGCCTTTCTGACGGCGGCCCCTATCAAGGGTGGTGTCCCTAAACATTAGACCCCCCTTCATGTAAGGTTGAAATCTGGAAAAAGATGGTACAACTGCTCTAAAAATCAATTGAGCAACAGCATAACTTTCATGTTTAACAACTTTTTAGTTCATGTTCTATAAATGGTTTCATTGTTGTCCTGGAAGATGACACACTGTTAGACAAAAGAAGAGCATGTTCACAATGGCTCCTATTCATTAATATTGCTTCAGAAAATATCTTATTTTGTGCACAAATAGCTAATTGTACCCAGGTTAACAAATAAACAATAAATAACTTGTTTAAACTGTTTCTTTTTCAAATATATAATTACTATTGAGACTCAAGCCTCATTAGACCAGACACGTTTTGCAAGAAGACGTTTACACAAAAAGGCTGTTGGAATAAGAGAAAGGACTTATTGTTACAAATGACTGCTGCACAGGTTTGTCTTTCATTGTCACATCCCTGTCTGTTAGCGACCTGTGAAGCTGTTCTTTGGCATGACTGTTTTGCGAAGCAAACATAGTGAACATTATCATTGTTTGCAAGTTAGCACGCTGCTGTTAGCATTTAGATCAAAGTACTACTACTTTGATCTAAATGCTAACAGCAGCGTGCTAACGTGCAAACAATGATAATGTTCACTATGTTTGTTTCGCATGGCCACAAGCTAGCATTTGCTTCTTTATCTTAAAAACACAAGAAGGCCCACAGTGAGACTGACAGGAATGGCATTAGTTTTTCTTATTAAGTATTTAGTCATTAAACTGTTGAACTGCTTGTGGCACAAGACAACAAGTCAGCAGGATTCATCTAATGGGTGTCATGGATTTATATAGTACACAGTATTTCAGTCCAACAGTTGAGATATTTTCGTCCCGACCAAATGGGTATACTACAGCTGCGACTAAAAAGTAGTGTACCATTGATGGTCATCAAGCACAGCACCCCAGTATAATGTTTCTGCATTAAAAAAAAAAAGATAGGAAAATATTTTGTCTGGCTGAGATTGGTGGAACAGACTCACTATCTCAAATCAGTTGCACAGGAATGTAATTCCTGGGAGACGAGGTGAGCAGACTTCCCATCTAAACTGACAGATCATCTCAAAACCTTCAGGGCCCTGGTGGAAAGTTACAAGTTGAACACCCATGATCAGTACTGACGAGTAAGTACATGAAGAGGAGGAAAAAAATCAACCCAGGTGGCAAGAAGAACTGCTGTCAACAATTTATGGTGGCTTTTCAAAAATATCTCAGATAATATTTTTGCACTGCACCTGGCCTAATCTTGGCACTGTTAGGAATGGTTGTTTGGTCACTTTTGCAGAGTAAGTCTTTTTCTTTTTTTTAAACTCAGCCTACCACCAACAGGGAGATGTGGGCTCACTGATAAATAATTTTCTTTTTTGATCATCTGGCCATCCCAGACCAAACAAGTATGTAAAAGGTGCTGAAAAGGAAAAAATATTTTATTTATGTAGGCAGCTTGTATTTTCTGAAATCAATCATAGCATAATGCTTAATGATTAATATCAGTTTAATTTTTGCAAAGTAATCTTTTAAAGAGTTAATTCATATGCAATATATTAAAAAAATGAGCAGAAGCCAAATGCATTCATTTAAAACAAGTGAGCTTTCAGCAGCAATGACCACAGAACAGCCTGAGGTGGCACACTAAACACACTAAACAGAGGAAATAGCTGCTCTCACTACAGTGTAGCCAGTAACCTTTAGCCTACATAATACAGCTACAGGCGCCAAACAGAAGTGCAGCTACAAAAGCCCAGCTGTCTATGTACCGCAAGGATACCATTTGTTTCCTCTTCAAGAAATGTAAACCAAAGTTGTGTACACTCACAATTTATACAAAGGACAAATAGAAAGCCAGAAAAAACAGGCTTCTTGTGACCTTAAGGACTAGGGATTGGTACCTGAGAAAGGTCGCTTCACGTCTGTAGTCTGTGGTTCTGAGTTATTCTTCCATTTAGCCCTAGGTGGGATTCATCTGGTGCCTTTTGGGGAAAATACACCCCCAGTCTCTGCAGAACTAGTGCTCTTCCCAGCTCTGACCATGAGTGAGCCCATGAGTAGAGGTTTGAGAGAGCTGTGTTTGTATGACAATGAGGGAGAGAGAAAGAAAGAGCTAGAGGGACAGAGTGAGAGAGGAGGGGGGGGGGGGGGGTGTGTGTGTGTGTGTGTTTCTGACTGAGCAACTTAAGGCGGAGACTGTTCATGGAGGCCACGTGGGACTCACAGTAAAGGGGAGAAGATTTGCACAGAAGCAAGCTAGCTGCATGGCCCTGTGGATGTTAATGTAGGTCACCAGGATGTTCAACACTTTGGTTCAGACAGAAAAATCGGAATAAATACCGCGATCCACAGAGGATGAAACCATTTTCTTTGTTGTCTTGGAATGTAAATTTCACTGGCTGAATCATAGACTGTATATAAGGAGTGAACGTAGTCACTCTGACATCACCTATTAGTTTGTTGACTACTGTTTTGAAGCCTCGAGTTTGGCATCTTGGCTTTTGGAGAATATCTCCAAAGTTCAAAACACACTTACTCACCAAATGGTATCTTGTTTGTTTAATGCAATAACCAATTTATATTGTATAATAATAAAAAGGAGAACACTCATACAGTCATTAACAAGTAAAATTGCAACTACTACTACTATTTAATTATAATAAACCTGACATTTTTGAGGAACATTTCTAAAACGGCATGGTGTTAAAGTAATAGATGAGCCAAGATAACCCTTTCTCCATCCCCCTCTGTGTCAGTCTCTGTCCCACACCAGAACCCTGAGGGTGGACATCCACTGCCCTTCAACACAACGTGATGTTACATTCAACACAGTTGATTTCAATATGCATTGTATGCTTCACAAAGCACACAAATTCACAACAGTGTCTGGTAAGTGCATTTAGTTGAATCGGAACTTATACTCACCATTTGTCATCCTCTGCAACAGATTGATTTCCTTGTGGGTGTCCTGACTTCATTTCAGGTTTTGCCATCTCAAAATACTTGTCTTCAGTTTAGTGACAGATGTCTGTCTGCGTCAAGCTTGTAAGTGTGCAGAGCGTAGCGGGAACAAGATGTTGGACAAATCATTGTACTGGTTGTTAATGAGTTATCTTTGGCAACCTCCATCAAAGTGAAGCTGTACAGGGGTATTAGAGTTTAAAGAAACACAGCTGTCACCTGACGCAACAACACAAAGTTTTACTTCGTCTTTAAACTGAGTTACACATACTTGTGATCTTTAAGTGTGTTAGATCCCGTAAATTATGCCCTGATAGAACCAGGGTATATCTGGACCAGCTCTCCGATTAAAGGTTCCGAGCCTAAGGCCCATAGAGTATAACCCTAATAGGGTTCTGAAGAATGTGTAAGCTGGTGGCGAGGAGATTTGCCTAACTTCTAACTGCCTACTTCAAGGCGGTGCTTTTTATGATTGAGCCTGCAACCTGCTGTCCTCCTTGTATTGTTCACAAACAGCACAGTCTTTAAGGACCCGGCATATTCGGCTTTGGGTAATCCAGACCTGTTGCTTTTCCAATTCTTTCCATGTGGGTAGGGCACCTGCATAGCCCATCACTTTATGTACGGCCTGCACCACATCCACCACGGATTCTTCTGGGACCACTGGGTGTTATGTCCCACTTCTCAAAAACTATCTTTCTCTGTTGCACATAGACACTCTGTCCACTTCATCGTTTCCATCCCAAATGGATAGATCCTCTTTTAGGGCTTGGGGACAACAGTGACTGTCCGTCATTATCCTGGCTCTTTTTACCTTCCTTTTACCCAGCTCCAGAATGCCTTCCATGATGGCCGTCACTTCTCCGGCTTGGGTATTTCCATGGGTTTTTCCTCTCTGTCTGAACTGTTCTTTCCCTTCATACTTGACAATGAACCCCCAGTCCGCTGTGTCATCTTGTCCTTTACGCGATCCGTGTAGGTATAGAATCCGGTCATATGGCTTCTCCTCTACTGGATCTGGTTTCAATGGTTTCTTGTCAGCTGGCTGAGCTGGTCCAATTTCCAGATCGGGATCTAGTAGGATATCTTCCCACCTTCCCCATCTAGTGTTTGTGGCTTTGGTGCTTTCGATGGTTCCTTTTCTTAGGAACTTGTGCACCTGGCTTTGGGTGATGACTTTGATTGGTCCTTCAATCCGCTCCAATACCTACCTCCAGCACGGCTAGTTCTTTCTCTTCTTGTGGGTATTTCTTCTCCACTGAGGATAGGGTGTAGCTCAACAGAGTTACCATACCCCCTTCTTCATTGCTCACTTTCAGGACAGCATCATCCTCTTCAGAGCTGACCTCTGCCACCAGCCTGCTGGTGAGGCTTCTGTGTTCCAACCGCACTGCTGCACCGATGGTGCTCTTTAGTTTCTCCAAGCTGTTCTGGTCTGTGGTGGTCCATACCCACCCTTGGTTTTCTTGTCTGGTTCGTCTTCTTTCTTTCGGAGGCAGGCATACAATGGTTTGACGTATTTTTCGTAGGTAAGGTTGTGTATCGATCTCTTGCTTTCTTAGCTAAGGTCTTGGCTCTCTCCGTCTGTTTCTTGCTTACTAATTTGTGGGCTATTGGGGTGAATGGATTCGTCATTGTCTGGGGGAGGCTGCTGAATGTAGGGGCTGGCCGTGCAATCCTTCTGTCCTGCTAGCTCACAAATGTTTCAAGGGTCCCTGAGCTCCATCAGATTCAAACATCCTTTTGCAGAGTGAGCATGGAAAACTCAAAAGTCTGGAATAGCAATCCAAAGTTGTTTGCGCTTTTGCGTGCTTCGATCTGTTGTTCAGCTTCTTTTAAGTCCTCTCTCCGATTGTAGGGAAGCTTACATCTCCGATCTCAGTGGAAGGCACAAAGAAAGAAACCTTTCTAACAGAGTACTCTCCTTTTTTATATCATTTGATTGTCTCCACATCTCTGCTCTCTCTCCCCTCTCTCATTCCTTAGGACATTGCTTACTCCCTTTTGCCTTACATCACTCCTCAAACATTCTGTTTTTTAGGCCTATGCCGGCTCGCCCATAATGTTCTGCTGTCACCAAATTTGTTAGTTTTCATTCCTACAATTACATTTATCTGTTCATTTTAACATGGTTATATATTTGAATCATCCCTCATACAGTTACATTTGATATACCATTGGCTATACTGATTGTATTTGAATCATTAATCATTTTATTATTGCAGTACTTAGCATCTGGACTGAGTTTCTTATGTTTCATATTTGCAGTTTATAATGTTCTAAGAATATATGAATGGTAATAACATCACAGTGTCTTATACTCTATTTTGGATGAATCCCACGGTCCAACAGTAATCTCTCACGAAGATTCCTCATTCAGAGCTTATAACCTTTTACATCTTTTACACTGGAAACTTTACTTACAGGGTTATTAATACGTATAATAGATTGCTCTATGGCTCATGGCATATCAACTCGCAGAGTAGGAATGTAATAGCTCATTTCCAAACATTTCCGTGTAAAACATTTCAATGATGTTAATGTTTACTTTTTGTTCAGCTTTGTTGTCCTTTTTTTTTAAATTATACATAGGCCTACAGCTATGTCTATTTCTGGGAAAGTACATTGAAAGTTAAATTCCTAATACGTGTACACATACTTGGCCAATAAAGCTGATTCTCAACCTACTTGACAAGTGTAACTTTAGGCTCATATGGTGTTATTCTTTTTTTAATTTTTTTTATCATTTTTCAAATAACTATTTTTATTAGAACATTTTAGGTTTTTACCATTCAATCACAAACTTTTGAGGAGCTTGCTAATGTAGCCTGGAAAGATAATAATACTGCTAACATTTTTATATCCAGCTAATCATACTATATCACTTCCTCTTTCACCATTATAATAAAGTATGGTTCAAAGTCTAGAACAGTGTTATATACGCTTCGTACTGACTGTTATCTTACAGATATTTGTAATTAATTAACTTTTGCACCTACAGATAACTGTATGCCAAAACAACCTAAAATGGCATTATATTTTTTATATTTTCTATCGTTTTTTACATTAATCATTTATTATCTATTCCAGCATATTTGCACTCTGCACAATTGCACTACTATATTATTGTTTACAATTTTAAGAAACAGTCTTATAGACATTTTATGTTTTTGTTCATTGTTGCGTTGTTTATGTACTTTTCATATATATTGATCTTCTTTCACCTACTTATAATAGCTAATTTCCAAACATTTCCGTGTAAAACATTTCAATGATGATAATGTTTACTTTTTTTCAGCTTTGTTGTCCTTTTCTTTTTTTAATTATACCTGTATGCCTATGTCTATTTCTGTGAAAGTACATTGAGAGTTAAATTCCTAATACGTGTACACATACTTGGCCAATAAAGCTGATTCGTGTTCTGATTAAGTCAGACTTAATGTTTTGTTACAACTAGTGCATTGTTGCTGTTTAAAAAAATGACATCGTACCATATGTACTGTACATGCTAACTGTTAACCTAAGCTTACTCCAGTCAAGGACACCTAGGTAATGTATTAAAACTAACAATGAGTTAGACAATTACCTGTAGTATATACAAAAAAAATGTATTCATTCAAAAGCTGGTCTTAAATACACTGAATATCAAAATGTAGAATTTACTTTTTAAAGTAAAACAGAGAGACAGAAAAATGCTTAAAATGACCTAAAGCAGGTGTATGCACTATGAAGATATCATTTATTACTTTAATATGGTAGTTAAACTAAAAGTATTTCCGTGGGTGTGCAGGTACTACACATATTTTTTTAAAGCAAACTGAAGATGTTAGATGTATGTGTAATCAAGCAGCCTTTTTTTTTTATATCATTAACAGTTTTTTGATAAATGATAACAGATGAAATGAGAAAATAACATGTTTATATTTGCAATTGGAGAAGGTGAGCTTCTGTTTCAGAGAAAGCAGATCATTGGCTCCCTCTAGTGTCTACAGACATGGAGCATTTGACTTTGTTTGGATATAAATCGAGAATGGAAGGAATTAGCATCCTTATATTATATTGTCACCTGCAACTTTCTCTGTAAACAGATCATTTAAAGGTTTAACATAATTTTACTACACAAACCATTTTGTGATTTTACAATAATGTAAGCTTTCTGTGATTGTATCCTCATCCCTGCAGATCCATCTAATAATCACCAAATATTTTTGACTAAAATGTGTCATCTGCATTTTCTGTATTTGGCAGATGTTCTGGACACTTGGTAAATTCCTGCCTTCGGAATAAAATGCTTTTTATTTAATTACTTTAAATGCCTGGATATGTTTTTGCTTTACAGTGTTTCTCATTGTCTTCCTTAAATGTTAAACTGATTCGTCTGTTGAATTATTGTTATGTTTGACAGATTTTAAAAATAGGCTTAAGTATAACCATAAAGGATTTCCTTTCTTGGTCAAAGACCAAGTCAAGTCAGGTCAAGATGTTTGAAATGTGAATGTGGAAGTTAAGATTCAAACTTGTGTGTGTGTGGTCGCGGGTCAAGTTCCCCTTTTCTTGGTTTGGAGAAGTGTAGCAGGGGTTGAGTCATCACAGGGCTCATCTTGGAAGCCGCTGAGGGTCGAGTTAAAGGGACAGAGTCAAGCTTGAAGCGCTTTAGTTTTTCTACAATAACCTTAACTTTTTCCAACCGATGGGAGCCTACGTTTATCGGCGACGACCTTGTCTGCTGAGATTAACGGCAATGTAGATTTCACTTAATTTTCTACTGTACTTTTACTCAAAGGAACATTTTAATGCAGGTGCTGTATTCACAGGTTTCAAGCAAAAATAAAATCACATCCATCAGACACTTAAAAAAAACCTTGAGGAAACTGCAGGGGTCCCACAAAAGACAGAAAGCCCCATTCAACAGTATGTCTGTAGAGGAACTGACCTGCTCCACTAAGTTTGACAGAAAACACAGGGAGGCGAGATACTCTTCTCGTGGACAATGGAACTGCTCGAGGAGGAGGAGTTGGTCTGAATGTATCCTCTATCGGACAAATGGCACTCAGCTCACTGGGTGTGTGAGTATCTACAGGGCTGAGGCCGTACAAAGAAACGGTGGAAGAAATTGTCCTCCTGTCTTGGTCTGCCTTACATGCAAGTGACAACAAACACCTTGTTTCAGAAGGAGTCCTCCTCAACCAAAACTTTCACGGACTCCTCTGGTTTTTGTCTCCCTGTTCAAACAAGGTACATCTAAAATAGGTGTTTTTTCCTCGCCGAGGGAATTTTGTGCTTCTGGGAAAAGCTGTTGGTTGAGGTAAAGGCACGGTAAGGTCCTGAATGGAGAGTAAATGGAATCACTCAAAGCGCTTTACAACACATCAGCATTCACTCAACCCTCCGACTGGTGGACAACCACTCCTGAGTCACAGCCGCCTCGTGAAAGAGGTCCCTCATACTAACAAACCCACAGCATTTTCACCCGGCTCTGTAGGGTCAGGTGACTATGCAGTGTTTCAGAAACTTATCTCTGCTAGATGAGTAAATAGGAATCTGTCTAATAATTTTTTAGATTCTGACTTTTTAAGGCCATGAATCAGTGATGTAGTGAGAAAAAAGTACTAATTTATAATCATGATGTATGTTTATATATAACATTGTGAATACTTATGCATGAATGCATTAGATGTTCGAGGTGGCCACTGCAAAATCCTTTTTATACATCCAGTGTTTCCCAATGTAGGGTACTATTGACTAATAAAAATTTAAAAAAGCACAGAAAAGATGATATTTTTGATTTTCTTTTTTTTGTATGACTCAGCTCTTTGAACAACAAGAGGAAAACAAACGTGATGCATGTAACTCTGTATGTGCAAGATAAAGGGGACCCCTCCCCCCTAGTGGTTATCTGTTTTATCTGTTTTAACTTGGAAAAACAGATAAAACCAATAATAACACTGTGTGTGTGTGTGTGTGTGTCTGTGTGTGTGTGTGTGTGTGTGTGTGTGTGTGTGTGTGTGTGTGTGT
>CALSCE010010723.1:2148809-2163045 GCA_943593645.1 Bovichtus variegatus | reverse complement strand
CTTCTCTTCTCTTCTCTTCTCTTCTCTTCTCTTCTCTTCTCTTCTCTCTGCTTGTGTTTTTTTTTAGTGCACATTTCTCTTCTCCTTGGTCAAATATACTCCCCTCAAATTCAACAACACTTATGAATATCCCTGGTGGGGCTACACCATTGGAGGATTTTTCACTCTCTCTTCAACTCTCATGGTTCCTCTGTGGATGCTGTATGCTGTCAGTGTCACTCCGGGAACACTGAGACAGGTGCACATGTTGATACTGTTACAAACAAAAGCATATCTGACAATAGAGTTAGAATAGAAACTATAAACCATTAGTAAAAATGTGTTTCTCGATACCTCACTTTAGGGTCTGTAACTTTTAACTAAGGAAACTTTTTATACTGATATTGTCAAAGAAACTGTATTCTATACATCAATGACATCTGCCCGACACTCAGTCTTCTTAATAAGTTCAGTATTGGCGCCAATACCAATCTGGTGTATTGATATTGCCGGTTTAGTTTCACTACATGAAAATAATGCAGGTGTAAAAAAGGGCTGTGTTGATACCAAACGTCTCACGAAGACAACAAACAATTGTGGACGATTGCAGGGTTTTTCTGACAGTTTCCAGTTCAAATTCTAGCAAACTTTTGGTTGCTAGTTGGTGCCTATTTCCAAGTATACAGATGAGTTCATGTTAAAAGTTTGAGGTTGGAAAAAGTCTAAAAAACTTCTAAAGTTACTGTTACAGTGTTTGCCCCTGTTACCTTTTCTGAATTTTTACTGCAATACTTTATATTATCTATATGAAAAAAACACAACTGTATTGTATTTGTTATTAATTTTTTAGCAAGAACCTGTCCCGCCCTAACCGACATTTTGTGTTTTTTACGGGAAAACGTGATTATACTTCAGCAGATTTATTATTTCATCAAAGTTAACATACTGTATACAATACTGGCAAACTGTCCTTTCTTTCTCCACACAGAGACTGGAAGTTCTGTGCACTCCAGCTCAGGACTTACCTACTGCAACGTTAAAGAAGGCATTAAATAATGAAGCATTTCAGACATTCACAGGCTTGTACACACTGTGCACGATAGAAAGTCCCGACGACAAAGGCGACAGAGCTCAGAGATCATCCATCATCTAAACTGCAAGAAGAAAGTACTGAAAGTAAACAGTAAGCTGGAGGAGAGCGAATCCTAAAGAGTTTTACTTGTCAGACACAACTGGTAGTAAAAAGGAAAAGGGAAACAAATACAAACAAACAAATACTCATCCCAACATATTACAGTGTTTGTAGAATGTGTGAGCAATAAGGGGATATCTTTATTTCTGATTTATATTACATGTGCTTTTGGAAATCACATTGCAATAATTTTGGAAGAGTCCATATTAAATAACTACAGGATGCATTTATATTGTTACTGGGAATAAAGCAAGAAGTCTGGGAGAAGGAGTTCTATGAGGAATTGAGCTACAACATAGTTTTGTGTATGTGTTAGGGAGGAGAAGAAATGTCTTTTCTTGAACCATAAACTGGATCTCTTGTGTGTGTTATATATAAAACATTGTAATAATTACTGAAATCCTATTAAAGAGGTTATGATAATATATTTATTGTTTGACAAGCATTTGCCGAAAAACTGCTTAACAATATTTACAATGATATTATGAATAGGGGCAATATTCTAAAGAAGTTTTTATATAATTCTAAAATGATATACTTAACATTGAATACAATGCACCTCTGTAATGTCGTATAAAAGATCACACCTGTGTGCATTTCACACCTGAAACTGGGGGAAAACTTGGTCTGCTGGTTGTAACTCAACACATCGCATGTTCAGAGCTTTTCTCATTTAAATTACAGAGTAATATGAAGCTTCAGTGTTCAACCGTTTTACACTGTAATTACAGTGCAAGTACACATTATGTGGGATTACAGTTTAAAAGCTGTCATCACAACACCTTCAGTTGCATGCAGATAAAAATGAACTAGTAAGTAAAGTGTAAAGCATTACTTTTTACTCTGTAGCACTTTGAGTTTTGTTTATTCAAATTAAAAGTGCACTTTATTGTATTAAGTGTATTATTATTATTATTATTATTACTTTCCGTGATTTTTGCATGAGGAACTTGGTTCTCTGTATTTTACAGTATATTCACTATAAACACAAGGAAGGGCTTGATGCTTACTACCACTGTACATCAGTAGTTCAAATAACTACAGAGACACTTGTCTAAAGTTCATTTGTAAGTTGCAGTTTAATTGAATCCTTGACAATATCATCAAACGTACTTGAACTAACAATACTTATACTTATACTAAAAAAGGCTATTAACAAAAACTAATAAAACAGAACTAAGCGCTCCTATTTCAATGTCCTTAAACTGTCTGCTAGTATATTTTAACATCACATGGACACCGAATGTTCTGTTCAGCTGTTTATACCTGTAGGTCTACTTCCCTAATTATTAAGATTTTTAAAAAAAACAAAAAAAACATGAGTAGTTCATAGCCACAGTATGTTTCTTAGAATGCACCTCTTTTCTCCCATGTCTTACAGTGTAATCTGCCAAAGACCTATTATTCTTCTTATCCAAATGTACCCTAGTGATTTATTTTTTAAAGTATATTTTAAATTCTAAATAAATTATATCACAAATACTTTCTTGTTTCCTTACTCTGTAACTGTATTACTGCACCTTGTAAGCAGCGGTGGACATTTACTCAAGTACTGTACTTAAGCAAAATGTTTAAATTACTCATACTTTACTTGAGTATTTCCATTTCCTGCAACTTTGTGCTTCTACTTGACTACAGATCTGAGTACTTCTTCAACCTCGGCTTGTAAGTAATACAAATAACACAGATATATCAAAAAGGTCATTACCTATTCCAAGGTTTGGAGTTGGGGAGGAGCTGCAGGTTTATGTTCAAAACATCCTGCTTCAAAAACCATGTATTTCCTGCTGCAATAAGCTCTCCAACCTCTGCTCCTTAGTTGTATATATTCTATATATATAGTATATCCATGTTGCTATGCAATGTGTCACTTTAACATCATTTTCCAGCCTGTGAATACTGACAACATTGTAATCTGAAGTGCAGTTAAGTACTTTATGTGTGATTTTCAATTAAAAAAAAAAAGCCAGAAGTAATGCTACAGCCAGGTCACAAAGCAGCGCTGCTTCTTTAGTCTTTAGAAATCTGCTGGCTTGGAAATTCTCATTAACACACAGATACAGGATTTTTTTTATTTCAGAGTGTTTAATGGTGATGACTAAAACAACTCTGATGTATTAAAACATTAATAAAACACTAATTAAAAAACAATAGAGACTCTGATGATGTTCTGAAAAACCTTGCATAAATGATGCTGTAAATGAAAATTGATAGCACCAGCTGGAACTTCTGGTGAGGTGCAGGATAATAATTAGGAATGATGTTTTTGCCAATATTTATGTATTTATTTTTTATTAATCCCCAAACAGGAGACTGGTTTTGGTCACTCAGGCAACATAATACCACTACAACATAATATTTCAAAAACAAATTAACACAAACACTAAGAGGACATTAGTGTTGCACAGCCTCGAAAACAAAACTACAGAAAAACAATCGGTGAATTAATAACATGCACATCCTAATGGATCCCCAAGAAAACATATCAAAGTAAACATTAAACATTATGTCTAAAATACATTAAAATACTACAGAAAAACATGCAAATATAACATACAGTCCTGTGGACTATCATCCTTTCTCCATTATCCCTTAGCTAATGAATCAGGAGTAAAACAATAGCAAAATCATCTTAAATAAACGTTTTAATGATGTTCCTATTATTGTCGGTAATGCTGTCAGGTTTTAAAAAAACAGCAGCATTTCATTTCCTGATATTGAAACGTGCTGAGCAGTATATAATGGACCACCAGATGGCGCTGCAGCACCACAAGCAAACGTTTAAACATGGTAAATGTTTATGTGCCTGTTAAAGACTGTTCTTCACATTTGCTTTCCTAATGCATGAACCAGTATAGAATTGGTTCTTCGTGCTGTTTGAGATCATTACTTATAATTATGCTCTCATATATATATATATATGTATATATACTGTATATATATGCTCCTCTGTTTGTCATCTGTGCCCTTTTTCTTCTTCTTCCTTATCTATTCACTATTATCTTATTTACAGTTTTGGGGAGCAGTGAACTACATTTTTTAGTAGGGCACTTTAACTACATTCATATTTGCATATCTATTCAAGTAGTTAAATACTAACTACTACTACTAACTACTGAAACTACAAAGTACTTTTTTGTTTTACCATTGCTTCTCTATTGTAATTGAAGCCCCTTTAACTGGCCTCTTTTCTATCGATGCATTCGGCAGGCAGCCACCACCACACACTTGACCTTTGACCTTTGACCTTTGTGTAGAGCATGTGAAGACTGTTTTATTAGTTCTTTAGATTGCACTAGTCAGAGGTTACAAACACAATTATGGAAATATTTTTAATGAGTGTAATTTGTTGGATTCGGTATCAATGGGTTGTAATATCTGTGCATTTGTATTTGGGAGAGGAGAGGAGAGCATTAGATTTTAATCCTTTGGTGTACATGAGTGTCTGAGCCAGTATGGAGATTAGAGGAGCACAGATCTATAGTCTGTGTACGTCAGAAGGGCCCAAGAGAAAGTGTTCACTTATTAATCCTGCTGCAACACAGCGATCTAGTACGATACTTTTACAGGAAGTCTAGCATGATTTTAATATTCACAACACAGAACTCTATAGTGTGCCTTCATCTTCTTCTTGTATTGAATGAATCCTTTGACAGGATCACTCTGCAAGAGTCAAGTTAAAAGATTTTCACATTTTCAATGAAGATTCAGGGGGAAACAGCCTTGATCTTTCAACATGTTACCCCTCTTACCGTATTTCACTTTACTGTCACGTGAAAGAGAAACAACAACCAGCAACATCCAGCAAACTAAACAACCATAATCCTGCCTCAACGATTACATCGACTTTTAAAACAGTTGCCCATTAGTTACCTGACGATTAACTAATCAACTAAATGTTTAAGCTCTGCCCGGCACAGACATGAGAAAATGCACTGGTCACGAACACACTGTGATAATTTCAATTTAAGATCTGTTGTTTAGCTACATTTTTAAAAAGGCCTCAATAGTTTGTTATGATGGTGCCTTTGCTCCAGGAGAGTATTCGCTTTATATTCGCTTTTAGCCATATTCACCTCCCTTTCGTCCCACTGTGCATATGCATTTGAATCCCTGTCTCCTCAAAATGATGCTTCGTCCGCAGAAAGACCTCAGACACAAAACTCTGCATGAGAATATTCAGATTATGTATTAAATAAGATTTCAGCATTTGAATCCCACTGAGTAAAAACAAGTAAAGTGTGTGAAGATTTGGTGGCTGTTACTTCGATGCTCTAGAGTCACCATCGTAGACTCAAGTAGGAATATGTGTTCCATGACATACAAACCATGCGGTCAGTGTGCTCTGTAACATTATTGTGTGTTCATTGATTAACAGTAATGTCTAACATTATGTTGTAGGTTAGTCATATAATGTGTCTGCCTGAACTACCAACAGATTAACTAGTGTTTCTGTTTGGCACAGGTACAGCACTTCCTGTTACAGTTTCAACACATTTAACCTCCACAGGAGTGTGTTAAGTCCTCGCATAGCTGTAAAGCAGAAAGCTAATCCCAATTAACTATTGTGTACATGTGACTCCACGCACGGGGCAGGCACCCATTTGATCTAAGCTTTAGACTTCTCACCTGATTCGGGTTTATGAGTGTCTCCAAGCTTCTGTATCAATCTCATTTAGAGCTCAGCTCTCCCGTCTTCGTTCTACCAGATGCTCCACATAAGCAAACCACGACTGTGACCTCTTTAAACCACGCTAAAGCAGGTTTAATGTCTGCTTGTATAAATAATTGTAGTTGTAGTTTTATGCTCGCAAAGAAATGTCTTGTTGTTGTTGCTGTTGGTTTGATTGTTTAATGCTTAGTAGGTCACACATTCAAGGAAACAACTTTGCAGATTTAGATTATTAATACAAAATATAATCAACCAAAAAATTGTGATGTATTATTACGGATAAAGATACGACTTTATTGATGTTTGTCGCCCCTTGTGTAAAACATTATAAATTGTTGCCGAATTGTAAAATCAACTCTGATATGTAATATTTCTTAATGTCCTCTGAGAATATAACATGTTATCCATATCATTTTCAAACATATTGTGTTTTAATCTCTTCTTGTTAAAATGTTCTATAAGACATTACCGGCATTACAATTCTTAAGTTATGGATATAACTGAGGATAATATCTGTAGGTTTGTGCCAAAGAGGAGAACATTATGCATTTATTTTGGTATTGTCCAGTTGTTGCATCCTTTTACTTTTATCCCCTGTCAATATTATTTAGGGTTTTCAAGATGATCAAAATACATTTTTGAATGCTGTTGTGTTGGCAAAGTTTATATATTGCAAATCCAAAAATATTATATTTTACAGGAAAAGATCATTATGAAAGGTAGAACAAAAAGCTCAAGTAGAAATGAATAGGAAATCCTGACAATATTAAAAACTTGGGATTCAGAGTTATGATTATTCTATGATATCATAACTTAATATGATCTGACTTTTTTTTCATTTCCTGCGTCAAATATTTCATGTGAACTGATGTAGAAGCGACCTGTTGTTGTATTACACTTACATATAGTACTTGACATGGATGTGCATGTATGTATGTCCAGTATATGTGTAAATGTGTCTGTTTACATTTTAAATACATTTAAATGTATGTTTGTGTTTTTGATGCGTGTGACATTTATCATTTATATTGTGTTAAAAATAATAATTTCCCAAGCTACCCAGCAGTATATATATATATATATATATATATATATATATAGTAAGAAATAACCCCCACATTTAGCTGTAGCTGCAACATTAAAGTAATGTGCACATTAATGTATGAATAATTATAGCTCAATAATATAATATACATTATTCTTTAATGGGCTATTCTGTATATTAAGTCCCTTCACTTTTTGTACTTAAAGTATATTTTGATGCTAGTACTTTTACTTAAGTGAAATGTTGAATGCAGGACTTTTACTTGTAACGACTGTGGTATTGCTACTTTTACTGAAGTATAGATCTGAGTACTTCTTTTACTTCTTCTACACATGTAGGTTGTTTTCAGTATGTACCGTTACATCGAAATAATTAGGCCAGCATGCTTTAAAGCCCAAATACAGAGCAGCTAACGTTACATTTTAATAGTTTTGTGATTTATTAGGGGCATCTATAGTGCCCTCTGAACAGAACATTCTTATTATCATCAGAAAATCATGATAAAATATATTTGACCTCCAGTCTCTGCCCTCAGAAACAACATAAGTGCTTTGAACTCTGACGGTAGTGTGTGGCTGCTGTAATCACTTTTGAAGACGACGTAAATTGAAGGAGACAGGTGTCACCTCTAACGTGGGCCCTGACTCTCAGACAACCTGCTCAACGCCTTTGAATTGCGTACAAGGTGTGAATCCAATTTGTGAGGATTGAAGATTAGAAAGGGCCAAACCCCTCCGGTTTAACAGCTTGCTAGTGACAATTTTTGGATGCTAAGCAGATAAACACAAGCTCCTTGGTCTGGAAATCCCACTAGTGGGAATTGGAATACTTATGAAAGCTGTGCGACAGATGGTTCCTGTTTGTACATGCAGGGCATTATCATACATGGTTGTATTATCATAAGACATCAGATCACTTTCTCATCCAGTGTCAACAGTTTGATTGTTTGATTTAAAGACACACAGTGTGTTAAATTCATTTACTTTAAAAGTGTCATCAACCCCAAACAGCAATACTTGCGTCAAAGTCTATACTCTTCATTATGTATGTTCTTTATGAGTTATTTATATACAGATTAGTTGTGAATAATAATAAAACTAAAGCCAACAACACATAAATGTAATCATTAATTAATTACATTTAAATCCCTATATCAGGGGTTCTCAATGGGGGCGGTAGCGCCCCCCAGTGGGCGTTCAGAGAACGCTGGAATTAATATTTTTGAAAGGGGGGCATTTATGTGTTTTTGGGAGGCGTTTGTTTTATAGGCTATGCTATATTCTTAAATCTAAGATTTGAAAAAAAGAACGAGACAAAGTACTTGTATGTGTAAATTTACTTGGCAATAAACCAAATTCTGAATTGATTCTGACCAGTGTTCAGGCAACTTAGTGTCTTGTTTTTAGACTTTTATTTTTATTTTGCTGAGCGATAAAGGGCTGCTTGAAAATAAAAATAAAAAAGATCGCCGCCCCCCTCAGCCGCCACTTTTCCTCAACTTTTATTAATTCAGGGCCTAGTTTCTGAAAAAGTATTTTCAGGAAAGCACTGGCTTTTAAAAAACATATTTCCTTGTACTGATTGTATAGGTTTAATATAAGGCATTCTGATGTACCTCACATTTGCAAAACTAAAAACACTTTATTCATAAAGGCAAGTATTTAAAAGTTAACTCCCATATCAACGGATGGGAGAATCCAATTTTCTCTAATTCATTTCACAATCGAGCCATTATAAACTTACAAAAATCACTAAAATATCAAACATATTTTTTCAGAAAATAATTAATTATGTCATATATGAGGTTTTCCACTAGAATTGATTTTTCAGTGATATACTATAATAACAATAACTTTTGGTTTCCCTGGCCACTGCTTAGCACCCTAGCAAATGCAGATAACACTTTTTTTTCCAACTCAAAATAACAACATTTACAAGCTGCAAATATTAAAATTGTCTTAACCTTCCAATTTAGCTGTGTTGATTGCTGATAACCAGTCAGAACGACCGTTTACATACATGTTCTGCAGGAGAAATCTCTCTAGTGTTCATTTGAAAATGTACTTTAGTTGTAAACACAAAATATTAATTAACAAACAAACAGAAAAAATAAAGCACAACTACTTAATTTAACAAGTCAACCTTTCAAAGTTGTCTCCTTTTATCCTCTGAAAACACAACTTTTCTGCAAGATCAGTAAAATATGCAATCATCATAAACGTAATACAAAAATGAGTCATCTTTATTTTAGAGGTGGTTTCAGTGTTTTTAAGTGGATGGGTTTCTCAATTCAGCAGGAAACGTTTGGGTCTTAGCTCTATTTAGAACTAACAATTGCACTTGATTAAATTGTTTAAAGTACACTAAACAATGCATGTATGTACATTTATGCTTGTGAGGAAATTCAAATTGTACAATGGTTTTATTCACAAATTGACAAAGTTGCTGCCGTCAGCCAAGATTCCAAACTAAGGTAATTGATTTAAGCAAAAGCTAAGTGGTTCAACCAGCATTAGGGCTATATCCTCAAAGTTTAATTAAGTAATGGGACTATGAATCTCTAATGAAATAAGCTCACTTTCTTCAACAATGGCTGGGCACTCCTATAAAGGGATTACCTCGGTGTCTGCAAACACAATAACCTACTCCAGGCTTTAACCTTGTTATTTAAATTGGTATTAGCGTGTCCACAGTGTGAGGCTGCCAACATTTGTTTGCTTACAGAATAGATGAAACTCAGCCACTGATCTGGTTATTTAAAGTGGTATTAAGGTGCTGAGTGAGGCAGCAAAAAAAGGTTATTTTAAATTCATTAACTTATTAAACAGCACCTGTCATACTAGCGGATCTTTACAATGAAGACAAGGCATGTTGAGCAGCCAGGTGTTGTAGAAAGTCTGGAGCGCCTTGGTAGCCAAATGATTACTGCACATGCCACATGACCGTAATGTCCCCGGTTTGACTTCAACCGTGGGACCTTTGTTACATGTTGTACCGCTCTCTCTGTAAAGTCTAGTCCACATCGTATGCTAATATCAATAATAAGTATATTTGAAATATTTTCTTATTCTGATGCCAAAGTATTTCTGACTGAAGATTTTGCCTATGAGTTGGGGCCATTAAAGTATAAAGTAACATTTCCACATTTTTAATGATATTGGACTGATTTTAAAACATAAAAAAAGGAAAAAGTATGTCAGGAGTAAAAGTTATTTTAGCAGCTTATTGACATATTACACTGTACCGCTACTACTCTGACACATTTAGGGTGAAATATACAGCTGTAGTTACCAGCTACTCTGCTAGCCCACATTTCAATACAAAAGATAACCCTATAATATATGACATATGATGAATATATTTTTCTGAACCTTATTAGCTCCTATCACATCCTGTCGATATTTTGTGTTTATACCCATATACAAATTGTTACCAAATAAATTCCCACTACCACCATGTAAGCTCGTTCTCATCTTTTTTATAATGATCAAGGTTCTGCATTCAACATTAAATACTGTTAAGTGTCCATTTTCCTGAGGCCATGTACTTTCTACAGTCTGGTGTTCTTATCCCTGCTCCTTGTACAATTGGATTAACCTGATCTAGCTTTACCACACTCCTTTTTGTCTCTGCCGTCATGATCCAGTAACCATGATGACATGACCCAGCGGCCCACTGTGGGCACTGACAGGCAGGATGAAGAGGCATGCATTAGGCCGGGCTGACACTCGATAAGGAACATTTGGTCAGGAAGCTCAGCTCTGAACAACATGAAAAGGAGAAACACAAGCTTCCCTGTGAGTTTCATTAAAACTATTTAAATCCTGATAACTATAACAGATCAATGTTTGTCTCGTGAATTTATACCTTTTGTTAGTATTCGCATTTTATGGCCTGTTGTTTGAATTTAACTCAATATGACAACACATATTTATGCATGCATTTATTTATCTATGTTCATTTTTATATATATACAATGTTTACAATTCATGATGACCAACTCAGCAATTGACAAAAATAAAGAGTTTTACATTGTATATAGTTGCTCATTTTGAAAATACAGTACAAAATGTGTTCCCACTGATGTTAGAGAGAGAAAAAAATATTGTGGCATTTAAACCACATGTTCTTTAAGGATGTTATGTAGATTCAATGATACCAAATAGCTGAAATGTTTCAGTGACTGCTGTTCCTCTGACAGCAGGGGGAGTCAAATTGAGCATCCACATACATGAGTTCACATATCTTACCATTATTTGCAATGATTTTGAATTCACATCGACAAATGACATGACAAACACTTTCCAACACCCTTCAAATAAAAGATGAGAAAATGCAGTTCATGAGTTTGTTGCTGGAGCCGTTCATCACTGGTCAAGTAGTCCAGACATCCCTGAACTTTAATCAGTCCACATCCAGGAATTATTCCCGATCCAAGAGAAAATACAAATGAAAATGTCCAGGTGTAGGAAAATGTCTCTATATTTAAGAGACAGAGGACACTTCTGTCTTGCTGGCAGAGACTGAGGTCTCATCTTCCACCATGCCGCCCATTCCAATAGTGCTCAGCATGCAGTTACGGAACTGGAAAAAGAGCAAAAAGGATGTTGAGATAACGAGCATGTCATGTGCATTGTGATTGGTTCAAACACTGAAAAATGCAGATCATTTTCATATGAACCAACCTGTTTGTTCATCAGCACGTAGATAACAACGTTGTAGAGGGCTGAGCTCTTTGCAAAGAAGGCAGGGACAGATGCTGTCATGGCGGTGAAGGCAGCTCCCTTGTTCATGAAGATCCAACCGGCGAAAGAGGCATATGGCAACCAGGCTACCAGGAAGCCTAAGACCATCAAGATGCACATACGTGTCACTTCCCTCTCGGCCTTCTGGGTAGACTCTGACTCCTGCTGCTGGGCTGCGGCCTAAAGGTTTGTAGACCAGAAAACATTAATAATTGTATTTCTTTGAGGTTGTTGCTATAATGTAAACATTTCATTAACTTAAACAGCACTTACAGCTTTTACTGTCAGTACAAGGCTTCCGTAAGCGAAGAAAATTAGGAAAATAGGAATGAAGAAGTGGACAATAAACATGTAAATGACAAATGATTCATTGTTGAAGCCTGGAGCCAGAGTGTAGTAGTCAGGTCCGCAGGAGCCCTGCATGCCCTCAGGAATGTACCTGTGTGAGGTGTAAGGAGAGAAATGATTGCAAATCATTAAGACTTACAACAAGCTGCACATTTACAGTATCTAACAACCTCACAACTGTACTTGGTCATTTTCTTGAGCCTGAATGGTTTGTTTGAGTAGTTCTCAATGTTTTTAAATCTTAACTTTCAGGTTTTAGAGATTTAAAGTCATATTTATTGTAAGTAAAATGACAAATACAAATGTGAATTACCTGGACCAGCCAAGCAGTGGGGGTCCAGCACAGGAAAGAGCCATGACCCAGGTGGTAAGAACTCCAATTCCTGCATGAGTACCACTGAACTTGAAGCTTCCCATGGGTTTGCAGACGACAATGTATCTCTCAACAGCCAGGACTACCAGGGACCAGAGAGCAACTTCACCTGTGGAGAGAAAGAGCGTCTTAGACAAGCGCTTCACAAATGAACTTTTCGGCTGTTGAATATTTAAGCAAGCTGAAAGCCCAACTTCTGTACAGTACATCTCAGTCATTGTCAGGTTTTACAAATGGCCTTTCATGAAATGACAACTGCTCTGTGCTAAATTCTTAAGAACTTTAGTAAGTTTCCTTAGTAGTATGAAAGAATAAAGTTGACTTTATACCTCCAAGTGTGGCCATGAATCCCTCAATAGCGCAGAAAGTGGCTCCGAGAATGAAGTAGCCGTTGATAGCAGATGTGAAGGTGATGGTGAATCCGAAGCAGCACATGATCAGTCCAGCCACAGCCAGGTTGACCAGGATGTAGTTGAGAGGCGCTTGGAGCTTCTTGTTCTGAATCGTTACCAACAATGTCAGAGCATTGATGGGAGTTCCAGTGAAGATCAGGAAGAGCATGTAGAAAGCCAGAAGCTTGTATACCATGGGATCTACCAAATAATACTGTTCGTATTCAAAAGGACTTCTAACAATCCCAGTCCTGTTGGACATGGGGATGTAGAAGTTATTGCCTTCTGTGCCATTAGGCTCGATTCCTCCGTCCCACACCATCTTCACTAGTCAGTTGTGCTGTTGAGCTTCTTTGCCTAAAAAACCAAAGAGAGTTGGTGGACTTGACAGTCAGAGCTGCTCAGTGTGATCTTTATACCTCACCACTAACCCTATTGTCAAATGCCAAAACGGGATTAAAGGACTGTGAGGTAGTATAGAAATTATAGAGGACAGTAATTAATCTTAACACCGGATAGAAAGGCCAGGCCGAATCAATTTACTCCACTTTACAGGCCTGGAGGAATTCTCCTAATCCTTATTAAAGAAACTGAATTAAATTCAGTCAACAGCTCCTATGACACCATCTTCAGTAAACATACTTTAAACAAGCTAATCAAACTTGGCATCATATGTCTATAAACGTTTATAATAAGTGTAACTATAGCCCCCAAATGTGATGATGACCCATGAGACTGAATTTGAGGCCTATGTGTGATGAGACAACGTCGAACATCCTTATCTCTATCCCTATTTTAGTAAACACTTTTCTTTCTACTCTGTAAACAATAAATATGGACAGGGAAGCTACTGCATTTCCTTTATTTCTTCCCTTGATTGCACATTATATTTATTGGTTATGTGTTATTCTTTCCAGTTAGTAACATACAATGTTAACCATCAGTGTGTGTCTCCAAATGGAGGAACTGCAGGTGTCAGCATCCTTATTGGATTAACCTCATTGTCTCACCTGGGCTGACCTGGCTGTGATGTAGCAAAAGCTTACTGTCACAGGTTAGAAAGAAAATGTTGCCTTAAGACATATCTAATGTGTCTAATATGGCCTAATCTATTAAACCACTGTTAGTGAGCAAGAACATGCAATATCAAATAATCCACGACTGAATAATGACTTTTGTTTATGTGAAGACAGTCCATTCTGAAAAGTCAAAGGAAGTCAAAAAAGTCACTGAAGACGGATAATTGTTGAAACAACTGGCAGATTTGGCTACACTAGTAGTACCGGACGGCAGATGCAATAAAATTTTCAGTCCACTGTACAACAACATGTTTACCATAAAGAAAGAAGACGATACTTCACTTTGAATTCACAGCAGGGAAAAGCCCCATTGTTACATAAGTGACACCCAGTTTAATGTAGTTCATGCTTGTGATATGTAGGTTTTTGCTTGTTTAATGTAGTTTCTTTTGCTTGTTTAATGTAGTTTCT
>CALSCE010010723.1:2088151-2148799 GCA_943593645.1 Bovichtus variegatus | reverse complement strand
TTTTGCTTGTTTAATGTAGTTTCTTTTGCTTGTTTAATGTAGTTTCTTTTGCTTGTTTAATGTTGTTTATGCTTGTTTAACACAGTTGTTCTGCCTGTGTAATATAGTTTTGCTTGTTTAATGCAGTTTTTTTGCTTGTCTACTGTAGTTCTTTGGTTTCTTCCTTCTATGTTAAGTGTCCTTGGATTAATTGGAGGATGCTGACGGAGTTTATAAGAAACTTTAATTCACTTAAGTTAAGGATGATTGGTAATCACCTAATCATGTCCATCCAATTATTTAATATGCCAACAGTATTAAGGAAAAGAACTTCTATGTCCTTGTGTCCAACAGGGGGTGTGAGACGTCTTTTCGAGTAGTTTTATCTCGTAGATGGTAGATTTCTACATGTTTGTCCTGATCTGAAATTGGACTGCAATTGTTCCTGAAACAAGAAGCTCCAGCTACCTCTCATCTACATCCTGGTGAGTTCATCTGTGGGACAACAGATGATGAGCTGCTTTGGAGTCACCATCTCCATCACAACAAATAACGGCCTGCGCTATTCAGGGATTCACAACCACACATGGAGGTAAAGTGCAAAGAAAGATTTTTTCTTAATGAGAGGGATTAGTTACTATTTAATAACTCTTGGTAAGATGTTTAAAAAAATCAGCTAATTTGCTTTTCAGTCAAAAATATCAATGTAGCCTATATGTAGATTGCAGACCGGGCAGGTAAATGCTTAAATTTCAGATCATCAGGTTTTTATTATTCATTCACAAAAATATATTACAGATATATATATATTACAGAGAACAATTTAGCTACCCTGAAAATAATGTAAAGCCTGCATGTTTCTATGTTTCTCTATTGAACCTACAAGTAAAATGGAGATTATTAGTAATGCTGGCTGTTGAGACATATAGTAAGTTGTTATCTGCAAACTCATGAGAAGCCTCACGTCCACTGCAGATCATGCAGCATTGGTGCTGTCTTTATCGATATGGTTCTAGTTTATGTTGCCTCCACATTTTTGTCTAATCCAGGTATAATAAATGCTGTATATTTTGTTTAAAAGGCTTATTACCTTTGTCAAAGAGGTTATGTTTTAGGTTCGGTTTGTTTATTTGTTCATCAGTTTAACAGCAGGATTGTGTAAAAACTACTGGCTCGATTTCCAGGGTGTAGCCATGGCCAAGATAGAACTCTTTACATTTTAGAGCAGATCCGAATCACGGGGTAGATACACACATTATCTTTTCACTTATGGAAACGGCCTTGGGCTCTCTGAGTGCCCTTCTAGTTTTTAATTTAAGTGCCCATTTATCACATACATATTTCAAAAGTCTTTTCAAAGAGCGTCTACCTGGAGACTAGACTAGATTTAATCATATATTTATAACATATAATGATAATATTTTAAACATATATTTTGCAGTAGTGTAAAACATAGCAAACTAAACCGAATCACAGGTGTGAGAATGCAGTGAGGCAAGAGACTGGTCAAACAAAAACAATAAGTATATTATCTTGGCGTCTATTGGCAAAATTCAACGTCTCTGTCAGAGGCAGTCATGAAAGGTGAACTCAGGACTCCGCATTATATTACATTACTGTTCATTTAGCTGACGCTTTTGTCCAAGTCGACTTACAATAAGTGCAAACAATCATGAGTGTACAACTCCGAACTGCAAGAATTTTACAAGTACATTAGCCTCATATACAATAAGTGCAGTGCAATAGCTTCAAATAAACCAAATCAATGCGAGTGCAACATACAGAAACAATAGAATAGAAATTCGGCCATTAGCTTCAAATAAGCCAACCAATGTAAGTGCAACATACAAAGAACAGAGTTTTTTCTTTTTCTTTTTCTTTCATTGGCCAGGGTGCAGTCAAAACAGGTGGGTTTTCAGTGTGCGACGGAAGGTGTGAAGACTATCTGCTGACCTGACATCAATGGGGAGCTCGTTCCACCATTTTGGAGCCAGGATTGTGAACAGGCGGCTTTTATTTGAGGGTTATCTGGGTCCCACTCGCAGTGAGGGAGTAGAGAGCCAATTGGCCAATGCAGAGTATGTTTTAACCATGGCCTGGATGAAGGAAGTGCCTGATCCATTCACAGCACGGTAGGAAAGCACCAGAGTCTGGAAGCAGATTCGTGCAGCCACTGGTAACCAGTGAAGGCAGCGGAGGAGCGGTGTAGTGTGGGAGCAAACAGGAAACAATAGAAACCAATATAGCGGTTGCTCCCTGCCTCAGGATCAGCATCTCATGGTCCTAACAGTACAGAAGAGGTCGTCGCAGAGACAGAACATGAGACAAGTGGAACCCTACTCAGCAGAAAGTGGAACATCCAAGTGGCTGGCTGTGGCTCAGGAGGTGGAGTGGTCCCCAGCCTCTGCAGTCAGCATGTCGAAGTGTCCTTGGCCAAGATACTGAACCCCAAATTGCTCCCGATGACCAACGGTGTGTGAATGGTTATCTTGCATCGTAGCCTCAGATATAAATGCAGTCCATTTACCAAGTCTTCAGAATTATTATATTAGACTAATGTTTGAACTGTTTAATTAAGAAAGTAGACAGAAAATGAACTTTAAAAATAAAATCAGTAATGGGGCCATTGTGCTGACAAAGCCTAATATTTTTCACAACTTTCTTTTTTCTTTTTTGCGTGAACACCACAAGAGCAGATACTGTCACTGTGGGGGTTCACATGAATCAGTGCCTTGAACATCACATAAAAAAATGTAATGTATTCAGACTTCAGCACAGCACCAAGAGTTGCAACTCTCAGAAAGTTGAGAAGGAAGGGACACGTCACGTAGATGCGTCTTAAGGTAATTGGCTTCCTGGCTGTCTGGACTCTTGTCCATACTACACTTGCACAGGTGGGATCTTTGGGAACAAGGGAGCTGCTTTCACTGTCTCCCCAGCAGCAATCCCACCTTAAATGCAAAGGGTTCAGCTCTGTATAATCCTGTTACTTATGTGCTGTTGAACAAGCTTAAAAAACATTCAAAACCATAACCTGCCAGCTCTGCTGAATTTACTGACAGGCTTTTTATTTATTTTTTTATTATACATGAAGTAACATTTAACAACAACTACTTACTTGCTGATTATGCATTTTTTCTGTTGCTGTTAATTATTATATATATATTTTCTTTACATTAGGAGTAAAACAGTCATGTTGTATTATCTTCTATTGTGAAAATGCAAATGTTTCGTTTTCAATCAATACATTATTTGTACAGCTTTACAGCAATGTTGTTCAAATTTCATTTCCATGAGTGTAAAACATGATGACAAATAAATGGACGTGCTAAACTGGAAATTTGTCATGTGTTCCTGTTTGTACCTAACATAAAAAGCATATGAAGTATGAAGTATATGAAGCTACAGAGAGATAGATGTGAGACTTTTTGATAGACTAAAGTCAATAAGTTACTGTTTTAATGACACTGTTTTTTCCCCCAATACTTTCATGCTGACTCGCCCATGTTGCTGGTAAAATGTGTTGGTATAATTTGGAGTCATTGCATCACATTATACTAAATCCATTAAAAGAAAATGAACAAATATTCCATTACAATATTTCTCTAAAATAGCACTAATCCAATTTGAAGAGGTATGTCATATGTGTCATTATTTTCTATTCAAACATTCATGTCAAATGAATGAATTATACGTTTTTAAATAAGTGTGCTACATGAAACCAATAATTTCATCATAATTTTCACTAATATAGGCAAGTCAGCATGAAGGTCTAAAAAAAACACCTCTATAATTTCTTTGAAACAGTAATTTATTGATAATCTCAAAATCAACCCCTATGGGGAAACACCAGGGCTGGGAGGTGAGCTGACTGTCCTCCTACTGTCGACCTGGTGGAGCTGAAGCGAAGCAGCAGCAGCAGCAGCAGCTCCACCTCCAGGTCGCTCAATGTAGTTTTGTCATCATGAGTGACGTCTGTGTGCTGTCAGTGTAACTATCTTGATTTTGTCTCAACTATCCCATTTTTATAGGCAACTCTTTGTCATATTGTTTGGCTGATGCTGTCAAGATATGATTGTTAACACATTATGAATGCCTTCTGCACAAATTTCCAAAAAAGCGTAGGCCACTAAAGTGTAATTATGTCGTTTCATTGGCTAAATTACAAATGCATTGCATTCATAAATTGTGGAGCAGCCTCTTACAAAATCTAAACGAAAAAAAAAATCAATAGCTGAATTCCCTCCAACAACATTATTGAAATATGAAATGAGTAATGAACGAAAAAAAAGAAAAGAAATGCAATGTGTACCCTCTGCATGTACGCTGATATAGTGTGCGTGGATCAATACATTTTTAGATAATCATTTGTGATCCTTACATTAGGAAAATTAAATCCCTCGCCCATTCTTTCATGCAATACTTAGACATAAATTAGTAGCCTGATTATTTATTCCCTTTCAGTTATGTTTTAAACTTAATTTCAATAGACTAATTATTTCTGCCAAAATTGTTTCATCCTAAAGAATAATTGATTCTATCACTGTGAGGATTCAAACATATAATGAATAGAGAAGAAGTTGTTCTCATGGAGTGTTTATATATTGTAATGCAAGGACTTTCCTTATTTATCTACATGTTGTATTTTTTTTCAAAATAAAACATATAGATGAAGAAATCATTTTGAAAGTGCAAATGTAGGTCACTGTCCATCATAACTTTTTAAAGTCAATTATCAATCGGACTTGAGCTGTCCACTTCCTCACAATCCTCTTGTAATCTAATTTTGCCAATTTAGGGATAACCTCGGGAAGGTATAAAACAGCAACCAAGACAGCATAAGCTGTGGGAGTTGGCTTATTGCACTGTTAACGACTGAGTGACCTTACACACTTTTGCCACTGTCCATCGTTTGAAGCTCCAGCAAAGAAGGCAACTGAAGATGGTGTGGGAAGGTGGAATCGAGCCTAATGGCACAGAAGGCAATAACTTCTACATCCCCATGTCCAACAGGACTGGGATTGTTAGAAGTCCTTTTGAATACCAACAGTATTATTTGGTAGATCCCATGGTATTCAAGTTTCTGGCTTTCTACATGGTCTTCCTGATCTTCACTGGAACTCCCATCAATGCTCTGACATTGTTGGTAACGATTCAGAACAAGAAGCTCCAGACGCCTCTCAACTACATCCTGGTCAACCTGGCTGTGGCTGGACTGATCATGTGCTGCTTCGGATTCACCATCACCTTCACATCTGCTATCAACGGCTACTTCATTCTCGGAGCCACTTTCTGCGCTATTGAGGGATTCATGGCCACACTTGGAGGTATAAAGTCAACTTTATTCTTCCATACCACTAAGGAAACTTACTAAAGTTCTTAAGAATTTAGCACAGAGCAGTTGTCATTTCATGAAAGGCCATTTGTAAAACCTGACAATGACTGAGATGTACTGTACAGAAGTTGGGCATTCAATATTCAAAAGCCGAAAAGTTCATTTGTGAAGCGCTTGTCTAAGACGCTCTTTCTCTCCACAGGTGAAGTTGCTCTCTGGTCCCTGGTAGTCCTGGCTGTTGAGAGATACATTGTCGTCTGCAAACCCATGGGAAGCTTCAAGTTCAGTGGTACTCATGCAGGAATTGGAGTTCTTTGCACCTGGGTCATGGCTCTTGCCTGTGCTGGACCCCCACTGCTTGGCTGGTCCAGGTAATTCACATTTGTATTTGTCATTTTACTTACAATAAATATGACTTTAAATCTCTAAAACCTGAAAGTTAAGATTTAAAAACATTGAGAACTACTCAAACAAACCAATCAGGCTCAAGAAAATGACTAAGTACAGTCGTGAGGTTGTTAGATACTGTAAATGTGCAGCTTGTTGTAAGTCTTAATGATTTGCAATCATTTCTGTCCTTACACCTCACACAGGTACATTCCTGAGGGCATGCAGTGCTCCTGCGGACCTGACTACTACACTCTGGCTCCAGGCTTCAACAATGAATCATTTGTCATGTACATGTTTGCTGTCCACTTCTTCATTCCCGTTTTCCTAATTTTCTTCGCTTACGGAAGCCTTGTACTGACAGTAAAAGCTGTAAGTGCTGTTTAAGTTAATGAAATGTTTACATTATAGCAACAACCTCAAAGAAATACAATTATTATTGTGCTGTGAATTCTGATAATGTTTTCTGGTCTACAAAACTTTAGGCCGCAGCCCAGCAGCAGGAGTCAGAGTCTACCCAGAAGGCCGAGAGGGAAGTGACACGCATGTGCATCTTGATGGTCTTTGGCTTCCTGATAGCCTGGGTGCCATATGCCTCTTTCGCCGGTTGGATCTTCGTGAACAAGGGAGCTGCCTTCACCGCCATGACAGCATCTGTCCCTGCCTTCTTTGCAAAGAGCTCAGCCCTCTACAACGTTGTTATCTACGTGCTGATGAACAAACAGGTTGGCTCAATATATTGTCTAGTTTCTAGTATTTGCTTTTTTATCTTTGTTAAATCCTTAACTGTGTACACGTTTTTCTGAATGGGCTGTCTTTGCTCTCTTTTTCCAGTTCCGTAACTGCATGCTGAGCACTATTGGAATGGGCGGCATGGTTGAGGATGAGACTTCAGTCTCTGCCAGCAAGACAGAAGTGTCCTCTGTGTCTTAATCACGATGATATCCTCAAATCTTTGGACATTTTTGTTACTGATCACTTCCAGATTTTTTAAAAGATCCTTTGAAAAAAAAGTCTTGAACTTTTGGCAAATGGATTTATGGTTTTGATGAACGGACTCTGGACTAAACACAATGAGAAATTGAATCTCATCTGTTAATATGTATAAACAAACAAATGTAACAAAATGCGGAGGTTATCCTGCACAGCATTTGTGTGTCTGTGTGCGCGCAAGGGCATATGAGTGAGTAAGTAAGTGAGTGTGTGAGTGAGTGAGTGAGTGTGAATGAACTGTGACTCACTGTGCACTCAAAAACACCTCAATTCTCAAATCAAGCTAAACCTGCTGAAATGTGATCAAACTGCTATGATGAACGTGTAATCACACGCGGAATGTTTTCTTGTAATTATGTGTTTTACTGGTCTACCAGTGGCATTATTTTCATGTATAATATGAAAAAGGAAAAAAAAATAGGTTTGACTAGATAATAAATGCATGCATGAAAAGAAATGTACTCCTGTGTTCATTTGACTCTGAACTATACACGCTGGTTTGATTACCTGCCGTTTAAACTGAATCATAAATTCACAGCTTAGAGAGAATAGAAAAAATATATCTATAATATATAGTTCATTACCAGCATTTGTGGAGTTTTTCAACAGATAACAACAACAACAAATAGGAGTAATTCTACAAACATTATATATTAGTGTAGAACAGGATCCTTTTCCTCTGCAGAGGTCATATTGCAGTTGGGATTAAATCTAGAAATGTAAAATATTGCACATTCCTGTCACCTCCTCGTTACATTCTCACCATGTCACTCTTAAGCGGCAGAGAAAAGTCCCTTGTGTAAATACTCCAAATACATCAAGTTAGAGTGTGCCATCCCACTCTAATCTCTTGTTATAATCTTTTGTGAATCCTTTAAAGCGGCCATAACAGCAAAGGGCATTCCAGGAACTGCCGCTCAACCAATTAGTCGCGTTAGATTTACAGTAATCGTCACTTTGAGTAACACACACGCAAATTTAAAGAAAAAGAGATATGATAATGGACAAGAAAGATAGCAGTGTAATTCAGTATGGGAAATCTTAGAATTATAACATCTTATTAGCTACAAACGTAATTGTTTTAAGCTCTTATTGGGGAAACACAAATCAAAAAGTTATGCATTTCTAAAAAAAAGTTTAGTGGGTGCAAATTAATCTCACAGCAATTTAGAAAGTGTGAATTAAATCAATCTTCACAAGCACGGTATTTTACGAAAGGGAAATTACAACAGGTCTGCGGTTGGAATCAGTATCTTAAGGTCTGATTTTACATTTCTTCCAAAGCTAAATTAGAAACCACTGAACATAACTTCTAGATCTATCCAATATGACATAGTGCATTGTTTTGGATCTCAGCCTATCTGCAATTTTACTGAATTGAGATGAACCATGACATGAGCAAATGCAAAACTGCATTATCTTTCTCACAAAAGCATGTTAAGTTCACATCATCTGAAGTTGTCACTAGTTGACAGAATAACTACCTATTTCACATGGCATGGTAATAAACCTCGGATTGCATACCTTCAAGAATTAAGTGTAATATCAAAATGTGAAATACATTTTCTCACTTGCAGTTGAGATTCTAGTTTAAAAATGCTTTTACAATTAATATGTTCTTTCACATGTCAGAGTTAAAGTGAAGCAGTCAAGAAAGGAGGCTCATGTAGCGTCAATCTAATGGAAACACTCCTGTAGTCCATGTAGAACGACGTGATTAACACTATTCATCTGCTGTGGGAACCCTACAGACCAAAGACAAACTCATGTAAGCTACATTTCTGGTGTGAGGCTATACCACCCCCTTGAGGTCAACGTCATCACATTAACCCCTTACATCATATCTGCATTGTGGTTCCATGCATTACGTAAGCATACATTTTGAAATTGGTAAAACTACACATAATGTCTGGAATAAACTATGGCCTAAGTTTCAAGTAAAGTTGAACAGAAACGTATTGATTTTTTTAGTCATTTCCAAACAAAGCTGGATCCTCCTTCTTTTGGAGAGCTTTCAGATGATAAGACAGGCAGATGATGCCCCCTGCAGGTGTCGACAAACAAGTGAAAAATGTCTCACCATAACTGTGTGTACAGTATGCTCTACGTTGCGCTCCTTTTGTAAAAGAAAAAAAAAAAAAGCCATGGTTGCTTCATGCTCTGCTGGTGGGAAATACCGACATAACCAATAATAAAGGTTACACCATTAGTTGCAGCTCGCAGGGGATTCATTACATATAAATACACCCTTCTTCCATACCCGATAGGCCATCTAGCCCTTTATTTCCTGCTGATAACCTGACCCTAATTGTCATGCTGTGGACTCACACACTGTAATTTTCTTTTAAAGAGCCCGCTCTGGACACCTGCAAGTGCTTTGTGTGTCTGTCAAGCGTTGGCTCTCTTTGTTCTAATTGTTCAAATCAGATAGGAGGAGCTGCATATGAGGTCTTAATAACAAACTGGGGGATGCACTGGATACATTACCAGGCTTATGTTTAAAACACTAGCTCTGCTGGGTGATGCAAGCAATGGATAAACGTCCATAATAAGATTTATTGATAAGATAATATATGAGTTCAATGACAGTTTCATATTAATAATAATTATATTATTATTGTCAATATTCATATTTGGGTTGTTTTATAAAGAGGATCAAATTACAACATTTGGGAAATTTGAAAATAAGTTTACCATAAAACATCAAGTTGGACTTTATTTAGTTGCCCTTGACTTTTTCCCAGATGTGTGTGATTTGATGTCCTCATTTTTGTAATGTTAAAAATACATTAACTCAAATATTTAGCAACATTAAATAACAATATAATAGTTCTAGTGCCAGGCATGACATTTAAAAACTTCCTAGAAAAATGCAGAGAAGAAGGAAATCAGTCCAATTATTACAAATCAAGAAAATTAGACAACTGATGTCTAATTTGTCTGATAGAAAATCCAGGTCAAGCTTCTAAACAGAAATAACTACATTTTACTTATAAAGCCTGAATATCACTTTTCTGCCTCCCTCAGCGGGGCTTTACCTTTAAACTTTGACATTACACGACTGCATGTCCAATACTCTTAATGATGAGTAAACTTCATGTGTAAAATTGGCAGAGTGCCCCTTTAAATCAAAGACAAACAGAAAGTTTACATAATCACTAAGGGTCATGAACACAGTTTTTATTCAATGAGAAATATTTGTAGTTGGAACCTGCTGACTTTTAACATGTACCTAAATAAAGCAAAGACCACCACTTAGTCAAAATCTAAATGATGAAATGAAATTCACATTTTATGAACTCTTGAATTTAATAGAAGTAATTCTATACTTTAATGATGAGATTAATTTATCCCCGTAAGCAAACTGTACAGGCTGTACGATGGTTGGGATGGTAAGAGGTTTGGGGCAATAGTTAGTCTTATGTTAACTGTATTATACAGGCTGTAACAGACACCCTGAGGGATTATCCCTTCTGCATATGCAGTTGAGATAATCCTGATACACAGTGTGAAACATGCTTTAATGTCTACGCTGGCGTCTCCATTAAAGTCAATACTCATTTCCCACGTTTCTTTTTCAGTATTTCCTCACTTTCAGTCTCCTCGGCTTTGTTCCCTTTTGCATGGAAATGAGGAGGCTGACACCATATAAGAAAAACCATGGCAACAACAGCTCCACAGTGGATACGCTCACTTTGATATCAGTTACTGAAAAGCAGAGTATCACTCAAAAAGCCTGCAGAGCAACACTTCAGACAGTGAAACAACAAACTAAATTTAATGCCTGACATGAACTTATATGCTTAATATCTTCATCAGCACGAAACACACACATTAAATTTACTGTACACATTTTGAACTGTATGTTATGAATTACATAGACATTATCTCCCTTTGTGAAATGATAGTAATGATCAGTATAGTGCAGAGGACTGTGACGATAAAGGTATGAGTGCAACATGAGCACTTCAACATGTTCCACATCCAAATGATGCATCTTAGCTTGTTTAGTTTGAAACATATTTCTTTTAGAAGATAATTATTTGAGACAAGTATAATACAATGTGAATATACTTACATTTACACAATAATACACACAAATTCATTTGACTTTTTACTGAAACAGCACTTATTCTTCATTTGAAATCAATATTCATGAAAAAAGAAAGAACAAACAAAGACACTGGAGTGCCACATTACTCATAATATTATATAATCTATCAGTAAATACAAAAGAGAATAAATGTTACAATCAAACATTATATGTTTATGGAGATAACATTGGTTGGATATATTTCCAAACTGATACTGATATACTGCACATGCTTCCCGTCAAACATAGTATAGGTGTAATATATTGTAAAACGCTACTGACAACCAAAGGAAAAAAGAAAAAAAGTTTTCCATTTACAGGTAAAAATAAACACGTTAGTTCAATATCAACATCACGTAAATCCAAACAAAACCAAACAACTAGATCATTGTTAATTCATTCTTCGACATGTTTATTTAATGGCTTTCTGGGGATTTGGAGTTGAAAAAAAACAAAAACATATTGTCAAAAATGTTAAAAAATAAAAATGTGGTGAATATTTCAAATCTTTCGTGCGTTTTACAAATGTCCTCCATAAAGAGCGATTAGTGCACCTGCGTAAGCTCCTGCAGTGCAGAACAAGTTTGTTTATGCAACAAAACCACTTGGTTAGATTTAGGAAAAGATCGTGGTCTTTTGGATCGGTGGTCTGGGTTTATATAGCGACGGAAGTTCAGGAACAAACATGTAAACGTCAACTTGGTCTGTAGGGTTCTCACAGCAGATGATGAATAGTGTTAATCATGTCGTTCTACATGGACTACAGGAGTGTTTCCATTAGATTGACGCTACATGAGCCTCCTTTCTTGTCTGCTTTACTTTAACTCTGACATGAGAAAGAACATATTAATTGTAAAAGCATTTTTAAACTAGAATCTCAACTTCTGGTTTCACATGGTAAAAGTCCTGTGTTTTTTGACCAACCCACTTACGTGCACTTTTGAGCTCTTCATACTATGTCACTTGTCATGACTCATGATTACGTGGATTATATGAATTACGGTGCATTAGGCCTACTTTTAGCCTGGATAAATAAGAAATTGACAAAGAGACACAGAGAAATACTTTTCAACTCAAAAACTATTAGCTTGTAAAATCATCAATATCTCCCATGTAGTTAGCAGAACTAAGCTCGGCTCCTTTATACCTGCAGACCAAGTGCTACCACAGTACTTAGTTTCACTGAAATAAATCATTTATTTAACATAGTAATGCAAAGATTTTGTATTACACCACACTTATAGTAACTGCAAATTCTAAATCTATCTATGTGTTATAATAAGCTGTCTGAACTAAAGTTAGCAGTTATATTATAGTCTCTATTTTAGGCTGCCTTTACTGAAAGAAGATCAGTAGCCTACTCACCAGCTTTATGAGCCACTGGGTTACTGTTGTTTTTAAGTTATGTGAATATTTCATTTTTATTGAGTATTTTATTTTCAGTATAACTATTATATTTGAATACTAAAACTATTCCATCTGCATATTATTACTATTATTATTATTATTATTATTATTACTACTATTTTACTGTTTTATTGGACCACTCAGTTTCTCCATTTCTAGGTACAACTTGTATCATCGGGGAATCGCCCCACTCCAAATCCATCGATTTAAAAAAAAGTTATAATTAAAAGAAATGATATCACGTTATGAACACCACATTTGCCAAAAAGTTAACTTCAGTGTTTTCATTTCATCTAAGTTAAGAATCATTTTTCCATCTCGTCCACCACGTAGAGCATTATACAAGAGCAAAATCACATCTCATTGACAAATATCATCGGCCCTTGAGAAGCCCCTTTATTCTCCTTGTCATAAACTACTGGTTTGCCGAGATATGCGTGCGGTAAACTCAAGCTTACTTGTGACTGGTTGAAGCTAACTTGCCTGTTGATCTGCTGATTGAAACTGTCTTGTCTGGAGGGTTGTGGACCAAAACCCTCCTCCGGCTGCTCGAAGCTGCTCTCACTGTAGAGCCGCTGCCGCATTTCACTGGTGCGTTTCCCAGAAGCACTCCTGATTGGATATCTCTGACCTGTCTTGTACCAGCCTGTCTCTTTGAAGACAAACCAAATATTTCCAACCCAGAGGACGACGTTTACGAAACCAAAAACCTGGACACAGAAGAAGGGGACAGGAGTTAATGGCTTGTTTTTTATCCAGTTTTGTGTTTCAGTGCACAACACTGGTGAGTAAGTTTGATGTGTTAACACCTACCGCAGATGTATTAAGTCGTGACCAGAGAGGCTCCTGGGTGACCGTACATTTGTTCTCCTGAGCTCTGCAGGCTGATATGAGCAGAAGCACCTGCGTTGGGTTCGTGGCCGTCTTGATATCAGAAAGACTTTTGGCCCAACAGCAACTACAGACCAGCCACATGAAGGAGAAGATGGCTGTAACAACAAAATCCTGCTCAGGACAAGAAAAGTAGAAAGAGAATAGAATAAAATAGTGCATTCATTGTATTTCATGTCATACAAACACAACATTATCACACTATATTTGATCTAATTCAGGTGTGGACATTAGAGGAATGTTTGTTGGAGATATAAACTCACTGACCACAAGCGGGCCTCTGTTGTTCTTCAAGTAGTTGTTCTGGTAGAAGACATAGACAATGGTTGCCAGCAGAGAGTACAGGAAAGCAAAAACACCCACAGTCAGGAAAAACTGAGCAGCTGAGGAAAAGTCGCCATCCAGGAAAATAATCTCTTCCCTCTTTGCCTCACACAAGGGAGCATTGAAATGCACGTCTTTCAATCTACAAGAAAGAAACGGGAGGTTTACAGTGAATGATTAAAAACAAGTTGTTATTAAAAACCGACATGGGAGGAGACTCAGTCTGTAGGAAACACGTCACTTTAGCCGCCCATTGTTCACTGGAACTGTGAGAGCTCTTTCATTAGCGAACTTGTGGCTAAAAAAGGAAGGTTCAAGCTAAAAAAAAACTTAGCTGCACAGGTGAGAAACCGTTTGATGTTGCATACAAAGGGACACATTCTACAAGATATATATAAAGAAGCTGCCACTAAAAAAAAGCAGTTCTGCGACTTGGCTTTTCTATTTGACAAATGTGATACAGTTCACAAACTCACTTTCACAACTAGGATTAATCATGACATTCAATGGCAGGCTTCCTGATCATTAGTTTTTTAAGTATGTATAATATATTTATTTTTGCCATGTTTCATTTTTTGCAGTGTGTATTTATTTTGTATTTATATTTGCGCTCTTTTTCTAATTTGTACTGCAACTGCTGCACAACGATTTCCCTCTGAATAGATAAAGTAAAATAATAAACTCCTTGGGCATATGGTGTGTGGAGTTTCATCAATATTTGCTGTGTGACCTAAGTGAGTTCAATTACTGTGTCACCTCAAAAAGTTCTATTTTGGAGAAGTTTTTCCCATTTGCGTGCCTAGCAGCTAATTAATAGGAGCATTCTTTGACTATGCTGTCGTTGTTGTAAAATTAAGGAAAATTGCCAGACATGTAACAAAACAGACACACACACGCACACACACACACACACGCACACACACACACACACACACACACACTCTTGTTTGTCCAGATTGTGAGTCGTCTAAAAAAAACCATCTCAAAACATAAAAAACCCTTTCAGAAATAGCATAACATTTCAAAAGAACTGAAAAATACTCAAATTCAGTTTGAAGCATTTTCCCTTCCTGTTGAGTTATTTATACATGACAGTGGGTACCACTGAACTAACACGCAGACATCAGTGTCAAGTCAGCTGAGCTGTTAATGAGACGACTAATTAACAGTTCGGCTTGGCCATCGCTGACTCGGAAGCAGGAAGGAGTTAGGGGTTGGTCGACCACACTGCCGCACCACAAGACCACCGAGTTCACATCCACAGACCCACCGCACCATTCATCAAATGTTGAACCATGAAATGTTCACGGTGGCCAGTCGCTCTCAAGACATGCTGTTGTCGTTCACTTCAACAATGTGTCTTTACTGTATATTTCACTGTTGTGAAATTCAAGTCATTAAAATCTCGTTCTGGCTCGACTTTTTGTGTGGAGGTGATGAGTAATATCCAACTGCAAGGACTTTTACTTCATGGGTTACTTGTGCAAACTGAAACTAAATGATAATCTGTCGTGGCTCTGTATAAATGAGTACTTTGTTCGCTCAAAATAGCAACGGGGCTGACAAATAAAGTCACTCTTTTCTCATCCTTCAATCATCTCAGTGGTGTTTATACAGCACCCAGGCGGTCCCGGGTACATGCAGGTGTGCAGGAGACAAACTGAAACAGGCACAAACCAAGATGTGACGTCACAAGAGCCCACCGGAGGTCAGGTCTTCACTGAATGCTGCAGTGAAACATTTTGGACTTACTGGACAATTAGACCAGTTTCCTGCTCAGCTGTCCAGCTTCTTGTTTTTAAATTGGGCGAACTTTTGGAGGGAGCAGCTCCTCTCTCCTGAGCCTGACAACATGATGGATTAGAGCTGTACAGCTTTTAAATTGTTTTTTTTTTTTTTTTGTCTGGCTGACCAGTTTCCTGAAATATGCAGAGATGATTGTCTGGTCATGTCTGGTTAGTCCGCATCGCATCGTTTCGGGCGTCCAGTTAAATGGTCCATCGTTGTTAATTAGTCTGTTGATTTACATTTTGAAATGATATAAATCAAAACATGTTAATAGATTAACCGTCAACAAAGAAATGATGAAACTAAATGTCAGACAAACAAAACCATAGGACAATTAGTATTTGCTCATTATGTATTCATACGTTACCTAATGAGATCAAAAGACGCATGCAAATGAAAGCACAAACAACCACTTTACCTGAAAGGATAGCCAAAATCAATGTTGATGCTGAGGTTACTCGGCCTCCTGCCTGCACAGTCCACTTTAACCTGGAGATGACCATAGTATCCTCCACATGTTGCAAAAGCACAGATGGCAAAAATCTAGAAAAAAAAACAAAATAATAGCCACAAAAGGATCACAATCTGTTGATAATAATGAATACATTTCATTGATCACATGTCATTTCTGTGTGCAGTGTATTTTATTACGTATACATTAACACATTAATAAATTACTGATTACTAAGATTTCTAATTGGTTTGAAAACAAAACGTGAATAATTTAAAGGTCGGAAGACAACTCAGGGAGCTGCTTACTGTGCGCTGGAGGGGGGCCACAGCAGCACAGTACAGATTCAATTTGAAGATTTAAATCTGACATCTCTCACTCATTTTTTCTTTATAGTTCTTATGCAGAATATTCATATTGAGAACGGGATATTTTTCTCTGTGTAAACTACTTTGAATAGATTTCTTTACTTTTAAGTGACAAATGTCACATCAATAAACGGCACTGATTCTAAACAGGACAGACATTTCACCAATCAGCAAATCGAAACATCAAGATCACATAGATGTTGCAATTCATACAATGTAATATGCAGTGAATATAAGCAGATATCATTATAACCAAAAAGTAGAAATGACAAGACTAGAGAAATTAAACTTACCGGAGCAAATATAACCATACACATTTAAAAATCACAGGTCTCAAGTCCGACTCCACACAGTGTCGACAGCTTTTGTCATCAGGGTTGAAACGCCACTGATGTAGACGAGAAAAAAAGAGAGCGACTCTTCCAGCGGAGAGGCGGGCTGACAGGAGATATCGTCCCCTGGGAGGGGTCTGAGATTTTACTGTTCCTCTACAATTTGTTCACAAACACTGCAATAAACTATAAATACCATCATTAAGTGAATGTGTGCGAATAGGTTGTTTGTTGTTTACTTGTTATTGTAAGACCATCCGAAAAATGCCCTCTAAAGATGTATTTCTCAATAAAGCATCATCAGAAAACATGGAACTAATAGAAATATCTGCAGCAGCATTTCTTTTCTGCAATGAAAATCACCAGATTCAGTGATTTGGAATTATTAGATTATCTGTAAAATGCACTGAAGTTGAAATCAGATTCATCAGATTTCAACTCATTAACTACTTTCCTGGACTAAATCAGTGCAGGCTCAATAGTGTTGATCTTTAAACATAAAGCTTTTAACTTCTGTTTTGTAGATTTTAATATTAAGAGAAACACAACATGTTTTTTCTTTCTACCTTTGTTCATCTTTGCTGAGTTGTTGGTTTGTTGCCAGCTTCGAACGTAGAAAAGTCAGTGGGAAAATAATAATTCAAATAAATTATTTGAATTAATGAGTTTCTCTTGCTTTCTGAATTAATTTATGATGTTGTGTGTGTGTGATAATGTGAGGCAAGGAATTGAATTTATTTGAATACACTGCTTGCACACAACACCGTGCTTTCTTGGGTCCTAAGCAATACACCTGCCACGAGATAGTTGCGTCCCCTAGCAATGCGAGAGTATAGGCGTCATTTGCTAACAGCTAGTTATTAGGGACCAAGCTATTTCCAGGAACAAAAACTTTAATTCTGAAAGTTACATGGATGATGCTTGAAATGTTTGTAACATCTCCAGTCTCTCTTTCTTCATCTGTTCTCGAATGTACTGTAGCGAGCGTCGGAGAGCGAGTTGTACCCATAGACAGTATAAATCATGTATGTAGTCTCTGTGACGTCACACATAGGTTTCTGAGAAGCAATTGTGAAGCTCAAAGTGGGCGTCTAAGACTCCACCTTCCTCCTGGCTTTTGAAAAAAGTACAAAGAGGTGCAAGAAGGTCTAGCTGAGCCACACAGTAGCAATGGTTTCAGTTAGGATAGGTTGTCATTTAGTGAAATGGGTAGACTGTGAGACTTCATCTGGACCTTTCTCAAGAGATGCGTTGCAGCAGCGCAGACAGTTAGCGGCTAGCGACCTAAGACGGCACCCAACTGTCAGTCAAAGCCATGCCCTTAATTATGCATAACTTTAAGCCTTAATATGAATAAAACAGGTGAGTTGTATAAACATTAACCCCTGTACAGTTATGTTTATGAATAGGGAAATTACCCTGTAAAAATATTTATTTATGCTGTTTCAGTAAGTTGGACATTTTAAGATGGGGGTCTATGGGGGTTGACTTGATTTTGGAGCACGCGTTAAGTGGCCATTCAAGGAACTGCAGTTCGGCACTCCTGGCTTCATTTTCTTAAGCACCGTAGGTTTGCTGCCTGCTTATGGCAGTGTAACAGTTGATATTGTTGCTACCGATGTGGGCCAAGCTGCATGGAGGGTTTTATGGATAAAAACTAAATATATAAATACATAACTTATTTAATCATTAAATGCTTGAATACATTTATATTTTATGTAATTTAATGCTTAATTGTCACCATAAATAAATAACAAATTAAATGAGACAATAAATATATAAATGTTAAATGTAATTGTGTATTTATGCATGTATATATTTGCACATTTATTTAAATATATTATATAACTAATTATATAATTATGCATGCAATTATATCATTTAGTTTCAGGCAATAAAACCTTCCATAAAGCTGTACCCAGCATGCCGTTCGGCATTGTAAAAGTTAATAGGGGTCCTCTCTCAATACACCACACAGTGAGTACATAACACTGTAATAAATATGTAACGTAGATCACAACAGCTGGCACTCGTCACTGCACCTCCTTAGGGCCTCAGTGAAGTCGATCGGATGAACGGTCAAGCTGAAATACGAAAAGGTAAAACACAAAAACTGAACATGGGAACACACAGGAACACACAGGAACACAAGGGAACACACAGGAACACATGGGAACACACGGGAACACAAGGGAACGCAGCATGCGTGACCACACCAGGAACAACAGGATAGACAGGTATATACACACACAGACACTAATCACAAGAATGGGACACAGCTGGAGAGGGCAGGCAAAGACCCAAGGGTGGCGGGGTGATTAGACACAGGAGGATCAAATCAGGGAAGGGCAAACAATCACAGAAGGAGGGAAAACATAAAGACAGGAAGTAAAACTAGACATGACACAAGGGGAATGACCCTACAAAATAAAACAGGAAGCAGAAAAACCAAGATCATGACAGTGTTGCCTTGGAAACTGATTTGTATTCCAAACTGTTATATTCAACAGTGTAAATAACCTTCTTCAGTTCATATGTTTCCAACAACATGATTTAACATGTGAGGCTATATGCTCAAGAAAATTAGAGTTATATTGTAAAACTCATAACTATCTGGTTGCTTAAAGACATGCTCAATTATAACTGTACCTCATACAATATGTATATTAGCTGCATCAGACAAAAACATACTTGAGACTTATTAATCATACCAAGGTTGATGAATAATCAGACTGAAGTGTGTGTTAAGCTTTGCACAACTTGTGTTGGGATATTATAGTATAGATCAGGCAATTGTTTAGGGTCCAATAAATTCTTAGGTCTACGATGTAAATCCTACGTCTCTTCTAAAAATTTCAAACAAAATATTGTGCGTGAAATAGTAATACATCGATGTTCCTGGTCATACAGTACAATAAACAACTGTACTGTAGCTGCTTGTATTGTTATACTTACATTTTCTTTTCTAATAATCCACACGATTGTTGGGCCATTTGTATTGTAATAAAAAGAATTCTGCTGACCTCTTTTGGTGACAAATCTGTATTACAAAATGAATTTAGGATTGTGCACATTACTGATTGAAATGAATAATATACTGCACTGCAACCTGGATTTTAGATATTAGGATATATCAAGTGATATTTCAGACTGGTCTGGTTTTGTGCACCGAAGAAATAATGAATCTTCACTCTATGTTCAGTGATAACAATTATTCAAATTGGTCTTTCTGGGGCTCTTACATCCAAAAATGTAATTGGAACAAATATCTCAGAAACTCAAAATTTTAGGCTGAACTGATTTCTTAATTACAAAACAGCCTGATTATCAAATATATATGAGTCTCACAGAAGAAAATGAATAATCGAGGACCTGAGGATGATTTTTCGTTGACTTTTTATTACTTCAACTTTTTGATCTTTCACTGGAATTTTGTTTCCATGGTCTGGGCAGGCGCTTTGTATTGCTCACACTATTGTAAAGTACTGCAGTTACTATGCCCACAGTTATCACCACACCACGGGATCACACATTATGGTACCTTAAAATTATAAACATTTTATAGAGTACTTTTAAAAACAGTGCTTTGAGAGACAAAATAAAGCACATACTCAAAGACCTAATGGAGCTAGTGATACAGGATAAAAGCAGTTTATACATTCACAATAAAATAACAGGATTAATAGAGAAAGTAAAGAGTAAAAGGATAAAGAGTAAAACAATAAAAAAAAAAAACAGAAAGTTGCGTATACAAAATGGTATAAACGAGATTATCACATGAATGCAGTATAAACTACTTATTCAACTTGTTATTATTGCTACTTGTCATGTGGCTCTATTCTCCCAAAGGGTGTAGTGCTCTCCTGACTGCGAATCACTCATGTACATGTAGGTTATAAATAAATAAAAACTTAGAAATATGATTTATCCACGTGGCTTCTACAGAGTTTGATTTTAAGCCACTGTGGATTTGACATTGACACGGCTGCGAGTTATGCATAAGAATAAACGGGCCACTGGAATCTTGAAAGTTATACAACTACAGGGGAAGCAGCCAATGTAGGATTAAAAACATGAATAACAATGACTTTAAAAAAGTAATTAGAAGTGGGTCTTGAAAAGTTATCTAAAAACAAAAAGTGACTTTGATTAACTAATTCCCCCAGGCAGGCTTTTGATGTTAATAGCAAAATAAATGATGACATTTTCAGTCTACGATGAAAAATGGTTGGTGCCAAAGGATCACGAGCTGTTGTTTTGGTTCATATGAGGTGAAAGAATTTGAAAGGCAGTAAATTCCAGACTTAACACAGAATTTCGTAATCAATTCTGAAAGTGATAGATACCCAATGCTGGAGAGTAAAGGCAGAAGTCATGAGGAGCATTTTAAAACTCATTTCACAAGCTGGAGGCTGACAGGAACATTAAACTGGGGTAAAAATAGAGGTTTATGCAGATAATAGATGAAAACGCAGCTGTCCAATTTGGTCAAAGATGAACATTGATTGAGTTTGTAGTTCTCAGTTGAAAGAAACAGGAGGACTACATTATAATTAGACCGTAACTTAGTTTTGAAATAACCATTTAATGTCTTCATTATGAATGAGGCTAGTGGAGCTGTGGAGATGGATGCATGCATGTTGACTCATCGTCAAATATTCAATGATGTTCTATCGTGAATAACTCATAACTACAAAAAATGGCAGAAATCCAATCATGAGGTTTGACAGTTTATTCCTGTAACATCCTCCAAATCCTGTCAACTTTTTGATTTCCATCCAAAAAAATGCATATTTGTTACACTACACTGAACTCTATTACATTCTGGCTCCTTCAGTGTGTCAGTTGGTTTTGGTAATTGATAAATAAAAACACATTTATTTGTGGCCATGACTTGTAGAGGAGCCATGTGTCACAATCTAGTTTAAAGAGCTCTATTATTTTAGTTTTTATTGTGCTTTCAGCAAAAGAGGCACTGGTTGCTCTGGATTGGAGGCAACTTGGAGGCGACCGGATACAAACCCATTGCACAGCGGTAAAGTAGGAGTAGTGGTAACAGTACTCATATGTTTTACTTAATGGTTCAATGTTGAACTCCGAGCCACCTGCTCCAAATAAATAGGGGGCAATATTTCACCTCTACGACTGGGTCCATACAATCTAAACTCATCGATCATCCAATCCACAAGTGTGCACAAGCTCTGAAAAAGTAAGTTCATAATATGTCTCCTTTAAGTAAAAGTAGCAGTACTACAGTGTAAAAAAACAACTTAAAGACTTAAAATCTTATCTCTGTGTAAGTTTAAGTATTAACATCAAAATATACTTACTAAAAGTAAAAGTACCCATCATGCAGTATGGCATTTCAGATGTTATATTATTGGACTAAAAAGATTAATGCCGTAATGTGTAATGTTACAACTTGGAGCAAGGTGGAGCATGTTAATGCGCTTTATTCTGTAGCCCAAAGGTGTTCTTTGAGTTAATAGTTCTATTGTAAATCATCATCATTCAAACATGTAACACAGTAACGTTTAGTCAGAACACATTTTAACAGGCATTTTATTTTCCTAGTACATTTAACACAAATACTTTGACTTTTACTTGCGTAAGATTTCTTTAAAGTACAGTAATAGTACTTTTACTTAAGCGAAACATTCTAGTACTCGTTTCATCACTGCCGATCAAATATTCACTTTGTTTGTAGCGGTGGTTCTTCACTGTAAACACAAAACAGATGACTTTAACTGCTCTTTGATTATTCAGCCAACAGAGGGCAGTACTTAGCTATACTGATCGAGAGGGACGTCTCTGAAGCTGCAGTGATTAGCTCCTCTTACTTTCCCACTGCATTTGATCTTTCTCCTCTCTCCAAAATCCAGTTGACGGTTGTGTCGCCTGTATGTATAATAAGCTAAATGCATCTGGACTCTTTCACTGCTGTGTGCACTGATTGGATAAACCGTATATCTAACTTGATAAGAAAATTGTGCTTGTCCAAGAGCTATAAGGTTTTTCGTCATGTGAAAGTGGTGAGGCTCCAGCTTCTCGCTGCATTATTAATGAATCTTTTTCTGGCATCATCTACCCTCTCTGAAAACTGTGTGAGGAAGAGACAAGCATAAATCTGGTGGTTTTCATGAGGCCTCCACCTGGAAATGGGCTGTCTAACGAATGATATAGTGTTTTGGTTTTTTTTCTTTCTAGTGGAGGCCTTCCTTTGGCCCGGGGCTAATATAGAACATCCAAAGATTCAAACTCGCTTCAAATCCTAATCAAGGCTGAATGTATGCAATATATGTTTCTTAAAAAACTAAAATCAAAACATCATTCTAGTGTAGCCTGACATTATAAGAGGGACCTGACAACAATCCATAAAAGTGAACACATAGAGTTAATTATATTTACTGTATGTCCATCTGTATTGCTTTGCTGTTAAATAAAGAACATGAAAATATTGTGTAAGTAAATACAGTAGTGTACAGTAAGAAACTGCCAAGAGAAATGTAAAACAGATGAAAAAAAAAAAAAGTTATTCTGGACCTGCTTGGATGCCATTTCAAATTCACTGCAAGTCAAAGTGCAAACATGGAAATTTCAACTGTTTTCTCAAAACAAAACCACGAGAGACTGTGTTACGTAAAAGGATTCATACAGATTGGGAATTTCTTTGAAAACCTACTCCTAAAGTTCAACTACCAGCCATCTCCGCTTTAAACTAAGCATTTCAGTCCTCTGCAATCTATGTACCCAGTCAATTTCACATAAAAAAAACCCCACGTCTGTTAACTCACAACGCATATCTTAAAATGCCAATTAGCCGGGATGTACACACGTTCTTGGTGAAGATGTTAAGCGTAATCATACAGTACTTGCTTGCTGGGTGTGAGATGGCTATAGTTGCTGCAATGCTGACACTGACCCTATTCCATCAATCCCACATTAAAAACGCTTCCAGCATTTAAATATTTCAAAGAGCTCCTCAGCTAACTCCAGAGAAGCTCTGAGCCTCTGTGTGCAAGCCTGTGTGTGTTTGTGTGTGTGTGTGTGTGTGTATGTGTGTGTGTGTGTGTGTGTGTGTGTGTGTGTGTGTGTGTGTGTGTAACTTTCCCTCCGATAAACGCTTTTCTAAATTGTTTTTTAAATGCAGTTGAATCCAAAGCTTATCATGGTGACTAGATAAAGTCTAAAACGAGGAATATAGATCCGAACGATACAAGCTGAAGAGCACAAGATGAATCCGTTTCTGCAAAAATAATCACATTTCACACATATCTCACGCTCGTACACTCTTTAAGAATATATAGTGAATACAATATTCATGTTCTGTACATATACTGTATAGAATGGCAGAAATGATTTACAGAGGAAGAGAGCTGTGGTAGGGAAGTTATAAATATATTATCATACCGTTATTCTGCGATGTTTCAGCCGTGCAGCAGTGTCTGGTTTGTCACTGTGTGCTTTACGTATGCTGTCTGTGTCAACTCTCCAAAGACACCCACATCACAGTGTGCAACAAGACACATGCAGGAACAAACACATTGAAGTCCAAACCAGTGACTCCAGCGTGTTTTTATTGGTTCTATTTTGTGTCTTTTTTATGATTTCACTTTTTCCTTTGACCACCGTTGTTGTATTCTTAATGTCTTTTTTTATTTCTTAGTGACAGAATTCATGGAAAAAGAGACTGTTCAGATGAAACTCAGGCATGATGATGAAGTCAGCGTGTCTCCATAGAGGATGACTTCAATCAATAATTAATTTCTAGGGTAGGGTCAGGGGAAGTTCAAATGATTCATCTCATCTCTTTTGATCATAGTTGAATATACTATAGACACATGGATATTTCTCCAGGTTGAACCAAATCAACGGGGAATTTATACCATAGCTCCTTTATTTCCATTAACATTTATTTGACAGATTCAGTATGTTGGCATTTGTGAATATACCTGAAGTTGCTGTCAAGGGGTCATGTGATTAAATCACACATTATCACATGAACTTCTTATTAAAGGATTATCACCTTATATTTCATGAACACTGAAGTTCATTCTTGATCTCGGTTAATAAAAATAGTCTCACCACAATGTCCATTTAGTCACTGTTCTGGTAGTTTCACTCATACTGTGTCACATTGTCTTCAACAGCAGATAGAGTTTTCCCATTTGTCATTGAATTGTAGATGTTCAAAAACACTTTTTCAGTATTTTTATCTTAACAATGGTAACAATAGCTACTTGTGTGTGAAAAGGGCTGCTTGTGGTGACGAACCGACAGAAAAGTATCACCTGACTGTGGTTTTTTCAGCTCTGGGAAGCGGTTTAGTGTCTTTCAGCTCAATATTTACGCAACTTTACTGTTTGGTTCACTCTCACAACTCTCACCATTTTTGTATTCAGTCGCTCTAAAAACTGACTGTACTCTACCTTCCCAGCCCCAAACGACAAACAGACAAAGTAAATGACTAGCTGGTGAACATACAGTAGTGGAGCCTTTAGCAGCTGAAGAGCCAGATATTTTCCCTGGAGAGTTGGTGGAGATCCAAACAGAGCTACAAGGAGAATGAAGATTGAGCTTACATTTGTCTGATGGACACAAACGTGACTCCAAATGAATGCTAATGTTGCTCTGTAACTGCTGTCTGCGTAAATAGGCAACTGTTGTCAACCCAAAAGGTGTTAATATGTCGATGTTGAGTTCACTACTTATTTCTACTGCCTTTATATAACCAAACAATCTCTTATTGCAGGTTTAAGGACCAGTCACGCAAGTCGATTTAAAAGCTAAAGTTAATTTTTGACCTTGGAAACAGCAGTTGATCTTCTTACAAGGTCTATTTAGCAGCTGTTCTGGAGCTTTTAAACAAATCACCTTGCCTTCATCTTCATCAAAAGCTGTTTACTAGACTAGATGGTGAGACTGTCCTCTGAACTTCATGAACATTAGTCCGATGGTGGACATTTACCACAAAAAGAAGACGTAACTTCTCTCCCTAAAAAATAAACAAACAAAATTTGAGCTACATAACTAAACTTGTATTTTTTTTCCACACTGGCCTTTTGTGTTGTACTACCCTGAAGAACATCAACATTTAATGTGTACACACTCTACTTGAAGTAGACGAGCGGAGCAGAGAACTTCAGTCAATTATTAATGTTTAAAAGGTTTGGAGAGTTCTGTTGCTGAGGTTAATGCTATACCTCTCCGAGGGATCTCAAGAGTGCGCAGTCGCAGAAAACTGAGGGGTCTCACCCGTCAGGAGCTTGCAATGGCCTGTTGAGAACCTAATGAATTGAGTACTAGGGGAACAAAACAAACATCATGCTGAGAATCCACAAGGGCAAGCTGTATGCGTAAAAACTAAAGAATTGACTATGAAATGCCAAGTCAGCGCAACAGGAGATCCACTAGAGGAAAACCTAGAGATAAGGAGTCCTTGAAAGCATGGTTACCTGCAGGGAATGTGTGGGTCATACGCAAAAGGAACATCTGGAGTAGCAGCCAGTCAGTCCAACTGTCAGGTTCAATTTAATCTCAGAGATGAAGTTTATGCTGTGTGCATGCTGAGTTTACAGAATAAAGGCTGTCATGGTTGTGCTGGTACTGTAAATACCATGAGGGTGGGGGAGGTGGACACAATGAAGGGTCAAAGGAATTACTGGATGCTTTACCTCTAAAAAACCTGATATAATATATATAATACATCTATATATATATATATATATATATATATACAGTATATAGCTTTTAGTTATCATGAGCAGATATTGCTTTAATTTTAACAAGTCAAACCAAAACAAAAGGTGGAAAATGGAAGGAGATATTAGATTTAAGAGGAACCCATTTGGCAGCAGGACCAGGCGGTCAGACCAGCTCCACAAGCCCACAACTAAAACATCTCATCAGTAGGGGGAGATATAATCATGAACAGATCAACTCCAGTATGTGGTTTTAGTCCTTTTTATTATGTGTCATTAGTATAAGCATTGGGGTTTACAAGTTGATACAGTTAGTAAGGGTAGCTGTGGTGAGATTTTATAAAATGTATCCAAAGTAATTATCATCCTACAGGTAATAATAATAACAATGTGCGTCCAGTAGAAGTTTGTGGCAGTGTCTCTCTTAATTAATAGGCCAACAGTGATTTGTGTCAATTTAATCAGGTCAATACTGCCCCTGGTTAGGGGTCAGAAAGTTCGTGTGACCTACTGTGACTGCTGTCCTATTGTGTCAAAAAAAAAGAGCTAAAAAAGAGCTGTTGTCTTTGAATCAACATATCAAAATAGTCTTTGCATTTTCTCTGTCATGCTGGCGAATCCTGTCTTAATCTGCCACCGCGGTGTTTTAGATTAGCAAAGTGTACAACAATACTGGTCTAATCTGAATTTTCCCGATTGTATAATGAGATAGAATTTGAGTGAAAACAGTTGCATGTTGTCTTCAAAAACAGATACACAAAATGTGTATTGCAAACCATGTGCCATGTAAATGAAGTCTGTTTGCACTTGTAGTATTGCAGTGTGGAAAGATTTGAAAGGTCATACGATCCCTTTGATCACAGTGCATCAAATCCAATTTAGATATCCTAAAGTATTACAACACTGTCATATCATTTCATATTTAAATATAATACCATAATTCAACCCAGTTACGGGCTTTGATGTTCTGACATTTGTATTTGCTCAGAAACTGTACGCAATTAAGTTCAACACCTGATGATTTCTCTTCGCCTTCAATAATGCATCTCTACGAAACGCTTGTGTGACTGCAGCACGATGCAAGAGACAGCCTACCAGCACATACTGCAACAATCTATTTCTCGACCAGAAGCCTACAGACAGAGAGCGAGCGGTTCAGTCTTCGTGGCTACCCCGCCCTTCAACAGCACACGGCACGGGGTGGCTGAGGAGCCACGTTTTACACCAACTGCTCTGCATCCCGTGCACTGCCCATAAACGGAATAATGTTCCCCATTTCAGTGACAATATCAGAGAAATCCTGTGGCAGCCATCTTAGGTGTAGCACTGCAGAGCGTTGGGATGAGACTAAGGACGAGTCGCGCATCCTTCACTCTCTGTTCTTCTTCTGTGTTCAGGACCATGGCCAGCTCCCCGCGCCTGCGTCCCCGCCTGGCAGGCAGGGAGAGGCCATCGCCCGCTTTCACCGAGGGAAAGAAAAAAGCCGCTCTCCTTCCCCTCAGCTGTACACTACACTCCCCCTGCCCCTCCCCTCTGCTCCCTTCTCACCTCCCCCTCTCACATCCGCAGCAGTGACTGGCCAATAAAATACAGAAAATACGTAAGCATCGACGAGTACTCGGCGCAGGCGGAGAAAGCTCAGTGTGAAGCAGACTCAACCTCCTCCAGCACCACTCGTACTGCTGACATCCCTCAGTGAGCGAGTACAATCAGGGCCTATCCCTGTCTTGACTTTGGGCATATTCTTCATGAAATCTAGGCACGGATAAAACAGCGGCACAGCCATCATCTGGGGGATATCAAAACACCTCCTTTAGTAGGTTAGGATATCTGTAGGGACGCATCACCTCTAGAGCAAGATGTTAGATCCGTCGTCCAGCGAGGAGGAATCTGATGGGATAGTGGAGGAGGAAAGCAAAGAGGCAATGGCACCTCAGGCCGGATCCCGCATCTCTCCAAGCAGGACCAGCGAGAGCTCTGGTGGACTTGCGCCCAGCAGCAGCCGCAGCAGTGCCCGTCCGACCAGCCCGAGCCCGTCGGCCGCCAGCGAGGAGAAAGAGGATCTGGAGAAGATGCATAGGGAAGAGGAAGACCGTAAAAAGAAGCTGCAGTTGTATGTGTTTGTGATGCGATGCGTCGCTTACCCATTCAATGCAAAACAGCCCACAGATATGGCAAGGCGACAGCAGAAGGTAAGGGCCCTCCGTGCAAAGGCATAATTACTATCCACATGCTGACGAAATGCCTGCTTTCATATCGCAGATGTTGTCATTGATGACCTACATAAGGTAGAGCACAGAGGGGTTTTTGGTCACTAGGCCTATCCGATAGCGCACGGATAAAGCACAGTCCCAGTGAAGCCACTGTTTGTTTGTTTTTGACGCAAAATGCTGAAATCCTCGGAGCATGACAGGAGCACAAAAACGCGCTCCGAGCTCCGGATAGTGGAAGGACACATGGTACTGCAGAGCTGCAGAGTGAGTGCAGTCCATGTTCCTCCATACACAAGCTCTTAAGTGAGATCAATCTCAGAGCCCATTCATTGAAAGGGCGTTCAAGAGATGGTGGATGGCTATTTAAAACATCATTGTCCTTATTAGACTACATCTCACTGAATACCTGCTTTCTTATATGATATAGATATGCAGTTGTATGTGTTTCTACGTCCTGCCTTCCTGGCGGATACCCAATTTCAACCCGTTTGCGCCATCCCTTATCCCGTCAATTTGGCCTCCCAAGGTGACTTTTAGGCACAGACCTCTTGAGGAGGGTTGCTTAATAGCCTTTTTTCCCTCTGAAGATGAGCTTGGCTCCTCTCGACGGGTTGCAGTTAATTAATGGCAAAAATGAGATGTCCACACATTTATTTAAGGAAAAAAAAACTATTTTCTACAGGAGGTCCAGTTTATGATATTTATATAAGTTACTGTAAGGGACAAGGCCTGGTTTCACGTTGCTGCTGTGACGCTCCATTCATGTTGAAGCCAGTTTTGGGTCATGGTGTCCTTACTGTCAAAGTCAACATGAACAGGATCTACTGTACTAAAGGGAGGTTGACCTGGTTGTTAATCTGGACAATGGCCCCAGTTTATTGTCCTTTATTTGTGCTTTTATCTGTCCCACCAGAAATGGGCCATCTGTTGTTTGTACTCCAAGGCTGTAATGCCAATTTTAATTAATTAAGATGCAAATGCAATTACGGATGGAAGTGATCTACATGTTTTGTGTGTAGGGCTGCTTTTGTGTTGTAAAAACATTGATCATCACATGGCTCAACGAGACTGTAGTAGCAGTTTCTTGCAGCTCTCCTCACCAGGCAGAAGTTGCACTCAGTGTGGAGCTGCAGGATTCATTCAACTCAGTTAATCTCCGGCTAATCACGTATCACTCATACGAGGAACTCTATAAACAGTATTATGGAAATTGCGCCTGTGTCTGTTGTTTTTGTTTAACCTTCAGACAATTCCTCTCCTTTTGGACACAGTTTAAGCCATATGGTCTGAATTATTTTCTGCTGACTAATGCACAAGTGCATGTGGGAGGCATAAACCACAGTGTCTCCATCTATTTGTTTGTTTGGAGTCCCGCTCTGCGTAGGTTACTGATAGTCTAATGCATGCTTAGTAATGCACTTTCATATCTGGTAGCCTAGGCGGCCACAATCCTTTTGCTGTGGGTGAGTGAATATCCGAGCAAACAATCCAATGCCTGCTTTCAGACCAGGAAATGAAAGTGTGTCTGTCTGCCTACAGTCGGCTTAGATGTTGATTTGGTCCAAAGTTGCTTTGGATTAAAACAATTGCCTCAGAAGAACTATACACCGTGTGGAGAATGAAATGACTAGTTTCAATAGTCTTTTTTTTTTAACACATCCAATTGGTTGCATTAGAATGACCCAAAAGACTGAAATGACTGAAAGAAGATAATTAATTACACAGAAACATTTAACAACACAGAGCACATTCTGGCAGTGTTGTGCATCGACAGTGTTATGGCATTGTACAGTAGTTATTTCACTGTCATTTAATTATATTTCTCCCCTGTGTGGTTATAAAAACAATATTTTTTCACAAAATACACTTTATTAATGTGAGAACATTCAACATTCGTCCAATATTTTCCCTGTAGATTCCCTTGAACCTCCCCTGAATGTGGGCTCCTCAGACGTCCGTAAACAATAATTTATGAAGGAAATTGCTCATAGCGTTGGCTGCACAATCTCATATGTAGCCTATTACAATTTTGTGCTATTATAGATTAGTCACAGAAATATGATGAAGCAATTTCTATAATGAAAAGACTTAAAGGCCTCAGCGAAACGTGTGGAGCAGCTCCACGATAATCCGTTATCAGAAGCTCTGGCACACAAACAGCAGCGATGGGCTATCACAGAGAAACAGGCCAGGTTGCAGAGTATGGAAGCTCCACTGCTGCTTCTTGAAATGTATTGCTATAACCTTGTGAAAGGGTAACACAATAAGGGAAATAAGGGCGAGGGGAATATTTTCTCTCTCTCAGTCTGAAATATGTCTTCACAAGCAGTAGTACGGAGGCTGCTCTTCAAATGTAGGTCTAGTGTATGTGCAAATTTCACTTGTGACACGTGTGTTTGCATGCAAGGCTAATTGTCCTGGGAAATGCCCCCCTCTCTAAACATGTTGGTAAAATATATTATTGATGTTATTGACAGATGTAAATTGTATTGGAGTAATTCATAGAATTATGGCATCAGTGTGGATTGTCCTGGAGGGCAAAATCCTCCTTTATTTATAGACAAAATAGATGCCAAAAACTGTGTGCACGGAGGAATCCAACATCAAGGACGATTTAGAAGGCAAGGGCGTGATTTCAGTTTACTAATAGGACAAAGATGTTTTGAGTGTTTCATGTGTCCTGTAATAAGGAATTTTGAAATTGAACTACATTTAGTTGTTTTTCTATTGATGGCAATGTGAGTCTGTCGGTTGTTCGAACTGTCAGATCATCACTTTGGTCCAAGTCAACAACTATTGATGGATTGCTTTTTATATTTTGTACGGACATTCATGGTCCCCAGAGGATGTAAGACAACCTCCCATCAAGTTATCGGAGAGAGCCATGAAAAAGAAACTTTAATGACCGGCAGTTGGAAAAAATTATGCCAAAGATAATTTTGTTGGCAGACAAAAACTATGCCCTGGCCAACAAAAAAATTAAATACAGTATGTAAAAAGTACTTGTTTAGGACTCAAAACTCAAAGTGTAGGACTTGGGACTTGACTCTGGACTTTTTAGTCTTGACTTGACTTGGGACTTGAGTGGAAAGACTTTGTACCACCTATGGCCTAAGTACAGCCTCACAAAGTAGCTAACATGGCTTTGGACTCTAAGTCGTATTAGGTAATAAGCACAACTGAACAAAACACTGAAAACGCTCTGATATTCTTGTTTAATGCAGATTTGGATCATAAAGGGAAGCTCTTGTGCAGTCAAACAGAAGCAAACATTAGCGGTCAAAGTACTAAAAAAGAAATCTGAAGAATCAAACCCATATGCTTTTTAATAGATCACAATGAATGTGTATTTCAGAATTAAATAATCTGCTGGGTTCAGGATTTTTTCAATTAGAAAGTGTGATGCCCAGAAGATAATCTGACCCCATCAACTCATCTGCCAGCAGGCATTCTTAATAGATTGCCTCTTGGCTCAGCATTTTAATACTATACAGTATGCCCGTTGATACTACTGAGGGAGAAGAGCTATGAATTGTGGAGCAGGCTCTGTGCTATGAATGTGAAGTAGACTGAAATGCAAATCAGTGATACTTGGACGAAGTTTTCTGCTTTGGTGTTCAGTGCTAAGCCATTGTGAATTTGTTTTACATTTCAAACCATAGTAATTGCCTTGCAAATGCAAAAATGTATATACCTAATGACAACTCACTCTATTTGGAAGAGACCATACCCAATAAGATTTGACTTCACAAAAACAGCTAAAAAAAATTCTTACCAGGACAAATGGTGGTAAGAGTAGCATATATAAAATGTAAATTATAAATATAAATTTAAACATGAATAAAAGTGAAGTTATCTTTCGGCCTCGGAGGCTTACTGTGCATCAATTCAGACATCAGGAAAAGAGAAAATATGTTTGCATAGACAATCACAGTATGGCACAATTGTCATACATAAACATTTTTTTTTATCTTTCCTGACCTGATGACTGTCAAGGATGGAAACTAGAAGAAGGAGCTGGGAGAGAGAGAGAGAGAGAGAGAGAGAGAGAGAGAGAGAGAGAGAGAGATTATACTGACACCCTTGGAAGAGGCATGCGTAAAATGAGTAACATTAAAAAATCAATAAGAATATGCTCTCACTGGTGCATGAGCAGTAAGGATCTTCACTAACGTTTTTCTTTTTTTGTGCACTGAATGGTTAAAAATCATAATTTGTATAGACTATCTCTTTTATTTCATTGCCCCTTATTTCTCCTGTCTTCCTTGAACAAAATCAGAAGACAGTATACGTGAGCAACAAACATAAATATGCAGATAGCTGAGGTGAAACTGCCTTTGTCACGTGGACAAAAAGAGCGCAGCAGTAAATGTGGAGTTCAAGTATGCCATTGAAACCATTTGCATTATTATGTAAGATCTATGGTGTTCTGCCTGAAAGAAAACATCCTTTCACAATAAAAGAAGCTTCACAGTGAGTGTCACAGTCAGGCTTTGAGTTAACATGCCTGTCAGAAAGCTACTGCTACAAAATGTTAATCTCCCATTAAGTAGCTACTGTTTTAGTGCGTTCTAGCAACACTATTGAAGAACAAAGGTGTTCATCAATGGTATGGCTATAAAAGTGGATTCAAAAGGGGTGACAGCTGAAAAGCAGCAGGCAAAATACCCCCTCACCTACAATCTGTGCAGCCATGTGTAACAAATCACAGCTTCAAAAATTAAACATCTCCTCTGTCTGCATATAACCAGGAGGGAAGGCTAAGATCTTATCTGTTAGAATACTAACGTCTTTTCTCAAAGATTTGACTACTTTGAAGGCAGCACAGTCAGGATCAAACTGACTCATATTTGCCTTGTGCATTTGAATAATCTAGTCGTGTGACCTGATATTTGTACACGGGGCAATCATGTTCTATAGATACAAATATAGCTGCAGAAATGCAAAATGTTACACCATAGTGTTTGCACATGAATGTACAATATTGTATATTTCAAGGTGGCATCATGTAAGGGATAATTCCCTTAGGCAAAGATGTATCTGTGTTTTGGCTTGAATCTGTTCTCTCTCATAGTACAGTGTACTTGTTATTCATAGCGTGAATGTGTATTTGTATGTGTCCTTATAGAGCCTATGTAATCGTGTCTGTTGTCAAAAACGGCGCCTTCATTTTGGGGGACACATTTTGACCGTCTACAGTTAGCATTTGTTTAAAAAGCATTAATTCTGGTGGTACAACACAAAATACCCATGTTTTCTGAAGGACACATCCCCTGGATATGATTGAAAACTGTTAATATGTCCTCATGCTGTATGCATGGGTTGAGATTTATTAATCTGCAGAGCTCTTGTCAATCTTTTTTCATTGTTCCTATATAATCCCTGCTCCAAATACTGCACATTAGTCATACTCAGAAAAAAAAGTGGAAAAAGAAAACTGGTTTGTTGAAAATGAACATTAGCAGCTCTGTTTGGCAATGCAACTGGAAAAACACACATTATGTGTTAATAATATACATCTCAAACTAAATGTATGACCTTCTGTATTCCTTTGGCAACAAGGATTTACAGTACATTACATTCATTATAACTTTTATTATGATTATTGTATTAAGATTCTGACTTACCTCATCAAAATTACATTATAATAAAACCAGGGCGGCATTATTTTCATTTGCAATTACCTGCGGATTATTTTCTGGTCTATAAAAAATCCAGTCCAAATCCAAATTAAATTAAATTTAGCATCATATAAAACTAAGAAGCTTTTTGTGTGTTTGTGCTTGAACTCGAGCGACTAAAGATGCCTGTGCAGTCTTCACATATTAATCATAATGCCATTTACACTACTCATTCACATCAGTACTTCTACATGCGTCAAACCATCAAAATTAAGTCAGCTAGTCATCATGTTCCTGTTTTTCTCAAACCGTTATGATCACATTTTTTTTTTTTCCTTGTTATTGTGAACATTTTTTCCTCTAATGGTGTTTTTCTCGTAATTATGAGATTCTAAGTCATAATTATGAGGTATGGGAGTTATAATCACCGTACATGAAAACTTCTGTGAATGTTCTATGATGAACACAATGTGCGGCTGTACATCATCACACATCTTTTTTGAGTCTTGCAAGTGAAATGAAGACAGCCGGCTGTTGTGGTCAAATGTGTTTGTGCAATTGTGTGCAGTTACATTCAACCATTTGAAACATTGCTGCTTCAAAGGGAAAATTACCAGAGCACGGTATGACTGGAATAAGACAAAAAAATGAGAGGGACAGAGAGATAGATTTGAGAAAGTGGTTTTCCAAATTAAAGAAAGCAGACGGAGGTAAGAGCTACAGCGGGATCGTTACTGCAGTCTTCTGTTGAAACTCTCTTTCCCTCTTTGTCTTATGACTCTCACGGAGGCATAAGGAACACAAGCCGTGACGCTGTTTGTCAGGTAGACACCCACTAACTTTCTTCCCTGTTTTATTATGGGTGTCACAGTTCCTGTGCCTCCTCCTTAAAACACAGTCAGTGCACCACCTCCGTCTGTTTCAGAGGCCTTTCCGCTTTCTTCTCAAAAACATTGCTTTGATCACTATCATTGATGTAAAATGAGAGAGGAAGCGTTATCGTCCATACACAAAGGCAAGACCACATACATAATCATAATAGATCAATGTGTCAGGAAAGACAAAAAATGCTAAATCAAAGCTCAACAAACCGGCATATGATCTGTTCTTCATACTTTTTACTGTTTAGCCTTCACATTAAAAAGGTACAATAACTCTCCTTTATTAATTCTAAAAAAAAGGTGTTGATTTGAACTCATCGCATGTCATTAAACATGTACATCTGATTACAGGTGTATTATTGCATATAGGAAGTTTTGTAAAGATTTTTTTTGGCTCTGGAAGGAGTTGTGTGAAATCTGATATTCAGTGTCAGTTGGGGCTGAAAACTTCAAGTTTGACAATAAAATAAATATGTTGGCGAGGAGTTAGAAAGAAGTGAGCTTACTAGACCCCAGGAGCCCACTGAAATATTTTACAAAGATATTTTCTTTTCCTTTTTTGTCCACAATGTTCAAAAAGGTTACTGAATTCTCACGTAAAGACTATGTTTGAAAAAGTCTGATTATTGTAATTTTTATGGTTCACTTTCACTACATCTTGAAGCGTTTGCTATTGAAGAATACACTTGACACAAACCTCACTGAGCATCTCACTAGATGACGACAGATTGGCACAAAGAAATTTACTAAACAGAGAAAAGAGGAAAAAGGACAGTAAGTGATTTGTGATAAGAGGGCGGAAGGAAAGGATTCATGTCTTAGGTTCTTGATGAGAGTAATGCACCAGCATCAGAGATACCAACCCACAGCTTGCTTTGCGTACTTTACAATATAAAATAGTGTTGTCGCACTGCAGCAGGAACTTTTTTATTTTGAACCATAACTGAGAAACACTATCACATCAGGGCACAGGAGATAAATGCAAAATAAATAAATAAAAATGATTTAAAAGAAATCCTTTTTCAATTTTCGTCAGATTATAATAGAACTAATTCCCAAGCGTGGCCTTTTTAGCTGTTTGCATTTTTTAACCTTCTGTAACTATGTGGGACAGGGCTTCTCTGCCACTGGTTAGACTTGCATATCAAACTGTGCTCATTTTTCTGCAACCGACCATAAGAACGTACAGAACATAGATATTTCCTTTTGATTTTGAGAGAAATACCCAAGATTGCATGTTTTACTGCTATGTTCCAGCACTGGAACTAACAATTATTTTCATTATAGGTTTAGGTGTTGATCATTTTATCATGTAGTTTATTTTCACTCAACTCAACTCAACTGGTGCAGGTACATTTTCTGTTGATCAAGTAAAACAATCAATTGTTTAATTGTTTTCAGAGCTTTACGAACAGTTGCTAACACATACCAACATCTTCATATCTGGTAGGTGACACTGTCCATAAACCAGGGACCTTAACAATAAAAAAAAAATAAACGCTTTCAAAATCATTAAGATTGAATTTTAGTAGCCATACATCACAAAATACTTAATTTCAACTACAAAAGTATTATCAACAACATGTACTTAACGTATCAAAATATATTTATTGATGCATTAGTATGGGCAGTATGTGTATTTTGCATGTTTAATCTGAAAAGTAACTTCTGTATCGGGGCTAAATAAAAATCGTACAGTGGAGTTAAAAGTAGAAGAAAGTAGACATATAAAGTAGCATACAATTGAAACACTCAAGTAAAGTTAAGTTAAGTTAAGCCAAGCGAATTGTACTTAAGTATTTGAGTAAATGCACTGAGTTACTTTCCACCTCTGCTGGATGCTGTTATGAGCACAAAAAGCATTTGGAGGGAACATTATAAAATAGGTCGTTGCCAAGTGTTGTGGTAAACATGAATGCATTTATTTATAAGTCATCAAATGAATATAATCGAAATGAGGCAGAACAAATAAATCCCACTTCAGTTTTTCAGTAAGTGAACCATATGATGCCTGTAATGCAATGGAAAGACAGCATTGATTTGTTTGCTTTGGACCAAATGAATGCAAACTGTCCTATTGATGCTATCCCCTCTATATTAACACTCACGTGTCCATAGCATTTATGTTATATTAGGTTAAGGACTCATCTTCTGCTCCTCACTGAATGAGCATAATGAAGAACCAGCCGAGCTGCGCGGCTGCTGCCAGTGAGTTGGTGGTGTGATACTGGGTGACTGACTGTTACAAGAAGGGGCTTATAGCTGGTTGTGAACACAGTGTTCTCCTGTATATATCAGCAGCGCCACAGCTGAATATGACAACAGTGTGGAGGCTGGTTATACAGAGCCAGAGCTCCCTGTTTTATCCCTGTTTGCCGTTTGTCAAGCTCTGTCTGCAGAGTATACACCTGGCTGTTGACTAACCCAGCGGAATGGTATTTACTCACAACGCTGTGTGTGTGTGTGTGTGTGTGTGTGTGTGTGTGCACCTTCAGAACAAATCTATGAGACCATGTCTGGTTGGAGATAATAGTTTGTGCATCTGTCTTGGTATAATTGTAGTTTTGTGACCACGATCAGTACACGATGCTGGTGTTCTGTGTTTGATGAGGCCGTTGCTGGATGATTTTGTGCAGCTGTCCTGCAGCGCTCGCTCCCGTACACGCGTTTGCTGTTTACTCAGATGCGGACCGGTGGTGTCATCTGCAACATGGCTGAAATATTCTTTGTCTGGCAAGAGGATTCAACATGCTATGTTTGCTAAAAAAAAAACCCAACAACAGTGGCATTGGTTGGCAGCTCTTCCCTGAGCAAACAGATATGTACTCAATAAGAACATTGAGTTCGCATGATATGCTTTCATCATCACTTTGCACTTTTGATCTCATGAAAGTAAAGTTATCCCTCCTTTTTAGGTTGACATACATTTTGGTCTATACTTTATGAATCAATTACTAGTGTAGCTGCCCACCACTGAAAACTGCACGTCTGCTGTATTCTGCAGCCTTTTCATTTTGGAAACCACCTTAATTTATCGTAATGTAACTTCTAGAAGAGGCTAAAGTGTGAGTCAGCTTTATTGCACTTAACTACACTAGCTACAGTATATACTGTATACTGCATTCAATTAGCTAATTACTCCACTCATCACAGCACTGCAAGGGTAGCTGGTGTGTTATAAGCCTTGCAAGCCAGTTTGATAAAAAATCTCAAAGAGATTAAATTAATAGAATAATAATCGTTATATATAATTATTGTATATTATTACAGGTGTTACGTAACCTGTTGTTCTGCTTTAGTCTCTCTCTTTGTAAACACACGGAGTTATACAAAAGCATAAATGCACTATTCATACACACAGAGAGAAGAGCTGCTCTTCAAGTTGCTTGTAATATTTGAATATGACCTGTACTCGCGATCCTCTATTTCCTTAATTTAAAAGAGAAAAGAGAATTAGGTTTAAGCAAACTTGGGGAAATGCATGTTGAACAATTCAAAATCTAGCACTTTATTTATATTTTATAGGCTGAGAATAGAGAAATGTTATAAATATAGGCCACCATAGGTGTACATGTTACACTCATGACCTCAGTATTTAAAATCCTGTTAATGGCCCTGAACACTCTCCACAATTTACATAAGTCTTATGTAACAATCCTCCTATTATATTGACGGCAGTGATTGACAGCTGAGGACATTTGAACATCCTTTAAAATGAGTAAATCTTCCCATTTGTTGATGCCTTCATTTTCATTTAGACAGTGTATTGTTTCCTTTGTCTATTTAAAGCTCTCTGGTATCTTCTGTCATCTTGTATATGACAGAAAAAATGTAATACCAAAAATATGTTATAAAAAGATCCATACAACCTACACTCCACTCCACACATATTGACAAAGCAGTAAGTACAAGTATGCTCTTTCGGTTCCCTGAAGAATCATCAAAGACAGCTTTTATTTTTACAAGATATTTGCCTGAGGGGGCTTCAAACTATGAACCAGATTTAGTGGCTCACTAAGCTGAACATACATATTTTTTAATTATGTTTATTTGAAGCTTCTCCTTAATGCTTTACCTTCCGTTAATCTCCACTATGCACTGTATACTAAACAGTGATACATGAAAACTGACCATTTTTAGTAGTTATGTAAACTTTAAGAGACCTTAACCAAAAAAAAAAAAAAAAAAAAAACACATTTATAATTTAACATAAAACCAGCTTTTAATTAAAAATGATTGGGTTAAATATTGCACCAGCTACAACTATACTGTATCGAACTATAAACTCAAATCCATAGTCATTTTGAACGATATTAAAGTTACTGTACATCAAGCCAATGCATTGTGCATATCCCCTCTATTGATATGTGAAGGGTGATTAATGTCTCTGCCCACTTCATTGCAAGCCAATGAATCACAATGTAACACTGCAATCTTGATAAGAGCCACAGAGAGAGAATCAATAAGAGCAAAGCAGGAAAAGTATTTGTTGGGAGTCTGGCAATACTGATGAAAATGGAGCTATTTTCTCTCGTCCATCAGCTTAGACACCATTCAGCACAGTTCTCCAATCAGCAATGAAACAGAGAGCATGATGAACTGAAAGTCATAAATACTTTATGCATCTCGGCTGTTCTTTGCTGGTGAACTGGACACATTTTGCCTGGTTTACTGCTGTGTACTTCAGGGTCAGCTCTCCAAACAATCACATGCACACACACAGAGTTAGCAGCTTGCTGTGTTGTCACATAAAGTCAAATCGGCCGAGAGAAACTGTCAGCAGAAGCAAAAGTATTATTAGCTTTGACCTTTCATGGTAAAATCTTCAGGTAAAACACAAATGTGTTCTGCCAGTGTTTGGATGACTGCCAATACCCAATCTCCTAGAGTTTATTATAATATCCTAGTGATTCTTCTACAGCTATATGAGAAAAGGGAATAAGAAGTTAATATTTGAGGTTAATAGAGGCTACTCTTGCCCGCATGGATTACAGACAGGGCTGCAACTGAGGATCCTTTTTATTGTTAATTAAAACGGCAATTTATTTTTGATTCATCATTTTAATCTATACAATATTGAAACATTCAAATGATAATTTCCCAACTCTCATGGTGATTTCTTCAAATGCTTGTTTTATTCTCCAAACAATTTTTTTTGGGAGGCTGGAAGCTTTTGCTTGAGAGATTACTGAAACGGCTGATCAGTTATCAAAATAGTTGCCGATTAATTGTCTGTCAATCAACTAATCGATTAATTGTTCCATATTTAATTACAGCTCCTCAACAAAATACAATAAAAATGATGGATGATCTTTTTCGTCGGAACAGCATCGTCTAATTGCATGTTGCCGATATAAACAGTAATGCTGTTGCTACCAGTTTGTTTTCAAGAAAGCTTTAGTGACTTCAAGTCTAGTGGTGGAATTGTTAGCTTTGCCCTAAAGCTTTTCAGTCAGCTTGGTTCAAGTCTGTTTTTGTACCTTTTTTTTCAAAAGCCCAGCACCCGTCAACTGAAACCATCTAACCCCATACCTTAGTACATTACATACTTTTCATACTGAGTTCTTGGTTTAGCTTTCCCTGTTGGTGAATTGATTGTGGCTCATCACTTAGCATACATGTATTGTATTGTACTTTTTTTCCTTCCATTTCTTCCTTTATCCTACATAAGACTCCTGCTTAGAAAACAAAAGGCCTACTTCTGTCCATCCAGGGACAGCAGTCCCTCCTCAGTTGCTCTTCCTGAGGTTTCTTCCATTTTTGCCTGCTAACATTTTTTGAGGGGATTTTTTACTTGGGAAAGTCTAAGGATAGAGGGTCTTGTACGCTTTACAGATTGTGAAGCCCCTTGAGACACATTTTTCATATTGGGCTTTACAAATAAAAGGGTCTTGACTGCTTCAGAATTCAAGGAAACATGCTCTCATGAGAAAAAGGGAATGAAAGTCTCAAAAATGTACATTAGTCTGTGCATTATATACTACAGGTATATATTTTAATGTACATTATGAGGAAAGACAAAACAAAGTGAAAATTGTGTGCCGTATTTATCCTGACCCTCTCACGTTCAGAAATGGACAAGAAACCAAGGACAAGTGTAGAGACTTCAGCCTCTGAGTGTCTCCATAGACTGGACTGATTTGCATACTGGTGTTAATATTAACATTTCTTGCCTCAGGATTTTCCTTGAACACCTTGGCCTATTAAAACATAGCAGTGTTTGTCCAATGTTTCTCTTTAATCCAACAGCTACATAAGCTATATTGCTAAGATGAACACATCCGAAACCTTGAAGCAGAAGCACAAGTATTGATCTCTGATGTTGTTGATGTGCTGTTAAGTGCATCTTTTATGTTTGGACATTAAGTGGTTTATGATCCTGAGATTCACTCTTCTGCAGTTATCGCATATTGGATGAAGTGGGAGTGGCCTTTTTGGTGAAATAATTTGTGAGGCTTTGCGTTGTCTGTATTGTTTTTATTGGCAGTGATGGAGAGGTCATGTCCTTGTCCACCCAGTGTGACTGTATTATATGTGTTTGTATTTTTATGCAGCTTTATAAATCTCTGTTGCAGGCCAAACTTTCACTTTGGCTCTGATAGAGAAAATCTTATGTTACATGATCCTCCCTTTCTGAACATTACTGAAGGGGGGGTTTGGAGTGGTACGAAGGACACGCAGATGGTGTTGAGAATGCCTCAAAGGCACATGATATGTGGTACTTTTCCATCTCACTCCTACACCAAAGTCTGTCACTTGTAATGTGCGGCTGAACGCACGCAAACACACGCGTTACCAGCAGGTCCTTGTGCTTGTTTGATACAAAACAGCTTGAACTGTAGATTGAAAGCAGTTGTCAGAGAGGGAGATTGTCAGTCTATTGATGGTTAGGTCACTGACTCAGTAACCATTTGTAAAATCAATCCAAGGTCATCTAGACCTGAGTGAGAAACAAAGGTGAGACATGGAGATATCATCACAGATGTGCAACATGATGCGTGCCTTAATATTTGAAGTTTAATTTCATGTTCACCATCTTAGTTTGATGTGTTAGCATGCTCACATTTGCCAATTAGCGCTAAACACAAAGTAAAGCTGAGGCTGATGTAAATGTCCTTAGTTTTGCACGTCTTTGGTTACAAACCAAAGTATTAGATACATCTAAAATTTGACCTGATAGATATAGAATTTCAATAGATAAGTGGAAACTTTGAGCTGTTCTTTACTAAATGTCATGTCAATCCATCACATAGTTGTTGAGATATTTCAGTATGGACCGAAGTGACGAACCAACCAGCCAATATTGCCGTCCCTGTTATCCCAGCATGGCTTAAAAGAAGTGTGATGTTGCACCTCTGGTCTTCTCTTTTTTTTTTCTGGTTATAAATAATTTCTTCCCTGTAAACTCAAACCATTACATTAAGGACGTTAATTTTTTGACATTAGAACCTGACAAGCCTCGTCACCTCTGGTGTTTGTGAGTTGGGTGTTATTAAGGTGGTGTCTCTTCTACTTGTGGATGATGTTGTCCTTTTGGCTTCATTGGACCGTGACCTACAATGTCCACTGGAGCAGTTTGCAGCTGAGTGTGATGCAGTCGGGTTGGTGGATCGCTCTGGTCAGGTTAGGAGGGGGGAATATCTAAGTGGAAGAATTCAGGTACCTTGGGGTTTTATTCATGAACTGTAAAAAGGATTGTAAGATTGACTGCCGTTTAGGGGCACTGGCTACAGTACTGCAGGCTTTGTACCACACTGTAAGTAGTAAAGACAATCAATTTTAGTTCCTACTCTCACCTGCAGTCACAATGTCTGGGTAGTGATTGAAAGAAGGACATTGTGGATACATTCAGCTGAGATGAGGTTCCCGGTGTCACTCCATGTGATATAATGAGGAGCTTGTGGATTCAAAAGAACCTTGTTATTAAGATTCTGCTCCTTTGTCGTGATAGGAGTCAGTTGATGTGGTTTGGGCACTTGCTCAGAGCATGACTGTCTGAAAAGGGATCAAAGGTAGATTTGGGAAACTACAGGGATTAAATGTTCTGGCAGTGCTTAGCGTTTTGGAAAGGAGTTTTTAGGAAGCATCTTGGGAAAGAAATGTTTGGGGTGCTCTGCTCGCGCAGAATAAGTTGTTCCAAAATGGATGTATATTATTTTTGTCTAATCTAATGTCTGCTTGTTTTGACACATTGTCCTATGGCTTTAACGCTGCGGTGTCCTCTGTTTGCCCTTGCTTCCACAGATAACCAAGCAGCAGCTTCAGCAGACCAAGGATCGTTTCCAGGCCTTCCTCAATGGAGACACACAGATTGTGGCTGATGAGGCATTCATCAATGCTGTGCAGAGCTACAATGAGGTACCAATACACCATAAACGTAGCATCACATTTACAGTCACTGAATGTGAAAAACACCATTTCTGTGCATGTGCATTTTTTGGAGGTTTGGGAAATATAAAAATGCAACTGAGTTTTTATTATCTATTAATATCTGTAACATTTTTTTTTTTGTCATATGTGATGTACAATATTTGTTATTGTATGTTCATCGTATCCTCTGGGTCGTTTTTTGCAGCAGATTTCAAAACAGAAATGAGCCAGCTTTCAGTCTAAAAAAATCCAAAAAGCACTACACAGTCCTCCTGCTATTCCATGTCAAAATGCTTGTATTCAGGCGGCTGAGTGGTAAAATGGTGGCTGAAGCTTTTCACTGCACAGATTATGAGTCAGAGCATGTGGCTGACACAGCCATCTTTTAAAACCTCACTATTCAATCCGCAGATGAAAAAAAGCCATTATTACCATGCATACAGTACAAAAGGCATTGCAGAAAGTGGGATATGTTAAAGGCCAAATCCATGATGGAAAAACAAGCATAGCCATTATAAAAAAAGGTGCGAGGTTGGGAAACATATAGACTGCCATGGAAGTTAATTATAGGATGACCTGTATGTCACAGCTAACCAGGAATTGAGTTCATGTTATGACATATTTAATGTAATAATGTAATGTGTAATGTAAGGTAATAGAGTTTACTACTTATACCTGGCAATGATTAAATGTTCATGCTGGAAAATGTTCCGAGTTATAACCTAATTGGAAACCTTAAAAATGATTATAAAATGTGTTGACTAGACTTTAGTAAGAATGATTAAAACCTTTTTTGCACTACTGCGTAAATACAGTATAAAAGTATGTTTTTTTTCTCTTGGGTTATTTAGCACCTTGTCAGCAGTGTAGAGATCTCTTTTTTCACTTAATTTTTTTAAATGTTCTCTTCCACTTAAAGTGGCATCTTTATTGAAACAGCGAGGGACACTATTATTAGCTGTATTATGCAGCATCACGGGTTGCTTTGTGTACTGTCCTTGGAAAAGAAAATGCTTCTAAATGCTGTGGTCTGCAAAATAGGAAACCAACATCTTATTCATTTCAGCCCGAAAAACCTTTGTTATCCGCTGATACATACACCAAACGACAACGGTAATCTGTCACTGTACTGTAATGTTTCATTACAGTAGTCGCTGCTTTTTAGCCATAATGGATGCTGAGAACAAAATGTGACTGTCAGAGTGACAAAGCAGTCAGCTCTGACGGTTACTTCGCTTGATGCTGTGACAATATAGCCTCGACTGTCTCTGTCCCTGTTAGGCTGTCATTATCAGGAGACAGAATGCAACTTTGGTCGTGTTGAGTCACAGCTTTACATATAAGCCTCTGATTTTTCAATTCAAAATGAACAAGAACGGTTTCCTTTTGCTGACGAAGACAGACATTTAGTGTTTGAGATAGAACAGAATGTGACAGAAAAGCGCTGTCATGTACATTGCTATAAATATGAGTCTGTTTGGAAGTATTGGTCTACCAAATCATTATTAATCATTCAAAGTGCTTTTGTTTATCCCTTACATAACTCTAATTAGTGACATTGGTCTCTCACAATGTAGGTGTTCCTAAAGAGTGACCGTGTGGCTAAGATGGTCCAGAGCGGCGGCTTCTCGGCCAATGATTTCAGGGAAGTGTTCAAGAGGCACATCGAGAAGCGCGTGCGCAGCCTTCCAGAGATCGACGGCCTGAGCAAGGAGACGGTGCTCAGCTCCTGGATGGCCAAGTTTGACACCATCTACCGTGGCGACGAGGATCCACGCAAGGCGCAGCAACGCATGACCGCCAGCGCGGCCTCTGAGCTGATCCTCAGCAAGGACCAGCTGTACGAGATGTTCCAGAATATCCTCGGCATCAAAAAGTTTGAGCACCAGCTGCTTTATCAAGCCTGTCAGGTAAGATCTCAAGCCCACAGGTGATACGTCTCGGACGGTTTTCGCATTTTTATTTGAGTGCTGGGTCAGACTTGTTTCAGTTTTTCAAACATGTGTGTTGGTGGAGGGAGGGACTGTCATAATTATTATTTTCACACATAGAACACACTCTAAACTGTAGATCAATTACAGAATGCATCATGAATGTCTAATACTAATATATATCTCTAAGCTGCAGACAGCGTCCTCTTCCTGGTCACAATAGTGACAATAATTATCTTGTTGAGCTGCAAATAGTAAAGTGGATGGGTTAAGAGCTGGATTTTGTTTTCAATGAATCACTTCAACAGATAATTAATCTACAACAATTTTGATAGTGAATTAGTCATCGATGATGTTTAATCAAGCATGAATGTAAAATATTTGCTTGCACCAGCTTCTTAGAAGTGAGGATTTGCTGCTTTTCTCTTTTTTACATTATTGTCATTTGAATATCTTTAAGTTTTGGACTGCTCGTCAGAAGAAGAAGACATTTGAATGCTTCATTGTGGCATTGGATTTTAGGACCTGAAATCTGTTTTCTGAGCACTTCCAGATATCACAACAAGTGCACCAGATTATTGCGAGAAACTGTCTCTCTTTCTCTCTCTATTAAACAACTCCTTGTGTGACAACACAATATTCTGGTCTATATAAATAAAACAACTGTGTGAAATTAGGATAATAGACATAGAACCACCAACACTAGCAAAATATGTCAAAAATAATCCATGAAATGTGACCTTTAATCAGACAAATGCTCATCAATAATCACCCTTTTATTATTTAATTTGTTCAATGACTAGCTTTATGATAATAATGACTATTTATTGACTAGGTGTATGTTTATTTATTAGGATTTGCCATAGACAATATGCCGTTGTTGTGCCGTTGAATGGATGTATTTTAAAAGTAAACACGTCTCCTCAAGATATATCTCCTGATACCAGAGGCCAGCAATACTTCATTGTAGGGGAGGTATGTTGAGATTGTAGGTTGATGATAGTGGCCACTGGGGGCTCGTGTCAGACATAACTCTCCTTCCCTTGCTGTCTTTACTGCTTTACTGCTCTCTACGGGACGGCTGAAAGCAGCACTAATGTATTTTTTCTTCAGGAGCTTGATTAAAAGTCTCGCCACGACAGGATTTGCAGGAGGCATCCTACACATTTACATCTGTTCTCAATTTAATGCATAAAACGTACCTCTTCATTTCATTTAGATCTAATGGACCCACCTCTTGGAAGCCAGTGAGTTTTAAAATGCTGAATTTCTTTGGACCAGGTGTTATCCTTCTTCCACAGTTGTTAATGTATAAATCTGCGCAGATGGCACGAGGTGCTGTTAAACAAAGTAGATTGTTCAGTATTCTTTTGTTAGATACCTCTAAAGCTGAGGTGCATTACATCGCCATAGCCTCCAAATCCACTGTGCATGTTTCTTCTCAAGCCTTTGAAGATGCTTAACCTAGTTTTTCTTAATGTGCTGGCAACAGAGCTGTTAGTATCCGGTCAGAAATCTGCATGCAGAACATAATACCTTTTCCCTGAACAGATCCCACTCCGAACAATACAGAGCTACTGAAGAACTTTCAACGATACACCAACATAAAGGCACATACGCTGCAGAAATGTCTGTACAGCTTCATACTGTGGTGTAATATTTATTTTTAACAAATATATGTAGGTAAAAATGGCACATCGCTGTATTGTATCATGTATCATCGCTGTGCAAAGGGACATATTTGTTTTAAGTTGTTCATTCATATGTGAGCAAATAGTATTACTTTAGTATTGCATGTCAGCATCAAAATTTGTTTTTGCTCCACCTGCTTTTCCAGCTGTTCTTGGAATCTTCTCTCTCCTGTTTCGTTTTGCTGTTAAAATGAATACATCCGACTGTACTGATGTTGACTTTGAGCATCTCATCAGTGAGCAACCAGCAGCCATATATTGCACTCTAATAAATGATATCACTAAAAAGGATACGCAGCAATCCAGTCAGCATGGGCTCAGGGCTGCTGGGATGTGATGAAAGGTTTTCATGGATTGGCTGAGATTCAGAGGCCATCATTTTTTTTTTTTTTTACTGTTATCGCTGGGGATTTACATTTTTTGCAGTTGCATCCAAATAGTAGAAAGGAAGCACTGGTCTATTTCTGTCTCATGCTGAAGCATGAGCAGCCCCTGGAAATGACTAACAGGCTGATTAGACTGGTATGGCCGGCGGCTGCATGCTCGACTCCCTGACGGCTGCAGTTATTTAGCTGTCGCAACACTAACCATGGCCAAACAACTGTAAGATGGGTTTGGTGTCTACATTGAAAAGCGGTTTTGTAAACCATAATTGGTTAACTATATTAATAGAACTGTGTGCCCACTTTTACTGTTGCCTTTACTAACATTTCCTAAAATAAAAAAAATTAAAAAGATTATTGTTTTTGAACCTGGCTCTGGCGAGATTCAGATTTTATTTTTAGATTAAGTAAAACAGCCGTGCCAGAAATCAGTCATCTAACTGCAGACTGCCTAGAGAGTAAAGGCAAACAATCAGCACATGACAAAATATTCTGTATCTCTTAAATCCTCCGACCAAAATGACTTCGCTACACACACAATTTGCTGAAAGTATAGCACTCTCCGAACAGTGCACACTGCATGACATTTAACAGGTTCTTATTCAACTCTGTCAATGGATTTATGATCCTTATTATGACAATAGTTGCTAAGCTGTTGTGTGCTCTGTACGCAAAATGAAGAATTTGAAACTTGAGTATTTCAATTTTCTCAAAATTAGCGTGTCGAGGCTTTACAGGGTTAAAAAGGTTCATGTATTATATTTTGTTTGATACAGCGGGTGCTTCACATTTCTTTGTTTATTTTACAGTTAAGTAAGTACACTTCTTCAGCATTAGGCCTAAGTGTAAATACTTTTCTATAATTTTAATGCTATCTCAATTGGCTTAACAAACACATGCCCAATTACTACCATGTTTATTTGTGTCATTATCTATGTTTACTGCAGTTTAGTAGGCTACTACTACCATAAGCCTACCCTCAATTATGCATCATTCACTGTTTGGCCACGAGGGGGCAGAAGTACTCCACAACTAGCTGACAGATATAAATCTATAACCAACCAGCTAGCTTGTTAGAGGTGTTGGCAAACAGTTAACGTCCAGCAGACAAGGAGTAACATTAACATTAATTAAGAGTCGTGCTTCTGTCTATCTGACGAATGTAAGTCTAATCTTCACTTTAATATATTTTAATATTATCTCTGCTCTCTTTGTGTAACGTTAGCTTACACCGTGATATGGTTAAACAGCGTTCTGTACGCAAACCTTAGGGAAAAACAATACACAGTATTTATTTACTTGTTATCCAGCAGAGTGTTGCATCTAGCGATGTGTACTATCTGCCAGGAATTATAAAATGAATCCAACATCCACAATGTGCTCCTCTCGCTCTTTTCTTCGCAGCAGAAATGTTGGGGCGTGCTGACGATAGACATCTTGAGATAAACTAATATAAACTTAAACTTAAACTTAAACTAACGTAATTATTATAGTATTTAACGTAACGTACGAAGTGCTGAGGTCACCGCCTCCAGTTCCGGGTGCCTGCTGTTTGGAGGATTTATTAGCATGTTTTCTTGTTTGGTCGACGAGAACGGCACAGTCTCAACTATGCAGTGAGTAAAAACCAAAACAATTAGCTAAAAGAAGCTAAAAAGTTGAGCAGATCTGCATATGTGGGGCCATTTCTTCGGGATTTTTGCATTATGAGCTTTCCTTTCACTTTACACAGTCCTTTGTTCAGTGAGTGTTCAGATCAATGTTTCATTATATACAATCTATAAAAATGTCAAACATAGGGAAATTACCAAGCATAGCAGTCCAAAACCCAATAATATTCAATTTATTATCAGACATGACAAAGAAAAGCAGCAAATCCTCACAAACCATGTGAATGTTTGGTGTTCTTGCTTAAAATATTACAGAAACCATAAATCGATTATCAAAATATTTGATTCGATTTCTGTCTATTCATATCAACTCATTTTCTTAGAGTTGCAGCTGTAGTAAAGATTATACTGCGCATATTTTCTCATGCTGAGGTGTTTTAATCATTGATATTTATTCACACCAGTGGACTCTCAATAATTACAATTTTCCCTAATCTCAAATGGCTGATTAAATTACCAAAGCCTGGGAGTGAAAGTAAGGCATAAGCACATCAGAATGAGACTTTCCCCCCACTGAGCTATGAATCATGGCCTCTGCCCCCCCCCCCCCCCCTCCCAGACTGACAGACTTTTCCTCTTTAATTTGTCTTGTCAGCAACTGTTATTTGGGAAATGAGGCCTGAGCTCTTCCTGGTTTAGCCTGTAGCTGATATAATTGCGTAATGGAGCCTCTTCACTGCACACAGGATTGGAAGAGGATGAAAGCATTTGCCATGCCTGCCCAGCCACCTCTAAGCTGTAAAGCAGTGGTGCTGAAACGCAGGGTGAAGCTTGATGCACCCACGTGGACGTGGTTTTGAGTGTGGACAATGTTTATTACAAGGTAAAAAATAAAAAGTTTGCCCTTGATAGATGTCCTAGCTCAAAAATCCCCATCTTTTTAAGTGTCGTCTGGAAATGAAGCTGGTGACAGTAAATAAATAAAGGTATGGACTGTAAGACCAAAACAATGTCTTGTGAAGCTGGAGGGAACTGCAGTGTAGGGGGATGATTTTCTCCTATGAGCGACCCCTTTCACATTACACATGGTAATGTATTATAGAAAAACTGATTAAGTCAGTTTCCAACAAGATCAAAAGACAAAATAAACCAAATCTCTCCACTAGATTGAAGAAATATTTCTCTTTAGTTGATTATGATGTTAGAAGTCGCGATGGAGAATTATCTACAGCGTCCACTCATTAGCACATTTCTAATTAGCATGCCTCGCATGTCGCTACACAAAAGAAGCTTTCCTTCACACTGCGTACTTTTTTTTAACACACACGTACATAGACACATAGCACGTCTAAATATAGACCAGCTGCTTCAACTCCTCCAGGTCCCATCCAGCTCCAATGGAGCCCTGTCCGCCCAGCCTTTGTTCTCTGCAAGAAACTGCCTGTGGCTGGGTGTGCTATCTGCTGCTAATGTCCCAGCATCCACCTGGGAATCTGTCATCAGCTGTGCTGTTAACTACCCGCCTGCTTCTGCTCCATCACCTTTGACCTGCTGTCAGCTTGGCTAACACTGAGGCAGTGTCACCTTTATTTAGCTGCAGTGCTGCTGTCAGCTTCAGTAACGTAGAGCGAAACTTACCTTTTTGCCAGTCTTATTTTATATGGGATTGCCTGTCCACCTATATCGAGCCTGTTGGCCATTGACAACCGTGACCTTTCAGTAGTTCTAGTCTTGATAAGATGTGGGTGCTGTGAGGCTCAGTAGGGGCTCGGTATTAGTTCACACAGACACTGAACTCCAGCTCTACTCCCTCTCACAGCCACCGTCGTCTTTGCTTTTCACTGCTGTAAAGAGAGAGATGAGAGTAATAGAAGAAACTGGCCCCATCCCCCTTCACATTACATGCTTCAGAGTCACTCCTCTCATGTTAGCCATTTTGCAGAGGAGCTCCAATCGGCACATAGTCACAATGACCAATATTGAGGTCATATAGAGAATTTGCCTGGTCATGGGGATTTAGGTCTGTTGTGTTTTGTGCGAGTGCAAGGCACACAGATGAGATGTAAAAATGCACTGTCAGACACCGACAAGCCAAGCTGCTGGATTTCCAGGCATGGCAGTGACAGTTGTTCTGGGATTGCACGAGTCAGATGTCGCTGGCACTGCAGTCCAATAGTGCCCAGAGCTCTTGAGTGTTTTGACAGGCTGCACCGATCGCCAGCAGCAGGGTGGAAAGGTGACACTCAGGCACAGCTCAGGCAGGAATGCAATCAGTACCAGTCACAGTTATGGTTGTGGGAGAATCTGGTTTTCTGCTGTTGGAGATGAACGAAAAAAGAAAAATGAAGTCCTGCGTGTGAGACTTCCTAGCACAGGATGCTCACCACTGTTCAAGTGTCACTGTGTGGCAGAACAGTACTGAGTACTACTGTGCTGCAAGTGCAGACATTCTGCTGCAGCTGGTGGCAAAGTCTGATTATGTGCTCTACTAAACAGGAACTCTGCGTTATGTAGCAGGGTGGCTGTTTAGTGGCCAGCACTGGTAACACACTAGACTTGACAGTTCACACTGACTGTCCTCCATTTAAGATGCCATCTGGCTGACATCATTTCATAAGTTGTGCATCAGTGAACATAATCAATTACAAAAATTGAAATGCAGGACAAATTCCATAGCAGCAAAAATATCTAGACTTAAGAAAGCAAAGATTTCCACAGCGAAAAGTGCGTACTGCTTTGCAGGACCAAGATGCCTATCGTACTGTTTGTAGGTGTGTTTTTACCACTCTATTTGTGTGACTATATTTCTCATCCATGTTTTGTGTGTTGCTTGATCTCAGTCCGAGCGGGGCTGTTAACGGCTCCACCGTGACTTCAGTTCATCCTCTCTTTAAAAGGATTGCGGGACGGGGCAGAGAATCAATATAGTAAAGCCTGAAAGACAAGGCCTGTTAATGTAATAGGAGAGGGTGAAATATCATAAGGCACGGAGAGGTCAGCTCTGGCATGCGTCCCAGCAGCAGGAGACTAGAGGAGTTTAGGGCATTGTATCACAAAGATCAGGCGCTCAGTTGGAGTGTAGAGACTATGCAGCTCTGTAGAAAGGGTTCTCTCTCACATTATGCTTTATTCACCAAACGTTTCTGACTAGCTGCCTTCTTCAGGGGGATATCTCAGGTTGTTTTGGTGTTGCTTACTGTACAGTTAGTTGATCGGTTATGTGACTTACAGATCACAATTGATACTAAATGTACAAAAAAAAACAATTCCATGATTTAAAAAAAAAAATGGCTTTAGCTAGTTTTGCCAAAATACAATGTTTACTGGATATTGATGAGAGAAATATAAAGGATCATGAAAACAAATCTTACAATATTGCAGCCAACCTTTTGCTGCTGCTTTGTATTTGAAAAATGAAGATTCGACATGTTTACCCGTTTAAGCGGACATTGTATTTTGCTTGCATTGAAGCTCACATCGGTCTGCGCCTCGATGTGTGTGCATTGGCAATGTTAGAAAGTGATCAAATCTAAGCAGAAAAAAATAAATAAAAAATTATATAAAGTGGGTGACTTTCGGAAATAAAATTGTCAAATTGATTCTCGTACAGCCTGTCTTGTTGCTAACAAAAGGCAAGTTCCAAATTCAAATATGCTGCTTTTGACAAGCCGACATGTTTTAACTGCACATTTTCACTTTTTCATGTGCGCACTCTAAAGAGTAAAAACTGAAATATGTCCTTCATGAAAACTAAAGCATTGTAGCAATGTATCAACACCCGTAGATTTTATTCTGCACTGAAAACTTGCACAACATCGCTGTGTGGAAAGGTTTGCGACTCCCAAGGTACAAGTGTGCTGCAGATACTATGTCTCAATTAGGCTCCCGTCCTCAGAGGAAATGGTGGTGACTGGTGAGTCACAACATCACATTTGACAAGAATGAGCCATTTTGTCTGAGAGAATAACTGAAGAAGTGAAGCATATAGAAGCGGAGAGCAGGAGAGAGACATCAACCCTCTCTTCTATTTCCTCGTGTCAGCTAATATAAAACTCTCATTCATTATTGATGTGAGAGAACCATGAATTTCTCAGCTTTTCATTACTCCAGGACAAAAACTAGGCTAACAGATGTCAGACATCTTTGCCCAGACCTGATATTGCAGGCAGTTTTTTCCAAAATTTGAAAGAAAAGAAGTTACCACTGGTTTTGTCTCAATGTGCTCATTTAGGAATGGCTCATTCAAGCCAAAGCTTTTCTTTATCACTGTGAATGTATTTTCATCGTCTTTACTTTTTTACTGCCCCTCTCTCAGCTTGACCATTTCAGAAGGTTGAATTTTCATTCTGCTTGATTGAAATCAACAAAAAAAAATAAAGAATGTCCAAACACTCAGCACTTTCAAAAAGACTTCTCCTCAAGCAGTGGTCCATTCACGGTCTCTATGGTGATGGCAGCATGGTTCCTATGAGAGATTGATGAATTACCTTTTGATTTCAATCTGTTCATGTGCGCTGCCACACCATGCTGCTATGATTGCAGTCCATTAGGACAAACTGGAGCTTTAATTAGCCTTTTTGTGCCCTGCTGTAGTGTAGCCTATACCATTCGCCATCTTTACCAATCAGAATAAGCCCCTTTTGATTGAATGGGCACATTTTTAGCTTAGATATTTGACATTTAAATCCTGCTATACCTCACAGGTAGCATTAAAGGGGAACTCCACCAAGTTTTCACATCCAGGTCCGTTTACAGGTCTTGAGGAGTGCTACTGCATATGTGAAAAAGTTGTATGAAGCCCTTTGTGGCTCCAGAGTGAGTCATGCAAAGTCTGATGAATTGCATGATGTCAATTGAGAAAACATCAGTTGGGGCTGAATACTACAAGTTTTGATTTTGAGAAGAAAATATAACCTGTATGTGCGGAGTTAGAAATCAATGAGCTTTCCAGACCTCTGTAACCCGCTCCTCGTCTCTGCTTGATATTGGATCGAGGCTACATTGTTACATGTACATGTTAGTCACTAATCGCATAACTTAACTGAATCTCTGACCAAAGTCTGTGTAAAGAATGCATGGAATAAAAAAGACACTATCTCTGGTTCTGCTGCATCCATTGTGCTCCTTTTTAAAGGAATAAACTGTGTCCTTGAGATGTAACTAACATGTCAAATGCATTTTCCAGCCCATAAAACATCTGCAAAGCCTATTTTATAAAGTCTGCAATCTTCTTCTTCTCTGCCTAAGTGGGCACATTGCTGCACGTCTTTGTGTTACCACTACCAACAGTGATATGGATGTGTATGGTGTTGCATGTCCTCGTGAAAACGTTGCTCTACAGTGGGACAAGCTGGCAGAAACTTCAGAGGGAGCCTTTAAATTCATGAACGTTGCATCGAAATGTTTTCCATCCATCATTCACTCTTTCAACATCTTGCTGTTGAACCAGAGAACTAGGATTTCTCTTCTGCCTCTTAAGCGTTCATAACAACGATGATTTCACAGATTTTCCTATACTTAGTAATACATCTGAACTGTTTAAAATGGTTGAGGCAACTAGTCAGGGTGACATGATGTCCACCCATCCACCCTCATGGCTATACAGGCTCATGTATGTGCAGGTCACAAGGGGCGGTTATCTCAGCATGCACTGCGTGAATTGTCAGGAAATATATCTATTTAACAGCTAAATTTCAATATTAAAATACATAATAACAAACACTTTACCATTACAATTATCAATAATGTATGTAAATGACATATTGTGTTGTATTAAAGAATTTCTTGGATTTCTCATCGTTCATGACAAGACTATGGATGCTGGGAGTTGTAGGTGACCTTTGGCACGGATCCCTGGCCATACTAAAGTATATCTTGGCTCTTAATGTGACCTCATTGACCTGCTCCTCTCTTTGTATCAATAGTTGGACAACCTGGATGAGCAGGCTGCACAGATCAGAAGAGAGCTGGATGGTCGTCTTCAGATGGCCGACCAGATTGCCAGGGTGAGTCAGACTCTGTGGGGGACTATTTAATATGCTTTGTTATATAGATAATATGTCACCACAATGGTGTAAACATCACAGTGGGAGCTTCCACCCACAGGGGCAAAGATTGTACAATTTTCAAAGAATGTATATTTACAAATTGTACTATATTTCTTTTATACTAAATTAGTTATCCATCATCTGAAAAAGAGACACCAACGCTAATATTGCTTTTATCTTTTCAACATTTTTGGAAATCCCCACTTTACCTCATTGTTAATTGTCATCAACACTGCGATTGTTTGCTGACCCTGTTCTGTCTTGTCAACAGGGTGGTAAGTTCCCCAAATTTGTGTCTAAAGAGATGGAGGCCATGTTCATCGAGGAGCTCAAGTCCTCAGTGAATCAGCTGATGGCTAATCTGGAGAGCATGCCCGTGTCCAAGGGAGGGGAGTTCAAACTCCAGAAGATGAAACGGGGACACAATACCTCCATCATCGACATGGGCCAGGAGGACGAGAACACGCTGTCCAAGTCTGATGTGGTGCTGTCCTTCACTTTGGAGGTATAGTGCATTGGGAATGAGGCTAAACATGAATTTATAATCAAATGTGTGTGAGAACTCAGAAAGTTTGGATCATTTCGACATGGATTTCTAACTATTGCCAGATGCAGCGAACATCATTTCATCAAAATATCTAAACTCAATGAAACTACAGCTGCCTAAACCAGATCTCATAAATCAGAGCTGTCGTCGACTACTTGTCTGCTCGAGACTAAGTATAGAAACAGACCTGTTCAGGGGGTTGAACAGACGCTATGTGAAGAACAGACTGACTCACACACACACACACACACACACACACGCACACACACACAAACCCTTTTACCTGCTCCTTAATGGGGAACGTGAGTCATCTTGTTATCAGCTTGTCTGAGATGAGCTATCACCACAGAACGAGGAGCAATCGCACCTCATTCCTTATGATGCGGTGCTATTTCAGAATCAGGAAGTACATAATGTGCAAATAATGGGACACTGTTTGTTTTTTTGTTCCTTCACACAGAAGTGGGCACAGCTTTATGGAATATAATTGCTGAAATGATTTCCACAATGGTGGAAATTGGCTATTTGTGTCAGGTGGTCATTTTATAGGGCTTTTCCAAGACATTTTTTTTTTTGAGAATTTAGTTGGAATCAGCTTTACTGCAGTCCTTTTGGCATGTTTCATCCTTGTTGATAACAACATGGAAGTATTAGTACGATCGTGAGTTTCAGAGATTATTTTTGTCGTCCTTTTTTACATTACTTTTGGAGAGTGAAAGGGGCTATGTCAATCATGTTATAAATAGCTGTAAATAAATATTGATTATTTTGAATATTTAACTAATTAATTATTTTAATAGTCTTCAGATAGACTTCCATTTATATAGAAATTGATTATGTTTTCTTGCACGTGGGCAAACCTAGCGCGCTGGACTGCTTGCAGCTTTCTGGAAAACCGCTCGCAGAAACAACTTCACACTCAACAATCTTTCTTGGGTCCTGAGCTATACACCTGCACAGAACGCTGTTTGCTTCTTCATTTAAAATATAATAATACAGTATAATATTAATAATAATAAGTAATAATAATATTTTATTTACAATATTTTATACAAATTCGACAAAGCACTCCCTTGGGTCCCCAGCAATACACCCACCAAGTGTGAAGTAGTGGATGAAATGTTCTTCAGATATGCTAAAGACACAGTACCGACGGATGGACAGAGATTCCCCACTTTATAGTTAGATATATTGGCACCACGAAGATAACAGTGTATCTGGTGGATGCGTTCATTCAAAGTGGATGCATTTCCCTGACAGCACATATTTCTGCCTTGGGGTGTCCCACTCGGAATTTACTGCCACAGTATAATAGTTACCAATGGCACTGTTAGTACTATATTATAGTCACTGAGCGACTAAAGACTACGTGTAAGATTATGCCCACAAGCAGTTTCAGCAATAGAGAGTTGCACTTACAGGAAGGGTGGCTATAATTCATATGGGTTGTTCTAGTAGAAAAAAAATCTGCAAAAAAAATCTGCTTTTTATTAATATGAGGGCAACGACAGTAAGTGTAAATTGTGATTGGGGCCGGAATAGTATTTCTAAAATATCTCTAAAACTCAAAAGGATGTGCCGCCTTCATATCTGCAGTTGACTTGTTGCTCTCTGTTTCAAGAAATGAATCACTCTCGTCTACAACCTTCACTGAGGTGTCTGTGCTTCCTAGGTGGTGATCATGGAAGTGCAGGGGCTGAAGTCTCTGGCTCCGAACAGGATTGTCTACTGCACCATGGAGGTGGAGGGAGGCGAGAAACTCCAGACCGACCAAGCAGAAGCCTCCAAGCCAACGTAAGGCCCTGAGCATTTGTTCTATGAAAATATCAAAACCACACGCATCAGCTGTCTTAATATTGATTGCTGATCGCTGCTGTTTCATATAGATAAGCCAACATCTGTTTCAACTATTGTGATTAGGATTATGTAAATTATAGTTTTACTGAATCCCACTAGGAGAAACATTAAAAAAAAAAAGGAAAAATCCTCCCAAATTCATCCTGTTGAATGTTTGATGGTGATAATATCCATTTATGTTTGTTTGGCAGCCATGGCTAAACACACTAGCCATCTTTTTGTCAAATGAATTATGTCAGAATTAAAAAAAAAGGCCTTAAATTCTGTTCTGCTGTTGATTTTACAATTGATTTTAAAACTTGAATAGGACATTATTAACCAGGTATTTCCATCAGCCCTACTTCATTTTAGCATTCGGTGTCAGACATGAGGTATTCAGCAAATTTAAAGTAAATGTAAACTGGTTTCCAATCTCTAAAAAGTATTTGGATGGTCACATTTGCTTTATTTTTATTCTTTTGTGTGCGGGCAAAATTTGATCTTGTGTATATGAGAATATATTTTTATATCTCTTGACATTTCCTACATAATATAATTGTATCCACATCCAATGATTCCACTACTGGTAGTAGTTTTCAGGCTATTTTAATTATTAATCATATCCAAAGGGAGAATGTAATTTCAATAATTTTAATTATCTCTCCAATAATTTAACACTGTCCATTTGAAACTGTTCACTGTTGTGCTGCTGAGATTCTGCACCATTCATTTATTGATCTTTAGTGGCTCCTGTGAATTGCTTCAGATGCCCTGAGTGAAATCCATTTGCAAGAAAATAGAGTTAACCTAAGTTGCCAAACTGCATCTCAGTGTGTTCTTGGTTGTAGGAAGACATTTTAAGTGCTCTCGTTTGTGTTCTCTGATGCGTCATTCTCTCTCGAAAGCACTTTGCATTTGAGACACTTTATTTAAAAAGAAATGGGACTGTGCAGTTGAGCAAAACTTCAATTTATTTCTTTTTTTTCTTTGAATGTATTATTAATTAGGGCCAGAGTTCTTGTAGTTACTTGAACCTGCGCTTAGTGAAATATAGGTTTAATGAAAATTTGGTGTTGTAATGTGATGGGCCTTAACTGCAAACCCCTTAAACCTGTGGTAAAAAAAAAAAACTTTTCTACCTCTGTTTTGTCAAAGCTGCTTGAGTCATTCATGATTCACAGCTGAACCCAAATACCTTTTTTACTAGGTGATTTCTGTCTCTGCCGACCAAGTTGTAAAAATTCATTGTGTAATCCCACACTATGTCAAGTAGGAAATGGAATAGCATAATTTGTAAATTCCCTTCCTTTCTTTGCGAGTCCCAGCGGTTTGCATATACACTAAAATACTTTGTGACCTCGCTGCTTGTTATTCTAGACCAGATTCATAACGATGATGGTGTCCTGGTGAAGGCAAATATATCTTCTGCTAAATATATCTACCTTTTTTTCCCCTCATCTAATTAACCAGTATTGCACAGCACAAGATACAAGAGAAGAGGTCCATGAAACATTCATGTATATACAAGCTATTTAAAGGCCCAAATGTCTTCCTCTGATCTCCCTAATTCAAGAGCCATTTTATGAAGAGAGCATGAGAGAGATGGAAGGACATGAATGCGGGAGGGGATTAGAGGAGAACAAGGCAAGGGTAATGTGTGTGTGTGTGTGTGTGTGTGTGGGTGGGTACATACACACAGAAACACACATGAACTACATACTACTGCAGGTTATTTGCATACCATAATTGCTTATGCTCATTAACTGTGTGCCCAGACATTCAACTTACTGTTGTAATATTTTACACTTTACTTTGATAAATGAATTAAGGGGTTGATATTCTCAATGTTGCCACAATCATTCATTTCTGTTTTTGTTTTGTAATTCTGCTATTTTTTGATTTTTTCCAATTGACCCACTCGAGCATACACAGAGTTTCAGGTATTTTAAGAGCTGTAGGAGCACAGCACTGTCACATCCATTAATAGACCTTAGATTGATCCGCAAGGTCACCTTCATGCCAGCACAATGCTTCCATTTGAAATCACCCCGGCTCACCACCAGCTCGTCACCGCCAGTCAGCAGCGTCTCTGCTCTGCGCATGTTGGAACTGCAGTGTCTTCGTGTACATTAAGTTGCACTTAATTATGAATGTTAGAAATGATTACAAGGAAAACAGCTTTCCAAGGCTGGAAATTCAAACCATGTCTTCCATACATCACAACAGAGAGAGAATTCAGGCATTTATATTATGTTGCTATGGCTGCAAAAGATGTCAGCGAGAAGTAACAAAAACACATGTATATGTGTAACATGATTACAGTAAACTGCATTTTCTGTTTCCGTTCTTTGAGGGGCTGGTGGAGGCAAGGCGGGTGATGAAGTTTAGTCATTATGAGGGGTTTGCTTTAAAAGGCTCGAATGAGTCTTTCTTAAAACAATATTCACATACCCATACGTACATTGAAAGCAGTGCTGGTTGTTTTAATCATTCCTCCTGTCCATACCGGTCACAAAGTGAGCCATGCCTAATGGAATTTCAGTGGAAGAGATGGGGGCAAAATCAGTTCCATTTCTATGTTAAATAGAAAGTTCAACCAAAGTCTATATCAGGCATCTTCTTTTTAGTCTTACATCAGCAAGGAAACATCAGCAGGGCATTTTGTTCTGACTGTAACTTGATTTGACGAACTCAGACTGCTGAAGCCTCATATTAGCTGGATTTTGTCCCCCATCACTTACATTGAAAACGCTTTGACGTGGGCATGTAAATTGAAGCACACTGGAAAAAAAAATGTGAACGTATGACTCGTCTTGGGGTCTAATTTTGAACCTCTCCCTTTCTGTGTGAATTTAGTTCCTTTCCCAAGTACAGGGCATGTGCGCCACACGAGAACGTTAAACGATAGCAGTAGTTATTTTTATCAGCTCTAATACTTTCAGAAGTTTGGTTGAATGTGCGTATACTTCCCCTGCTATTAGTTAGCATTAGGCTTTTTTTTTCTTTTAAACGAATGACTATAAATTTAAATGTAATGGACGCAGTAGTAGAGGTGAAATGCTATTTCTTTGGAGCATGTGACAAGGCATTACGCAGTGCACCCTTTAATCTGTTTTTGTTTGTAATGACATTTGATTATATAATATATTTTACAGTATTTTCTCACTTGATTTATCTCTTCTGCTTTTGAGACATGCCTGTGAAAAGGGGTTAAAATGCAATACACTTGCAAGCAGAAGTTAATTTAATCCCGTCTGTGGCATTTCTCTGCTGCTCTCTGTTACAGACCCACAAAGTAATGTTGGCTGATAAGACGGGTGTTTTGTTATATAAAAATCTTGCCAAGTGCAGCTTTAAAGATGTCCGTTATATTAATAGCAGGAGTGCATTTAGAACAAGTGACAGTGAGACGGAGGAATAAAGTGTGTGTGTGTGTGTGTGTGTGTGTGTGTGTGTGTGTGTGTGTGTG
>CALSCE010010723.1:2053364-2080731 GCA_943593645.1 Bovichtus variegatus | reverse complement strand
CTCTCTCTCTCTCTCTCTCTCTCTGTCTCGCTCTCTCTCTCTAAAATGCCTCAACATCTGTTGTCAAGTTCACATATCCTCACATGTACTCACACACCACCGCCCACAAACTCTCATGTTGGTATAGGTTGTTGTTTTTGAGTTGTGTTTTCTTCTTCATGCTTTGCCTGTACCCTTCTTCAGTAATGCAGCTGCTAGGTCAGGGTCTCTCGTGATTGCTCTCCTCCAGCCTTGTTGCTAGTCTTTATGTTATTCTGGTTTGTCCCTTCTTACCCTGCTGTCTTCTAGCTGGACTCAAGGGTAAGTGCTTCCCTGTAGCCGGCACAGCTCAGATAATCCCCGCCGATTATCTGACAATGCAACGTTCTTTCTCTCTTCTTTCCCTCTTCTCCTTATTTCACGTCTCGCCTCATGTCTTAGATATTAGTTGATAACTTTTTTTGTTTTTGCCGACCTCAACTTGAGGATCAAAGTATAAGCATCCATTCGTGCCAGTATAGGATGCATGTATTTTATTCTAAGAACTTATTATTTGACTCAGTAATGGTTAAAGTTGATATTATAGTTGTTGCATAATTGCCTTCTCTCTTTATCCATATTGGTGACTGGATCCCTCAGAGTAAAGCAATATGATGACAAAATGTGACATACTATTAGAAAAGGAAGTACAAAATTCTTATATAATAGAAAGATCTAATGTGTAAATGTATTATTAATAATATAAATTTCAAGAGCTGAAAACAAGCTGGTGATTCTTGTATTGCAGTAAGAAGAAACCTAGAAAATATCAGATATTTATCTAGATTTATTCAAAGATAGAAGTGTAGATAAAGTGTGAATGATGATGGCAGTCTGTGATGCAGTTAATTTTCAATATATATTTCCTGCATGAGTGAAATTTGTTTTGACACTTCTTAAGTGTTGATCATGCTTTACTTCAGAGGGCTCAAATGCTTTTAGTTATTTTACTTTGAACTTTTCTCGATGAGAGTTGGCAAATATGTATGCGGAGTATTCTGAATGCCAAAGACAAGGAGTAGCTAATGCCGCCCCTTCTTACGATAAAATACTCCGGACCCCCCCCCCCTCCCCCTCCTCCAGTAGATGGGCCTGTAGATAGAAGCTAGACCGGTGTTAAACCTCCAGAAAGGAGAGATCTCATTTTGATTTATTTTGACTGCCCTTTTGTTTGCCTGAATAGGAGAACACCTGTGTCATGTGTCCATACTTTTGTACAAATACAGGAGTTTTCATTCATTTCCCCCATCTCCCAGAGAATGATACAGTTTTGCCTCTGTCGGCTTCATGCTATTTACCCATGTACTTGCACCAAATTGTATTGCTACCCTATTAGAGTTCTCCGGTAGTGGTATGCCTGTTAGTTTGCTCTGTAGAGATCATGAATACACTGCAACATATTCAAGTATTGTCAACTTGCAAATGCGTAGAGAAAAAAAAAAAAAAAAAAAAAAAGGAATGCCAAAAAAAATGATTAAAATGCAAATTTGAAAATGGGTCTGCAGATGTGCATGACATTTAAAAGCTCAATGAAAGGTCACACTGTTCTCCAGCATGTGATAATTTATATATGTATGCAAAAGTACCTGCCTATTCACTTTGGGCATTTGGTAATTTTATTTATGGTTGAAGTCATTATCATTGTTGTAAGTTATGATAATGTTACTGTAGTATTGAGTGTATTCTGGATTTACACTCCATTTCCTCATTTAATCCAACCGAAGGAGATATAGCCCGCTCACTGTCTGTCATAGCCCAACGCCAGGCACCTTCTCTTTACTCTTTGGATGTAACTTGAGTGAATCTTCCTCCTGTGGTCATCACGTTCATCGAGCACTTGTCCGACCACTGTCTTATTGTCCTATTAAAACGTTGTTTTACCCACCAAACCCTCTTTCATCATCATTGCCACTGTCTCCTCATCCAGCACTGGGTTCATCTCTCATGCCATTTACTGTCTTCTCTCGGTGTTTCAAGCCCTCACATGTTAACTGTCCTACTCTTTTTACATTATGACTTACTTTACCTGTCTTGTCCCTCTTTCTCGAACAATCTGTTATTTACATCATCCACATTTTACTTGTTGTCTCACAGGTTTTCCTTCTCAGATTGGAGTAATTAAAAAAAAAAAAAAAAAAAAAAAAAAAAAACTAATTTCCTGAAGTGTAACCCTCTGTAGGTTCTTTTTTTTTTTTTTTTTTCTTATAGCAACTTTCAGAATGTTTAGCATCCGTATTACACTCTTCCCCCTTCCCTCTCACTGACCTGGAGGTTGACAGATGTCAGTTCTGCTCTATACGTCGCCCCGGCTCTGCCCAGCCAAGATCAGGCCTCCACTTCCCACCCACACTCCCAAATCATCATCACTCATGTCAGTGTCTCATGGACATGACACCTGTCACTCACACCGAGGACATGACTGCATCTCTTATCTATTTTGAATCATCCTCGTCCCCCTCATTTTGTCTCTGACAGATATTATTTACAGAGCACAGGAAATTATGGTCAGTTTAGTTAGTAGAAGTTATCTTTTGTGGTTTAGAGAAAGAAGAAAAAAAGTCTTCCACCATGTTTTTTCATCAATCGTATTTAATAAGTTTCATCTTAGTTTCATTACATCTTTTACTCAATTTGATGTTACTAATGTTCTTTCTTCATTGAATTTCACAGATCAATTTAGTTTTTTAAAAGTGTGAAAGTCTTCTTGATGGCAAAAGTTATGAAACAAGACAAACAATAGAAATCTGAAAGGATATGACTTCCGAGGATCCATAACTGGAGAAAAATTTGCAAATCTCCAGTCGAATTTTGCAACATTAGCACTTTATACTGTATCTCTACAGTGTGTTCGGATGAATTATTCTTTTGCCATATTTCTGTCTTTTTTTATTAGCACACGTCCAAATATTTGTCAGGACCTGAGTGACATTCAACAATCGAGAATGGCAGAATCTATTGAATACATTAAGAAGAATGCATCCAATTCTATCCAACCAGCACTTTTTTCAAACACGTTTTGGATCTTTAAAAAAGTATTTCCCATTCAAAACATCAGGGAATGTGACACACAAATATGCATGCATGCACATACAGTCGAAGCACCCGTGCCTCTGAGCTTAGCTTCCGATCGATAGAATCTCATCCACCAATACATTCAATCTCTTTACGCTGTCTGACACAATGCAAGTTGACAATGTAAGCTGTAAGTGTTTATAATTTGCCCTTAGAAGTAGAAATAAACAATCCCAGTTGTTTCTGTGCTGTGACAAATACTTACTTTTTGCCTGTTCCTCACTGATGTCTTCTCCTCTGAACCGTGTTCTCTCCCCTGTGCCGTTGGCTGGATAGATGCTGACAGAGCTCAGAAACATGGCATGGATGAGTTTATCTCCGCTAACCCCTGTAGCTTTGACCACGCTTCGCTTTTTGAGATGGTGCAGCGGCTCACGTTGGACCACAGGCTCAATGACACCTTCTGCTGCTTGGTGAGTGACTCGCTGCACGTTATAACGTCACCACATAATATACATAACGGGCTGTTTCTTCAGTGATGAAATCCCATCTGTGTTTGCGTTGCGCAGGGATGGTTTAGTCCAGGCCAGGTGTTTGTCTTGGATGAGTACTGTGCCAGGAACGGAGTTCGAGGTTGTCACAGACATCTGTGTTACCTGCGCGATCTACTGGAAAGAGCAGAGAGTGGGGCTATTATTGACCCCACTCTTCTTCACTACAGCTTTGCTTTTTGTGCCTCCCATGTCCATGGGAACAGGTGTGCCCTAATCCCTTTCTTTAAATGTTGTGCTTGTGTTCTGACATTGCTGAACAGGATTTGAAATCATATTAAGATCACAATATAAATTGTATTCCTTTAGGCAATCTGATAGATTCTACATACAGAGTAGGTGGGCACAGTAAATCTCCATAAACACTGGACAAGAACAGACTAGAGAAGTCAGCCTCATCAGAGGCGCCCTAGCCATTTTTTGTCTTCCATCTATGTTATTTTGCCATATTTATGTTTCTTTATGTTTATATTTATGTTTGTGTTATGTTACATTTTTGCAGCTTTTTGTGTTCCATGTTATTTTGTTAATCAGTTGTATACCTCCACATATTTCCTTGTTTTCTACCATTTTTCTTTCTTTTCTCTCTGTCCTTTGTTACCATAGTCTCTTACTGTCCATATTATTCATCCTCCCATGCATCCGTTAAAGTCAGAGAGGGCAGCAATTACTGGGGGCCGCTGGGCTATGAGGCCCAAATGTCACCAAAGACCTCCCAAAGCCCAGATCTTCGCACTGTCTCTAAACAAGCACGCATATTCAAGTTTAGAAAGAGAAAGGATTCCAAAATACCACTGTTTCAAGGGCTAAAAAGGTGAGACATTGTCATTTATTTGTATTTGTAACACAAAGTGAACTCAAGAAGCAAATCTTACATAATGTGCAGTCAGTTCCTTAGGAGTTGGAAGCTTTCCTCCGGCATTTTAATTCTTGCTCCTGTCAGATGAGTGGTTGCATAACTTGAACCTCTGCAGGCTTTCAGCTGGGTTAAAGTGTGTGGGTGTGATCCTCATAGGCCGGACGGGCTGAGCACAGTGAAAGTGGACGAGAAGGAGCGCTTTGAAGACATCAAGGAGCGGTTGCGCGTGATATTGGAAAACCAGATTGTAAATTTCAGGTGACTGCCGACTCACCAACAGCACATCACCATAAAAGTCACAAAACATTATGGCTATCTATGTTTTTCCGCTGTTATTACATTTTCTGCATACGCCTTCCCTTGTAGATATTGTTTCCCCTTCGGTCGTCCAGAGGGAGCACTGAAGGCCACGTTATCTTTGCTGGAGAGGGTCAATATATTCTTTTAAAGCATTTAATACCCCACGCATGACACAACAACTGTGATGTAATGAAAACAACATACATAACTTCTCTTTAATGTGGCATGTAGGTCCTGATGAAGGACATTGTGACCCCAGTTCCACCAGAAGAAGTTAAAGGAGTGATCCGCAAATGTTTGGAGCAGGCCGCTCAGCTCAACTACGAGCGGATTAAAGAATATGCTAAAATTGAAGGTAACCAGAAAAAAACACAGCCCAAAAAAAAAATCACATAATGACACAATGACTGAGTGACTGTGTTAATGATTTAACACTTGACAATCCTCGTTAAAATGTGTGCAACGCAGTCATTTAACCATGTATGGTTTCAGATTGAAATGCTCAGCCAGTGGTTGTGTGTGGACTAAAATAGGAAAAGACGCTTTTTAATTTACATGTTTTAACATTGGAATACATTCATGTTCCCAGGCGTCCTTTGTTTACTCCAGTAGGAAATTGTACTTGTCACTGTTATCAATTTATTTACACATGGTGAATTCACTTGGTATAGGGTATATTTGTGTCCATATCCCAAATGATTTGTGGCATCCCAAATTATTTGTGACAGTTTGTCGGTCACTTTCTGTCTTAGTCCAATAACTCTCTCCTTTGTTTCAGGCCTGCTTTAGCTCTGTGCTGTTCTGTAGGTCAAGTTGGCTTTTGTGTAGAGGTGTGTGAGTAAAAATGCATTCAAATCCAAAGCCCTGAAATTTGTTGATGTGCTGATCTCTCATTGTGCCTTGACTATTCAAGCTGTGTAGTATCCCGGCCTCTGACATTAGATGATTGGACAGTAAGTTCAGCTTAACTGAATGTCCTCTCAGACTCCCAGTCGATGCACACTCCCCATCTCCCACTATCTTACGGTAGCTCTCGCCTCTCTGATTCCTCCCGCTGACTCTGCCCGCCCTCTTTTCTCCCCTGCCTTTAAATACCAGCAGCTCTCCTTTCACCTCTATCTTCTTGCTGAAGACCACTGTCTTCCTCTCCCTCCCTGCTCTTTACTCTGCTTGTTTTCTCCTCCCCCACAGTCGTGGGCTTTGCCAGAGTTATCACTTTATTTGACCTCTGACAATGTGATGTGTGGCTTTTGACCAAAGGGATGCTGGGATTGAACACCAAACCAGCATCAACCACCTGCATGTGCTTTGAGACATAACAACATGGCCTTTCTTTATTGGCATGGATTTCATACCAAAAATGACATCAATGACAAGACATTTTAAAATGTCTTATTCTCTCTTGTTGTGTCTTTTCTTCCAGTACACCCATTAAATGCATTGCCTGATGTTGTTTATGCCTTGAAAGAAATCCCCCAGGGTGCTAAAGATACTAAGGATTCAAACCTTACTATCTTGCCATGCTATGTGAATTTACTTTCCACTGTCCTTGTGAGGCGATTTGTTTCAAAATAAACCACCAAACATTTGACTTTGCCTCCTGGCCAACAGAATGTCGTTTTCACCTGGACAGCCCTCTTCCTATCAACCTCTGACCTTTAGCCTTCCCACCTCTGACCCCAGCCTCTTGCATGCCCCGATCCTTTTTTATAGGAAAAAAGAGGGAAATGTATGAGCACCCTGTCTTCTGCTTGGCGTCTCAAGTGATGGATTTAACCATCCGTGAGTACCTTCATCCTCCTCTTCCCAGTCTCTCTCCTCTCTCTTTATTTATTCGCGCTCTGTCACCTCATCCCCCTTCTGCCTCTTCTCTTTCTTCAGATATGTTGCTCCTGCCTTGTTTGTTTTTATCTGTGCCTTTTGTCTGTGAGAATGAGTGGGGAGCACACCAATCGAGCAATCTGTGCAGTACCACACTGAATCAGTCGGGGTCCTTTTTCTTTAGTACCATCTGTTTGTGATGGACATGAATGAGCAGTCTGGTCTGTAAGCTTCTTTCTTTTGGTTGGATGCCCATTCCTTTGACTTGAATGCATTTTTACATTGCTTACATTGTTATCTCCTCCAGTCATTTGGTCTGATCATGTGTCAGTGGTGTGCTGTGCCGGACAGGTAGGATTTCCTTTCACCGTGACACCAAAGACAGTGAAGGAGCATCGGTCGACAGAGCTATTGTATGGGGAGGACAGGACAGGGTGTAGCGCGTGTGGATTCAACAGCTGCTGTTTGTGTATCAAGTCACTCAGTGTGTCCTGTCTATGATCCTGGCAGCTGTTTGTGTGTCTTACCTGTTTACAATAGTCTGAGCTTTGTCTGTTTGTTAACAAACATCTTATCACTTTTTATTTCCAACTTTTCACAGGCTGATATTTCAGCGTGTCTGTTTTTTATTGTATGTTTGTGACGTTTGTCTGTTGCCTAGAAACCTCACTCCCTGGAGCTGAAATTGTCCCAGCAGATTCCTTGAAAGGGTCACATGGTGATGAATAACAACTCTGAGCTCCCCCCCCCCCCACCCCTCACCCCTGTAACGTGAAAATAACCCTAGAACCGTGCTAATTCTAAACATCTCCTCTTTTATCTTTTCTCTCCCTTTTTCTCGCTGAAGTTGAGAAAGGTCAAAAGGATCAAAAGGATCCAGGTGAAGCCATGTTTAGCTTGTGGTTTAGCCACACTGCACACACACACACACACACACACACACACACACACACACACAGACCTAACCCCGAAACCCTCCACACACGTGTATTTTGTGAATAGATACAGAACATATGCATGTATCCACAGAATTTTGACCTGTAGCACATCTCCCATACAGTATATTATACACTCTTGTAATATACACACTCATTCAAGTTCTTAAATGTCTTGGCATGTTTTAAGCATCTCTTTTTATAAAGTAAATACTTGGAGATTGTATTACTTTATATCATTTCAGATGTGGCTCGAGACAGCTCGAGATGTGGCTGTTTACTTTGTTCTGGAAGTTTTCTTTCCATTTAGTTCAGCGTATGTGTATGTTCAGTTATGTGGTTAGGTGGTTGTATGTGGCTGATAAATACATTTAACCAATGTTTTTGCACAAAGAATTGTAGAGTAATACAATCTCTTACAAAAAAGAATAATTCACATATTTGAATAATGTTAAAAGTAAAAAGGGAAAAGAGTGACATAAGCAATATTTTAATGTAACCCTCATTATCAACTGGAACACATATTAGCAAAAATGTCCACTAAATATCATACTTTTGATAATGGGATTGTATTTGGCATATATATAACCATACATTTGAATCAAATTAGCTAGTCATTTTAGATTCTTAAAGGGTCAATTTAACAATATTCCGAAGTAAAAATAAAAAAAGCTAACAAAAAACGTGTCCTACTTTTGTGCTGTATAGTCATGCAGGTAGTTATGGTTTTTGTACAACATACACTTCAAATGCTTAAAACGTTATTGTCCCCAAGGGGAAAGTTGTCTTGCAGTCAGATGAAACATAAACAGATGGAAGCATACATTACACAAAACATAATAAAATGCATTCAACATAGTACAAATTATAGTATACTAAAAACAAAAGCTGAAAGCAAAGAACAAAAGCAGAAAGCCCATATAAACTAATTCAGGTGACAGCAAAGAGTACATTCAACATCTTGAAAAATAAAGTTATATGTATAATATTTGCAGCTGGTTTCAGATATCAGCCACTCAGACTTTTGCCACCGCCCGGCACAAGAGTGGCTAAATACCAGCAAGGACACGTTTAAATCATTTATTTTGTTTGCTTGTTTTATGGTTCTCATAATTTTGGTGAACTGGCCCTTTAATGTTCCACAGTAGTCAGACACATTGGTATTGGTGTTCTGTGTTTGAACAATGCCATAAGAGATATATTACATACTGTTTTACATAAATGAAATGCGGTGCTGATGAAGCCATGCTTTTCTTCTAGACCAAACCATGATACAAGCGTTTTTCAGATCCACTCCCAGTGCTCCACTTTCACAGGGCATTATGACCACTGAACATATAGTTACTGTAATACAAATCCATGTGATTCATCCATTAGTGTCGATAAAACGTCCCTAAAGACAACGACCCAAGTTTTATCTCGGCTCTTTAGATATCTCAGATTTCCCCTGATGATAAACTTTACATGAAAGTGGCAGATTAGAGTTTCTCTAATCTACTTTACATCCAAGACCCAAAAATAGACACATTTTCCCACTTGGCTTGAGTAGAAATGCCTGAGGAATATTTGAGAGCATGGTACTACTTGGTAAAATAATAGTGACAGCAACAAAAGACCCCCAGTGTAAAGACCACTACTGTTTTATGTAGAGTTACGTTTAAATGTGCTTTTGATTTGTGTAGCCATTCAGTTCCATGTTCAAATTATACACGTATCATCCCACAAAGTCGTACTGTTGAATAATCCCATTTCATGATGTTTAACTGTATTATCAGATCATTCCGTCAGCAAAGGTACAAGCAAGTGATTTGGAGCTTTTGCAAATTATAGACCAACGTTGACAATTGAAAGAGGGCCAAAAGCAGTTTTTAATGCGTAAAACTTTAGTTGATCGTTTATGTGACACCATCACACTGTAGAAATATTCATTAAAACACACCTGAAGTCTTAAATTCAAATGATTTGCTACTAGGTTATTAATTTATGAGATAATAGTTCATTTATAAGGAATCACACTCTTAAAGCATCTAATGAACCAAACACAGGTCAGTGTTTTGAGACAAAATGACGCCAAGTGTCTTGAACCACAAAATCTACGACCTGCTTCAAGAAAGGCATTTTAGATATAGTATTGTTAAGACATTATATAAAAAGAAATGTAATATAATTTGGAAATTCATGTCAATTCATTTAGGAAATTGCGCCTTAAAAGGCTTAAATTACTTTTAAAATATGGCTATAAATGTAATGAGAATACATTTTATACATTTGTTTGTTTAAAAATAAGATCTGCACAGATATTGATGGAATTACTTTTTTACCAATTTTACTCTTCCACACAAGTAGTGAGTACAAATAAGTAAAAAGTTTGATTCCAGTCACTGTGAAATGAAATCTTAAAGTTAATTTAAAGGAAAACTTTAAACAGAATTAATGAATAATTTTTTACAGTGTGTTCTCATTGAGTGTTTCTTTTTTCAACCATGCGACAGCTCCTTATACAGATGGCTTATTCAGTACCGCTTCACAATATGCATGTTCTTGATGCCACATTGCACCTCCATCTCAACGCCACTGTTCTCGTGCCTGATACTCTTCCAACATCAGTCTGATTATTCCTACAAACACATTAGTTATATTGCTTTAATGTCATGCAGCCCAAAATGCATAGAAATTAGAACACATTTGACTTATTATGAGGGTATGCTAGATAAACATCACAGTGTAACCGCTGTGTTTATACTTTTATTAAATGATCAAAAAAATATATAGACAGGAATAAATCTTCTGAATAGTCATAAAAAAATCCCCCTGGAATCCTTCTCTGTGCTTGACTAACCACTCATCCCTCATCCTCATCCTTTTGTCTCAGAGAACGTAGGCCGCTTAGTCACGCCTGCCAAAAAGCTGGAGGAAACAATTCGCCTGGCGGAGTTAGTCATAGAGGTCCTCCAGCAGAACCAGGAACACCATGCGGAGGTGAGTGAGAACCCTCTCCTCCTCTCCTCCTCAAAACACTTTTCCTCTTTACTCTCACTCTTATCTCACTCCGCCCCTCAGCAGGGAGTTAGTCTTATTATCAGCCTTCTATAAATAAAGCTGCTTTCATCTACGGGTAACAAAAAAAGCCTTTCAAAGAGGAATTTAATTTAGGAGAGCTCTAATTGGTGCTCAACAGACCATGACTACATGGAATCAGAGCGCCGTGTTTGGGCCGAGACTATAAATTAGACATAAAATTATATGATGTGTGCAGTTATTTCCTCTGATCACAGCTCATAGCTCAGTGTAGCAATGTTGCATAAGGCGGTGAAAGCGTTGAAAAATGGTAATATTTAAAAGGTATGCCAGTGTAAACAGAAGGCAGAAAGGTAAACCGAGATAAACAGAAATACAGGATAATACATGTTACTCACGACACGTGTTCTCTTAATAGTTACGTTTTTCCTTTCGGCACAATTAGAAGACAAAATAGCCAGTGGTGGAAGAAGTACTGAAATATTAATATGCAATACATAAATATGAAATATTAATATTAACATAAAAGCCCCTATACAACAATGTAGTAATACACCATTAAAGACCATGCATTCAAAATCCTTTCAAAAGTATCAAAAGTAAAAGTGTTTGTTTCGCAGAAAATGAATGATGTATCATTATATAGTAAATATAGGTACTATGTTAGTAGATGTTAATATTAATGCATCAGTGAGAGAGACGCTAACATTTATTAACCGGGTAGTAACGGAGAAAAAAACAAAAGGTATGCTACACAGATTTGTATTCCTTTTTTAGAATTATTTATTATGGAGCTTTCTTTGTGAAATATTGTATAATGTTACCAACATAGAAGTGTAGAGGGGAAATTCAATCACATCTAAAAAAAAAAAATGTGGGTTTAAAGGCAAAAAACATTTGGAAATCACTCGTTTAATCTATAACAATGCATTGTATTTTATAAACCTATCATATGTTTTATGTCTGTAAAACCTCATCTGAGAAGAACCTATAGCAGTCAAAATATTCCCCTCTGAAATGTAGTGGAGTAGAATAAAGTAGCGTTTCCACCACAAAATAGTTTATTTATTGCATCCTGTTTGCTGTTATAAACATTGATATATAATTGAGCTGGTAGGAAAGCATGATGAGCGTGTGTCGTTGTGTCGTTAGATCTGAAGGTGATCCAATGTGATCGTAGAATATACAGATAAAGCAGATTTATTGTATCTCTCTGAATATGCTTGACAGGCGGCAGTCACAAGTTCTGGAGATCAATCGGTACAGTATTTTTATTTCTTTTTCCTCTTCAGTCCCCATCACGACCCCCCTGTATGGCATGTGCGCCACTATGGCAAGAGGCACCTTTGCAGGCAGAGAATGATCTCATAGATACTGTAGCAATGGGTGGGGTTTTTTAGGCATAGAAGTGAGAGCAAACATGTTTAAAACAATTAAAAGGCACTGTAGCTTGCACAACATAATTGTGATCATAAAGCATGTTCATCGGGCCATAAAGAGGTTTCCTTTCTCTCCAAGCATGCTGAACCAGTAAATTTCCCAAAGTATGCTCCATGTTAACCTTTTGAAGTTTGATCCACCATAAACATTTGTTTCCTCTCCATCCAAAGATTAATTTCACAGTCCGCACTTGTTCAAGCATTACTTCCCCAGCTTCTCCTCTTCCATCCCTCTCTGCTGTCTATTCTTAGATTAAAAAAAAAAAAAAGACACCTTTTAAGAGAAATGCCTCAAAAATACTTTATTGTTCTGTACATCTTACTGTGTTCTCACTGTCATATGATTGGTGACTGTCCAAGCAGGGAAAAGAGGTATGTAGTAAAGTTGAATGAGAAACTCCCATAATGCTTTGTGCATGTCCAGTAGATGATGCCACGTCTCCTTCCCCCTCAGCATCAGTACACTCCCTCAAGATTGATCCCTTGACACGGTTGCATTGTTACAGCACTATAGTCTGTCTGGCTGAACACTGGGTCTGCCCTAGAGCTTTCAGGGTCCTGTATGTGTCCCTTAACCTCTACCAAAGGTTGGAGGCCACGACGCCTAGCCACCTTTGAGCGTTTTCCCTTTCCTCACCTGTTGGAAACTTTTACAACCCTTTAATCCCTCCCTGTCCGCAATAAGGGTATCTCTCCTTGAATGTGATGGAGAAGAGCTTGGTTTGCTGCCTGTTTCTCTACCACTAGAACTGTTAAGCATTTTTTAAATGTTGGTACTTGGGCAGGTAAGTAGACAGGTAAGTCAGGTTTTGACTGCCATTGTGGTGGTGAAGCCAAATGAGGAAATAACAGAAAAAGTGTAAAAAAAACAAAAACAAAAAGAAAGTTTTAAAAGTAAAGCATGCAGCATAATTTGAGAAGACTGAGCTTCATTTGTTGAATTTGGCAACATGTATACGCAAATGATACGCCAATAAGCCAAGCCAAGACTGCCAGCAAAGCAACTACTGTACTCCTGCTGTCAAAGTGCGAGGAAATCCTGACTGTGCTAGAAAACGGTCAGCTGAATCTCAGAGACTTACTTAACTAATTGGAACGGACGCACTCCAGAGATGCTGTGTGCTGCAGTCTTTGGTGTGCCTAGTCGAAGATGTGCATGAGTCACATTCGCATCTAGCGCGCTATGGGTTTGTGATGTGAATGGTGGACCCCCTGATCTCTTAGCTTGAGAGAAAAGCATGCAGGGAGCTCCACATTTGCATGAGAAAAGCACCTTTCCCTCTAATCTATAGATGCTGTCATGACTATAACAAGGCACGAACATGCAACAATACTGTGTGATTCTTTTGCAAACGTGTAAACTAACATATTTGAGTGAGTCCGATCTTTAAGTACCTAATCAATAAGAAGCAGGGGATTCAATCTTAGAGTATGTGATAGGAAACACACGCATACACACGCACACACACACACACACACACACAATACACAAGCAATCAAGATAGCTGGGATGATGTATCCTTTCCTTGCTGTGAAAACTGTGTCTGACCACAAACAGTCACTCAGTATTCATGAACATGACGTCACATGATGCATACTGAAATTGCTAAGTTGGCACATATGGAAATGCACACTATTTCTTTACTGCTGAAAGTTAAATGAGAAGATAAGGAAACACTTTTATAACTATTAGTTATATATTAAGCTACAGTATAGCCAGCAACTTGTTAGCTTAGCATAAAGACTGGGAGCAGGGGAAACCGCTCTGTCCAAAGGTAAAACAAAACCCACCTAAGCACCTCTAAAGCTCACTAATTAAGAAGTGGTATCTTTTTTGTTTAATGTTGAGCACATAACTCCCCATAAAATTGTATACTTTGGTTTTATACGGATTAAACAAACCACATACAACATGTTAATTAATGAGGCCTAGAGCTGCTTGTTGGTGGGATTTCTTTTTTTTTTACTCATGGACAGAGCCAGATTAGCTGTTTCCCCCTGTTTTTATGCTAAGCTAGGCTAACCTGCTGCTGGTTCTAGCTTCATGTTTAATGGGACAGACATGAGAGAGACAACTATCTTCTCACCTAACTCTCGGCAAGAAAGCGATTAAGCACGTTGCCAAAAATGTTGAACTAGCCCTTTGACACACATTAACAAACATAGATCATACACAAATCCAGAGGTATTTCCTTTTAAGAACCGATGAGCTCCAGCTGTATGTATTGTTCCCTACTTCCGTGTCTTTCTTCCTTGCGTCAACTCGTCTTTTAAGCGGAGCTCTTGTTCACCTGTTTGCTTTCCCTCCCTACTGTGTCTATAGGCGTTTGCATGGTGGACAGACCTCATGGTGGAGCATGCAGAAAACTTCCTGGCCCTCTATGCCATCGACATGGATGCCGCTCTGGAGATCCAGTCCCCTGAGAGCTGGGACAGCTTCCCCCTCTTCCAACTGCTCAACGACTTCCTTCGGAATGACTGTAAGCTCCCACATTTCCCTTCCCTAGACCCTTTCTGTATTTTTTATACTTAAACAAAGACACTAATGTCTTTCTCTCACTGACTCTTTTTTTTTTACACAGATCATCTGTGCAATGGAAAGTTCCACAAACACCTCCAGGATCTGTATGCTCCACTGGTGGTTAGATATGTGGATCTGATGGAGTCCTCCATTGCACAGTCAATTCACAAGGGCTTTGATCGAGAATCCTGGGAGCCTGTAAAGTAAGGAGCCTCTATCTTTAAAGCTAGGCTGTAGGATGGTGGGAGATACAAGGCTTTTATATTCAGATGACAGACTGACTGTGTGGAGGCTGAGGAATCTGGGAGAGCAGCTGTAATGTTCACCCAGGCTTCCTGTAGGTTCACTTTTAAATAATGAGTGGGCTGAATAACCTATTTTTCCTCTGAAAGAAATGGGCTATTTATTCTGAAAATAGTCGTTGACTAATGTATGTGTCTTACTGATTTTTTCTCTGACATATTAGGGTCAGGGCAAAACCTAATGTCTCTGTTGTTTTGTTTTGTGAACTAACCTTCATAATGTGTGCTTTGACGTTGCCAGAAACAAAAGGCCTCCAGGCGGCTATGTTGCTGTTATAATTTATTTGTTGTGGCCTTCACACTTTTGCTTTTGCATTTTTTATTGCAACGATTATATTTAAGATTTATTAAGGTAAAGTGTTTTTTTTTTCATGGTTTTTATTTGTGTTCATTCTTTTTAGTATTATTAAGTTGCTTCTCTCTCTCACTGCATTTCTTACAGTATATGTGTGCATCCTGAGCTCTTTTTACTCTGTAGGTCTTTGTACAATGTGCATTGTTGACAATTACTGTCGGTCTTGTTTATGTGTGCAACTGTACGTTCCTGTCTTCACCTAATTTCAGATTTTACGTTACTGTTATGATGAGTGTTACATGGCTTTCTGCAGCTCCCACATCACTGTTATGGATTCTTTTTTTCTTTTTGTCTGTCTTTTCTGCAGGAGTTTAACAAGTAATCTGCCCAATGTGAATCTACCAAATGTGAACCTCCAAATTCCCAAAGTACCAAATCTGCCAGTGCCAGTAGCAGGACTATCAGTTAACCTTCCACAAATGCCTAGCTTTTCTACCCCGTCATGGATGGCTGCTATATATGACTCTGAGTGTGTATTCAACTAGTTTACTTTAGAAATATTAAGCAAGCAGAGACTGCCTTGGTATGAAGATGCTCTCAGCCAAAGATCATTCAAAAATGTTAAACTTTTCCTTTTTTTAAAGTACAGCAAATTTTCTTCTATATGGCTCTAACTGGAGATATAATGTTACACAAAATCTAAAGAACTTATCTTGTGTGAATACTCCATGATCGTGTCCATGTTCATGCCAAGGGCAACTCTGAAAGGTGTTAGAGTAGATGGGGTTCTGCTTTCTAAAATGAGAAACGCTCTCATTTGTCTCAACATGCATGCTGTTGAGCTGAGGTGTGGAGATACAGGCCCAAAAAAAAAATATATATATATATATATATATATATATATATATACTGTATATATATCAATATAATATATTGCTCTAAGGCTATTTGGAAACATTTGCAAGTCAAGATATCTACTCTACAAAAGTTGTATCTCCGCAGAGTTGTTGTCCACAGACAATTGCTTTAGTGATTTTTAGACCGTACATGGCCTTAGATTCATCTCTGACCTTGGCCACCTGCCAGTAGTCTGATTGGAAGGGAAGATAATAGGTGGGATTTGAGAGGATAGCGCGGAGAGGCTGAGCGGCTCCCTCTCTGTTTTATCAGCTCCCCTTCAGACTCCACATCTTTCCAACACACTTTCCCGATGAGCTCTACTCAGGATGCCCAAAAAGGTCTGCATGGTTTGTTTAGTAGCTCTTCCAGGGGCCCCACCAGCCTGGGGACATGGATGTTGAGAGAGGGCCTGTGACCAAGGGAAATCAATTTGCAGATTTCTTTTTTTTGTGTAAACAGACTCGGCCTATATCTGCCGTTTTTAAACGCCCTCCCTCACTTCTCCATTCCCCACATCTTTGTCTTGACACCATGTGATTAGCTGCTGTATCTGCAGTGACTTTTCCTGCATGTGGCCACTTCACATCCCAGTCAATAATCATACTCTACAGCATGGTTATTGAATTGTTACAGTAAACCCTGCTCGCTCCTTTTCACCCATACACTGACTGTCCAGAAAACACCTGTGTTGAGACAGACATTTGGACGAACCAGTCAGTCTATGGTCGGAGTATATTTTGACTGTGTTTAGGTGTGGAGGAACAGCATCCTCCTCCACACCTGCCACAACAACCCCCAACCCCCCCCCCCCCCCCCCCCCCCCCCCCCCCCCACCTCCTCTCTGCAGCAGGGTGACCTTTGTCTTCTGACCTATGTGTGTGTGTGTGTGTGTTTGGGTCGATGGCAGTAATGGCTCCGGGACGTCGGAGGATCTCTTCTGGAAGCTGGACGCCCTCCAGACTTTCATCAGGGACCTGCACTGGCCCGAGGAGGAGTTTGCCAAACACCTCGAGAGCCGCATTCAGCTCATGTCGAGCAACATGATCGAGAACTGCGTCAAGCGGTGCGTGTGTGTCAGACTGACAAAAAAACGAAAAATACTTGGAGGCGCCAAATGTTGACAATGAACTCTGATCTGAATATTTTATATTATAGTGCATTTAAATATTTCACTTGCATTGCAGCACTAAGATGGCATTTGAGTCCAAGCTGACAAAGAGCAGCAAGTCCACAGATTTCCGCATTTCTCCAACATTATGCACCATGTTCAACGTGATGGTGGATGCCAAGGACCAATCAGCCAAATTGTGCGCAATGGAGATGGGCCAAGAGGTAAAAACTTCACCTGGTGACTGCATGTTAATAAATGACAATTAGTTAGTATAGTCACTTTCATGTTTGCAAAAGAAAAGGATCTGTTGAATTGATGTTTTGTTAAAACTTCTCCCCTTTTTTTGCAGAAACAGTACCACACCCAAATAGACGAGCTAATCGAGGAAAGTGTGAAAGACATGATCCAGTTTCTGGTTGCAAAGGTGGGACTGTATATCAACTTTGACAATGTTATTATATTATTTGTTTTTAAAAGTTAGGAGTAGAGATTGCAATGTCGGTCTGTCTTCGAGTCGGTCCACCGCTTTTGTTCAGACTAAAGTTTCTCAACAACTATTTAATGGATTAACATAATATTTAGTCATGATCGCCAGAGAATGAGTCCTATTGTAAATGGTGACCCCATGAATTTTGCTCTGGCACCATCATTTCTTATTCTGTGAAATATCTCAACATTAACTGGACTTGGCACTAAATTGTGTACAGATAGAAGATGAATCCTCTTACTTTACATGAAAGGTTTCCATGAAATTTCCTATGCAAATTCAAGCCCCTCTCAGGATAACTTGTATTCGCTTTGTTGATCCCGCCCTTTTCACCTGGCGCCATCATTAGGTCAAAATCCCAACTTTTTATTTATTTATTATATTTATGACTAAATGCTTGCAAAACTAATGACATTCCCAACAGCCTCGTCTGCACTTTGTGTTAATTGCAAATCAGCAAATGCTAAAAAACTAAAGATGATGAACATGGTAGAAACATTATTCCTGCTTAACATCAGCACATTAGCACTGTAGCACTTAATCCTCTTCTTTCTCTCGTTTCTCAGTTTGCTGCCATTCTGGACGGCGTGTTGGCAAAGATTTCAAGATACGATGAAGGCACTCTCTTCTCCTCATTCCTCTCATTCACGGTGAGATGAATTGACCTTAATGGGCGGATTAATAGTGCTTAGGGCTGGTTATCGAACCTCAATACTTTTTAGGACCTTGCATTAAATGTTTCCCTTAGATTTGTACTGTTTTGTACTTTTTATTTCATCGGACAGTTCCCCTCTTTTTTTCCTTATTTTAGACTGTAGTATACTTTAAAGAATACTTGGAATCAAAACTCAGGTATCATATCTGCACTAGTAGTGAAACACCTAAAAAGATACCCAGCCCTAAAGGTAATAACAGTCACTAAAATGTTCTTCTATAAACTCTCAGCCTGTATTTTGACAATTTTGTTCTGATTTCAGGTGAAAGCTGCCTCTAAATATGTGGATGTACCTGTAAGTGCATTACCGCCCTACCTCCCTGTGTGCTCATGAGCTTGTCTGTGTGAACTGCTGAGCTGAACAAACTACTTTTTGTTTTAACCATCAACAGTGTTTCTCTTCTGTCATTTTCCAGTGCTCATTTCCTCTCCTGAGCCTCGACCATGTTCTGTTTCTGTTTTACAGAAGCCTGGGATGGACGTGGCCGACGGCTACGTGACCTTTGTGCGCCACTCTCAGGATATGCTTCGTGATAAGGTCAATGAGGAGGTGTATATAGAAAGGTTATTTGATGTAAGTAAGATGCCGTCTCCTCCTCACAAAAAGGGAGGGGCCTTCCAAAATGTGGCAAAACAACAGGGCAGAGAGGGATAAGTCCCATTTTGAGAGCAGGAAATGTATTTCAGCCTGGCAGAAAAGGCTTTTCTGATCCTCTCCCCTCTTGACTTTTCTCTTTCTTTCTGTCTCTCTTCTCTCTGAACCTTAGCTGCTGCCCTCTGCATTCTGGTGTGCATTGCCACAGTGCTTTTGGGCCTTTGTGTATTAAAAAAAGGAAACTTTTATTTACAAAGAGTCCATAAAAGCATCCTCAAAAAAGGATTATCTGAAGCAGTGCTCTCTGGAAAGGACAGTACTATCCACAGTGATCACATACCAGCACAGCAACTTATTTTAGATTTTTTTTTTTTTTAGCTCACCACTGAAAACTTTCCACGTAAAGCATGTCAGCCTCCTGAATAAATGACACTCAGCACTCTTGGCCTCAGTCCACAGTGGAGCACCCATATACATTTCTCTGTGAACTGAAAATGCTGGGTGAAGGATGCACTGCTGGATGTGCCAGAGTGACACAATGATGTCAAACTCTGAGGCTGACATGTCGTATGCCCTTGGTCTGCTAGAGCAGTGGTTCCCAACCTGGGGGTCAAGACCCCACTAAGGGAGTTGCAAGATTAATCTTAAGCGTCATGAGATGATTTACAAGATAGGAGAAGAAGAGAAACATTTCTGCTGCACAAAATAACGTTTTATTTTTTTTCTAATTTGACCTTGTTTTTGGTGAAATACTTTCAGAATCCTGTTAAACCAGTTTGACTATAAAGCCAGCGCTGACTGCTCCTCTGTAACTCGGTAGTCTCACACTAAACTCGCTACTTTGTATAACTGCACCATCTGAACTGACATTAGTGTAACTGTGACCTACAACAGACGGTTTAATTAAAGAGGAGAATGTAAATGTGTGAAGTCGCGTAATATAGGAACACATATAACATACCAATCATTTACTAATTGTTTTTTCACTTGGGAAAATAGGGCTGTATCACACATAAATGGCACATGCGAGTTGTCATAGTTATTAACAACATAAACAAAAATGTATGAAATTTTTCCTCCGGCGCTTACATCGTTAGTTATTAAGGGGCAACACACACCTGCTCGGGGAAAGTCTCATTTCTTTCGGCGTTCTATCTTCAGAGCTGATTAATTGATTAGTAGATTGACAAAAAAAAAAAAAAAATTGATAAACAATCAATCATTGTGTAAAAATGTAACTCCTTAATATTACCAAGTTCCTGCTTCTCTTCTGGGAGAGTGTGCTGCTCTTCCTGGTGCAAAAGCCTGCAGGGCTCTAAAATAATTCATCACTCTAGTACTAGAGTCTAGTAGAACAGAAAAATAGGAATACCCATCCTGTGTTATGGGGGGTTATGAGTTAGGCATGGCATGGCTATAAAAGGTTGGGAACCAGTGTATGAGAGGGTGAAGAGAGCACTGTCTTACAAAAACATAATCCTGACGGGATACATTGACAGTAATGTGTCCTCCATGTGTGATTCGAACGACACATAATGCTGTGATGTGTGTGCTTCATGTCATTCAGAAAGTATTTGTACAGACCTGTGTCAAACAGGTGTGTGACGGCTTTGTGTGTTTGACAGATTCTCAGTTCTGTGAGGAAGTGACGTGAAGTTTTTTTGTTTTTTTTTTATGTCTGAGAGATGCTCAGAAGTCTCCATTTGGTTTTAAATGTGTGTGTGTGTGTGTGTGTGTGTGTTTAGCTGTAGAAGCAGGAGTCTTGTGTCAGACACATTCTTTTTTGTTCGTTGTTTGTGTTTTGGAGTGAGGAGTGATACTGTTGTGAAGTGGTTCTGCTTTTGTCTTTGAGGTTCACACTAGCTCCCCCGTTTCCGTCTGTGTTGTCAGTTTTTTCTAGTGTGGAGTCCCCCCCCCCCCCTCCCCCTCCACGTGTTCTCTGTGTGGCCCCAAAGTGCACCGAAATCCTACTCAGCACTGTCATGTTAAATTCTTCTGAAGATTTCACAAGTTGTGAATGTTTCAGTTTATAGCTTTTTAAACTATACTTCAGTTCAAGGATGTCTATGTTTTTCGCTTTCATTTGAATGCATTTCCATTCATCCATTTGCATGCATGTGAAAAGCAGTTCCTAGATGTTGCTTAGGCTCTACTTTATCTCTCTTTCTTTCACTCATTAATTTCAATCCTTTTTATCTCCTCTTTTCTGATTAACACCATTCCTGCTGCCTCCTCTATTCAAAAAGTGGCACTTATCTCTAGTGTTGCGTTGCGTTGTTTTATCACATTATGTTGGTTGGCATGATTTTAGAGTCAAATAATCTTCCTGTGTACATCTTCTAGCATGACCCTCCTCCTCAGAGTTCTGCCTCATTTGCACATAGAGCAGTTTTCCTTAGCACGTAATGTGCCACCCACCCACCTGCGAGGTCTGCATGCACTGCACGCTCAACTCGACTGTGAAGTGGACAGGCATCTGCATATCCGGCCTCAAGTTCAAACCTTTCAACCATTCACCTAATCTTGTTCAAAACTAAACCTCGGCTCAAAACTAAAGTCAACAACCAAAAAGATGAAATCCTCCCACTTCTATTTCGGGCCGAGGAAGCCTTTTTTTTTTTTTTCTGCGTTCCTGCCTACTCACATGTTTAAAGTTGACTTCTTTTTCTTGAAATTGGAGGTGTGACAACTGTTTCTATTAGACGTGGGTGCTGTTCTCTTGTCACTTTAAACTTTTAACAGTCTGGGAAACTGCCACTCAAAGTAAAGTAGATACAAGGTACAAGAAAATAGCACCGCTGCTCCCTGCCTGCTAACCATTTACTCACTCTCATTCTATTTTTCTTTTGCTAATGAACTCGTGTCAAAACTATAATTTCAATTCCCCATACAGTAGTAGTTTTCTATATTCAGTGTAGGGTATTTAAATGTAGCTCAGCATCTATTTGAATAAATGATAAATAAAGGCTATGCAATTGCCTTCAATAATTAATGGGCCATGCAGCTTAAAAATTGACTTCGTTAAAGGGTAATTACAATTTGAGACAGAGACATCTGTCAATGTTTTATGGCGTCCCTCAGTTTTATAAATCTTTTTCAAGTAGCAGTTGTATCAGTGCTTTGAGTATTTACTCTAAAAGCTCCTTTCCACTCTTCAGAGTGCAATAAATGCAGTTTGTGTGTGGATGTCACACTTGTGGTGTGCCTCTGTGTGTGTGTGTGTGTGTGTGTGTGCGCGTGTGCGTGCGTGTGTGTGTTGGCAACATTTACTGAAACAAACACTAAGGCCTAAATTCAAGAAAGTCTCAACTTATTTTTGTAGACATAATTTAATTTAATTACATTTTATTTTTAAATTTTTACAAATTGTCACGTGTGATTCTTAAATATCTCAGTGAATAAGTAACGCATGAAAATAGGTAAGTTTGTGTTCAATACATTTAAAAGCCCTGAAAACCTTTTGTCTCAATCCACTTCTTAATATGATGCTTCCTATATTAACAGAACTTTTTTCCATTTGGGGTAATACGCTTATTCCCTTTGTTGTTGAGCGTTAGATTAGGAGAAAGCCACCACTCTCATGTACGTCTGCTCGATATGAAGCGTGCCCCAGGAGACAGTTAGCTTAGCTTAGCACAAAGCCTAGCCTGACTCTGTCCAATGGTAACACAATCTGCCTACCAGGACCTCTAAAGTTCACAAATTAACACGTTATATCTTTTTTCTTTAATCTGTAAAAAAAAAAAAAAACACTGAAGCATAAAAACTATAATTCAAAGTTTTATTTGGATGTTATGTGCCGCAGTATTTCCTGGTGCAGTCACTTCACTTCTCCTTCTAGTTTGTAGGAATTAAACAGAAGAGCCAGGCTAGCTGTTTCCTCCTTTTTCCGGTCTTTATGCTAAGCTAAGCAAACTGCCTGTTGGTTGTAGCTTTATACTTTATACTTATCTAACAGACATGAGAGCGCCATTGAACTCTTCATTTAACCCTCGGCAAGGAAGCGAATAAGTATCTTTCACAAAATACCAAGCTACTCCAATTTTCTGCCAAACTTAGAACAAGATACCTCTGTCTATAAAAACACCCACACAGTCCGGCAACTTAGCTCAGTTTTTGACTGTTAAAGTCTTTATAATAAATACCTAAGGATGAGTTTTTACGGCAAACTTTGAATTTTGCCGTATTAAGCCATTCATATGTATATTTATAGAGACATCTTTTTTTGAAACCAGGTTTTCAGGGGCTTTAAAAGCACTAGATGAGGACAGAAGAAAGTTTTTTTTTTTTTTTTACCTTAGAGATTTGAAATGCATGATTAAAAGAAACTGTTGAAACAAGCACTTTACTGTAGCTTGTAGTTCTTTTTAGCTGATAAGATTTGTTTAATTTGTTTAATATGACTTTATTGTTACATTAATGCAGCCTGTTAACTTGCATTGTTTGCTGATTCTGACTCAACAAATGCAGGACTGTCCTGTGAAGTGGGATAGAGACTCGACATTAATCCTCACTAACTGAATATACTCTACACACGGGCGAGAGGAAATGTAGCCTCACGTGCATTAAAGCTGCTACCAGGTTTTATTGAAGTCATGCTTGAATACACACAAGAGGCTGCTTGAAAGTTAATGTTATTGTCGTATATACGGTGTGTGTTTAGTTGTTCTTTATGTGTGTCGTAAAACGGTTAGTGTTATGTTATGATGTCTTGAGTACGTGTGTGAGTGTGTGTTTTGCTGGAGAGTGTTGTGTTTATGTGTTTCAGCAATGGTACACTGCCACCATGAACCTGCTGGGGACCTGGCTCACTGAACGCATGGATCAGCAGCTCCACGTCTACCAGCTAAAAATCCTCATCAGGATTACAAAGGTAGCGCAGGGAAACAGCTGTCAGGGTTGATAAAAAAAATTTAAAAAAATAAAAAAACACCCAGAATTCTTTGCATCTACTCTGTGCTGATGTATTTCTGTCCTGCTGTAGAAAAAGTACCGGGACTTCCGCCTGCAGGGTGTCCTCGACTCCACCCTGAACAGTAAGATGTACGACACGGTGCGCAACAGGCTGACCTTGGAGGAGGCCACTGCTTCAGTGAGGGAAGGAGGCATGCAGGGCATTTCCATGAAGGACAGCGACGAGGAGGATGAAGAGGACGACTAGAGCCCCACTCTACACCGACACTCCCAACCCTCGCCCCCGAACCCCCTCACCCCGACCCCCTTTCACACTTTTGACTTTAGCCTGGTTACCGATGCATGTACCAACTCAGATAGCCACTCTAGGACCTCTTTGTCAGCTCGAAATGCCTATGAAGGAACTATTAACTATAAAAATAGTACTTATACTGAGGAAAATAAAAATAAAAAAAATGTTAAAAAAAATAACCATGATTGGCAGTTTAGCTGTGTCATGATAAAGATAGCACCTATCTTTGATTCATTCGTTTCAAAATTCATTTCTATGTGTTACTAAGCAATATGGAGAACCATTTGTTTGACAATGTTGAGTGAGATTAATAGGTGTGTCCCTGTCCAATGCAAACCTATATGGCGCTTCTTTGTCGTATTCTACATTCATTAATGGTACATTGTCGTGATGATGAGTGTGTGGACCCTTTTCTTTGTCTTGTCTGTTTTTAAGTGAATGCCAACTGCTTCAAACTGAAAATAAACCTCTGTATTTGTGTACGGCTGTTACAGATACATTGTTGTCTACTCACTGTTATTAACATCAACAGTTAATCTAGACCTGCATTTCTATCATGTGTCAATGCTATGTGATCTTATCTCAATTACTAATTAGACACGGTTCAACAGGAATCATGAACTTCAACGAGTGGGTATTCTAGAGATGCAATATTCTCATAGCTCCATTTTGATAACTTGGGAGATTCTATTTTTATTTCAACATTAAAAGGCCTTGAAACAGGTTCTATTTTAATTGAGTTGCACTTTTACAGAGAAAAGAGCAAAAATAATTTTTTTTATTAAAAAAAAAAAAAAAAAGTTGGTCCGTCTTTGTTCTGTAATTGTGTAGAATGAGATGTCTGGCATTTGTTTGGGTCTCACTGTTGTTTTGTATATATTATATAAATATATATATAAATATAAAATGCTGTACATTGCATTCTGAGCCATCGCTGCATGCCTGTGGGTTCCCACCCTCCCCAAACGCTTTCTGTTTTCTGTGTGAATTAGCTGGTGGATTCATTCTTGCTTTTGCCTTACGAAAGCCAACAGTTGTAATATGCAAGAGCTGTGGCCTCTAAATAAAAATTACTGTACATGTGCATCTGCTGTCATGTTTTTTAGCCGCATGTCCAACGAAGACACAATTATAGACGCACTGAACTACACTTCAGGTGTTGGTTTGGCAGTGGTGGAAAGTAACGAAGGGCATTTACTCTAATAGGCTGCTGTATTTCAGGTACTTAAGCTACTAATTCAGTCACAATTCAGTCAAATTTGAAGACATAGACATGATATATATATATATTTTTTTTAGATTCACTGTGACCTACACATTCAGAGGATATCATTTCATTGCGAATAAACGGCCATAAAACATCTTAGAAAATAATTAAACTAAAAAATAAACTATCAAGAACTTGCCTAAGAACATCACATTTTTTAGTTTTCTTCCGTATCAAAGTAATCCAGTTGTGGTTGTTAGTACAACCATGGGTACATCGCATACAGGAACTGCTAATAGCTAATTCTGCATAAAATTTTCCAAAATGCAAACAAATACACGCACAAAAAAAAAAAAAGAAAAGTTGCTCAGTTTGTAGCCCACAGCTACTAAAACTCACTCACGTCAGTACTTCATTTCCTGCGCCTTTATACTACAATAATGTTGTATTTTTTACCTCACTACGTTTACATAAAATCTAAAGTGCCTAGTTACTCTACAGATTTAAGATTATTTATAGGCTACAAAAACCTGTGATCATTTAAAATATATGAATTAATATGCATTTTGATAGACTAGTATATTAAAAATATTCAAAAGCAGCTCCACCTTGACCAGCTACATTACCATCATGCTGCTTATGTGTTAAAGCCTCAGTAGTAATATTGCATTATGAGCCAATTTGCATAATGCTAAAATAATAATAAAGTACTTTTGATACTTTAAGTGTATTTTTGTACCTGATACTTCTATACATAAGTTAACATGTTGCATGCAGGGTTAGTATTTTCACAGCACTTCTACAGTAAAGCATCCTCCACCAGTTGTTTGGCGACAGACCGACAGCAGGGGGCGACACGAGGAAAAAGTTGCTTAATTGCTTTTCATGCCATCAGTTTAAGTGACAACTCCTCCATCAGTAGTTCCATGTAATACAAGGATGCTGTGCACCCAAACCCAAACTTTATTTCATTAATAGCAATACAATTTACCTATTAAATAACACTATTACACTATAATATGGTATATGGAAGCATCATAGAAATATATGCCTATGATACTATCATATACACATGTGATATGATGATTTTTTTTTTTTTTTTATTATTTAAAGTTACAAAATAGACTTCACTACCAACCTGGGGGAAATGCACTGAGGCTTACACACTGGATCCCTGGACCGTTGAGCAAATATCAAGAAATATCTGGTTTAATCAGCCTGGACCTCAGAGGCACAGGTATGACTGTGGGGCTTTTTCTGTTGAGATTTGGATACTACATTTATAATACATTTCCCACAAAAGTACAGTCTGTCACAGGGCCACTCTCCAAACGAAATATTTGTATGAAAATATAAACTTCTATGGTCACAAAGATTACATTAAAGTGAAAGACATTTGTTTTTTTTTTAAGTTAATGTGTGCAGCCACAGTACACAGCGAGCGTAGAAATATCAAACAGAAAGGACATTGGCATTCACTTGTTGCAAAACTAAGTGATCAGCAATCTGGACTTTTCTCCAAATGTTGGAGACTTTTCACTGAATTTAGCAATCTCCCCTTTGTCAGAGAAGTGGATGTCAATATAGAGCATAAGGACACACATGATCAATAAAGAGAGAGGAATGTTCAGGGTTGAAAAGGGCTTATAATTAATAGTCACAAAATAGTGTGGAGACACAATATCGGCCCAAATAAAATATATCTTACAGTCTGAATTTAAAATCTTGTACTCTGTTTATTTACTGTAAAGTGAGTTCCTGAGGCTGCAACAGAAACATGCTTAACCTCTGACACAGGTAATCTGCACTGCAAGATTCAACATTTTAGATTTTAAATTCTAGTTGACTAAATAGATCTCACAAAACCACTTACATGTTGCAAACCGAAACCACATCTTTGGTTACAAACACTGTGTCCATTTAAACGTAGTCACCTCCTTTGGATCTTTTCACGTCTTATTTATTTACAACTTTGTATCACAGTGGATGTAATTAAGAATTATTATTTTTTTATTTTTTTTTTTTTACACTGATCAAAAATAAAATACTCAATTGAGTCACAGCGACTAAGTAGA
>CALSCE010010723.1:2004749-2046940 GCA_943593645.1 Bovichtus variegatus | reverse complement strand
ACAGACAGACAGACAGACAGACAGACAGACAGACAGACAGACAGACAGACAGACAGACAGACAGACAGACAGACAGACAGACAGATAGATCTAGATATATCTAGATCTATCTAGATATTTTTAGATATCTATATCTATATATATAGATATAGATATATTTAAAGTACCAAATGTAAGTACTCATTTCAGAATCATATATATTATTGAATAATAATTCTGGATGCAGTCCTGTGTAAGCATTACTTCAATGTTAAAGTTACTGAAAGGACAGAGAAACTTAATAGAGAAGAAAAAGTAAATAGAGCCAGAAAAACCCAACATCAGAGTTACAGAAAGTTGTCAGTCTTGCCAGCCAGTGTGAACATTAGTCTGTATAATGGCGAGTGTATAGTAGCTTGAACTGTGTGTCACAATGAAATTGCAGCAACGTGTGACCTTAACCTGAGCCTAGAGTTTTTAACTAAAAAGCTTCACAAGTTTCACAACATAAGATGATGCTTTCGAGTTCCTTACCTCAGTCTGAACTAGGTAGTTGCGTTGTGTGCGGATATGTTTGAGGAAATCCAGGACGCTGACTGTGCTTTTGTCCTTGATCTGTTGTAGCATGCTGTCAATGACAATGTACGTTCCTGTGCGTCCAACCCCTGCACTGAGGAGCAGAGCACAAAGCAATATGAGCATAATGGCAGAACCATAGAGGGAGCCGTTAACACAGTCAGCAAATATGAGACTTTAGCACTCTTAAGTAAGATTCATTTAGGCCAATAGGCTCAGTACTACAGTAAGTACCGTACCTGCAGTGCACCAGGACAGGGCCCATGTCTGCAGCGCGAGCCGCTGATGAGCGGTTGATGAAGGTGAGGACAGGGAGGGTGTACTCTGGTACTCCCATGTCAGGCCACTGAGTGTAGTGATACTGCACCACGATGCGCTCATTTAGCTTCCCTTTTGGGTTCCCCTTCTGACCCTAGAACATGAGAGCAGACGTGTGACCCTGGTGAGAATACAATGCAGACTTTCTTCTTTCATTGTACATGGAGGCTGTTACACATCTGTTGTTTCAAGTACAGGCTTTGCAAACAGATTGTTAATATGTGACCCTTTAAGATTAAAGAGAAAAACAGATACTATGGAATATGATCAACACACATGCTGTTTCATAATTATGTAAACTGAGAGGAATTTAATAATATACCACAAAGATAACAGAATTTACCTTAAATAAAAGAAAATGTCATGCCACTAAGACTGAACACATATTTCTTCATGTATGTATATATAAAGAAAACAAAGTCCTACATGAAAAGGGTGAGCACGTTGAAGTTGAATTTATCGTTTAGCGCCTAAAACTGTTATTTTTGGAAGTTATGCTAGAGTGACTTCCTATTTATTTATTCTTTTTGACTGGACAGTATTACTGATTTATTCCGAGCAGCTGATTTACAAATGACTTAAGTCTTTATTAGCTAAGACATTCCTGACATTTTAATGGTGCAACCCAATTTAGAAAACCACTAGTTTAAATCCAGCTGAAGAACTTTGCACACACATTTAGTAACAGATTACCAAATAGCTAGTGCAACCTGATCCAGGTTTAAAAAGTTCAATCACATCCAAACGCAACAGATTTAAAAGAGTATGACCTTTAGTTACCTTTTTAACTTTAGTGTTCCTTATAAGGAAGCGCCGCAGTGTGTAGCAGGCGTGCACTTTGGTGCCTTTCAGCGTCACCACAATGTTTCCATACTGCTCGCTGTTCTCTGTCGGCCAGTACTGGTCACATTTCCTCTGAAGGACACAACAGACACAACGAATGAGATGAAAAGTCTGAAACACAGTGAGGGCTTTGTTTTGTATTGATTACTTCAACAAATGAAATTAAACCTACTCTCCCTTTCTCCACCAGGTTGGTGATCATGATGATGATTCCCGTGTTCTGCTCCCACACCATCCTCCAAAAGTCCTCGAACGTAGACTTGAGAGGACCCTGAGCAGCTATATAAGCTCTGGGCCGGTTGTAGCCCTGAAAAAGGAAAGCGGTGGAATATATTTCCTGCTAAGATGCCATCAATATTTTATAAATGACCCACAGTCCCATCATAGCTGATATGGGGGGTTTACTGGCACAGGTAGGTCATGAAATCCACTCCTTTAGCTGACAGAAAATGTAAATATTTATACATTAGTCAATATTCTTAAAATAGTTTTTTTATTGCTCTGTCTGTTGGTGTTATGATTTTGATACTTAAATCAATATTTTGCAACTTTAAAACCTTTCGTACACAAAAAAAGAACACCTAACCAGGACCTGCAGGAAGAAAACTAGTCGAGCAAAGTGTAAAACTCACATCCACGTAGTTGGCATTGATGTAATCCGAATGTTTGGCATCTTTCCCCGCCAGAGCTCGTAATTTCACCCTGTTGTGGTCATCTAGGGAGAGCATTGATATACATTTGTGTGGATTAATAAAAGGATGAAAACGTGTTATAAAAACATTATTGGATTGCGCAGCAGTAGACATCATAATGAGATTTTACAGCTGACTCACAGGCCACAATGTTGATGTATCTGTTTTTGTGCTTGTTGTCGGGATGATTGGAGTGTTCTGAAGTGATTTTCAGGTCTGCTGTGGAGCGCTGGACCTCCTGGAGGGAGGAAAAATAGACAGAGATGGATTGTATTAAACAAGGAGAGAAGATGTGTTGGAATGCACCTCTTTAACTGTTAACCGTTGAAATGCTTTTATAGAAACTTTTTTATTTATTGGTCTTTACAGGGAAACTTTTCTTCAAACCTGCCCCCACGAGTAAGGAGCTCAGGATAAACAGCAAAGCAGAACCTCAGGCGGAAATTCAGTGTCTCGGTCAAGGACACTTCAAAAGAGCAGATGCTTACTGCCACCGGGGCTTGAACTCAGGCCTCCAGTAAGACAGCCTTCATCTCCTCCTCTTCACTACACCGCACTGCACCCACCCACCCCTAAAATACAACAATCATTTCGAACACGTGTTCATTGTGATGCATTAGAAAATTACGCACACGAGCTTCACATCAAACGACCCCAATTAGGAGGAATCCTCTGGGGGCGAAGCTTTTGCCTCGTTTCTTAACCTGGTTACACAGAGAATGTGTTCCCATCCAGTCAACCTGCGGACAGTCCTTCTCTAATTAACCTCCGTCGCTCTTGATCTTTTTCTTCGTCTTTCTCTCCACCATCTGCTCAAAACCCTGCGTGCGAACACATGCGCGCACGTAATCTCTAACCGCTGCTCGGACCCAGGCCAACCCGACGACAACATGTGCGCAGTAGAGGGGCAGAGGAGCGGTGCTGAACAGTCCATCTCCCTTCCTCTTACGTTCGTTAAGGCTGTTGTGAAATCTGTGATTGGAGCTGGGTGTGGACCAAACAGCCAGACTCAGGCCACCGGGAGAGGAGGGTCTCGGTTTGCCTCCGAGCAGACTGTGGTTTGTGGTGTGAAAGCCAAACGGAACGACCACTGGATTTTAGGAGAGCAGATTTCATTTTAGATCTTTCAAAAGCTAAAACTACGAATAGATTAATCTGCTGATCGTGAGCGGTCAAGAATGCAATGTAGCCGAGATAGATTGAGATTGAAAACAGAAACACTATTTATGACGATGCTCATTATCAGTTATCAGCTATCATTTCTTTCTTTGAAACACCAGAGATCATAAATAAATAGGTAAGTCGCAGCAAACTGTCCAATCAACGGGTTCCATGTCAGTCCATATAACTACATGTTCACTCCTCTTCATTAGTTTGTAATAAGCCAACGTGAACATGAAGCAGGGCACAACTAAAACGGCAACAATCTACCTGTTTTTTCCTTCGTACGGACCAACTGAACCCAACTCCAATGTAGAAGCCCCCATTAGTTCTATAGCAAGGTTAAGCTTCAAAAAAGAATCATTATTGAAGTGGTGCGGACAGTTTACCTCAAACTCCTCAGAAAAACCTTGCAGGTTGTTCTTGTAGAGCTCCATGATGTGTTTAATAAACAGCTTAACAGGGATGGCCTCCATGTCGTCTGCAGGACAAACACAGAACAGTTAGCAAAGTGCACATTACTGTGTGTGTGTGTGTGTGTGTGTGTGTATGTGTGTCTGAGTGCGTGGCTTGCAGTTGCATTATTAAGGTTTGTTTTTTAGCCACCATGTATTCTGAGAATGTGTGTACATGTGCGTTGGCAATACACACGTGGAAACCAACGGGATTCATCATTTTTCTGAAATTCTACCAGGCAGGAAATGTAAAAATGAAATGGAAATAGAAAAGATTTAGAAAGGAAAAGTCAGTGTTGTGCCATTTTAACAGACTGAACTCTATCACAAATATCTCGATTTGGTATTTTGAGCATTTATAGGCGGGAGCATCTGTCTCATCCGAGTCAAATCAGCCCCAAATCACACACGAGGGATCTTTGATAAAACTGGTCACCATCACAGTGTGACAATGTGCAGGGGACCCAGCTGTCATTGCTGATGATAATAGCAAATGTCTTAACTAATACACCCTCGCAGCTGGGGCTTTAAGGGCTCTTACTTGCCTCAGTGGTTACAGCGTAAAGGTGAATTCTGGATTGTTAATCTGTTCCATTTGTCAAAATGTCCTCCCCTGTATTACTTTCAAGAGTCACTTATCAGTCTAATCAGAATGGTTCTGGCTGAACTGTGGCTTTGAGAGCTGGAAATTGAAATGAAGTGAGGCTGATTAGGCCCAACTGTTCTTGGATATAAAACTGTACCTAGGAATGTTCACAAGTGTGCGTGCACGTCCCACAGCACAGTGTGCAATTCAACTGTTTTTAACAGTAATCTCATTCTGTCATTTTCCACTTTGAACATTTAAATGTCTACACATTTCCATGGAGGTAAAGCGATGCATATTCGGAGCCACTAAAGCCACTGTACTATAAAAGTAATTTTCTTGCACATTTTCAACTTCAATCAAGTACATGGTCAGTCATGCTGAAAATAGGTACCGTAAGAAATTGCCATAGTTAAGAGTAAAAGAAAAAGAGAAGGGATGAAGAAGGGGGAAAAGCTTAATAAATGTGGAGTCAATACTGGCATCAACTGTGCTCTTTAACTGTTATATCACAGCCTTGAAATGTCCCCGAGCTTTAAGCGACTGTGAAAGTAAAGTCTGATATCGACTAGCTGCCACTGCGCTGCTGCCTGGGACATTAAAGGCAACAAAAAAGCCAGTCACACAATTCCTACAGGAGGTACTCTCAGAGTCATTTCACATGTAAATGGTAAGAAACTGTGCAAAGGCAGAGATCAAGGTAACAGAGAAAACCACTGGAGAAAACAGTTAATGAGGATTGTGGATGTTTCCAACCATTTATCCATTACTTTCAGCTAGCTATTCTGACTGTTTATTCATTAGTTTATGCTAATTAGTTTGGCTTATTGCAATACTTTTACGTTGTATGCATCTATACTAGCCATTTCTATTCATCATTTTACTTTTAGCCAACCGTTTCAGCTTCATTGCTTGCTTGCCAACTAGTTTTCACACAAAAAACACAGTGTTCTGGTATTACAGTTGACTTAATATGAGGATACATTTTTTATTCCAATTTTAATTTCAATTTTTTTCCAATTTCTTGAGTTACTCATTAAGCTTTACACTTACGCCAAATAACTGGCAGACTACCCCCAGTGTAGTACCACGTAAAATACAAGTCCCCTTGGTTGGGAATCACTAATCTACAACATTTAAACAATCCTGTTAATCCTAAATACACTTTGACAAATAACTATGGATATTTGAACATATATCACATATATGCATATTCTTATATAATCAAGGAACTAAGGCTTACCTGGTATAGGGATGATTGGTATATTCTCATTGGCCACCACCCGTGGAGAGCTGCTCTCCTCCACATAGAAGTGAGCTGTCTGGAAAAATCTCCTACAGGGACACAGAGAGAAGAACATTGAGATGCCACAGCAAAGTCTACAAGGGAGTCGTTATCCCATTGTTCTCAGATCCGGTCTGTCAACATCAGCATTGAAGTTGAATAAAATGACACGGGGAACGGCAGAAAAGTGCTAATGAAAACCCCAGAGTGAGTGGGACACAGCTGATCGCACACGGAGTCGTTGACGCTGAGTGGCTCCTGGAAACATAGTCAGAGCCGACTACAGGGAACAGGTAAACAACAGACAGCGACACACGGCGCAGCGCCAAATTTAGCTCTCTACTCAAACTGAAGACAACAAATCCAAACACAGAGTCTCTCTCTTTAGGGCAGCACACACCACTTTCAAGAGATCCCACTCCACTTTGAGGACAACAAAATCAACTTAGTGCATGTTTTCTGGAAACGTGTGCGATTGCTGCCAGCAGCTGCTGCTCAATGCACAGATGTTCTCATGAAAACTTGTAATGACAAAGTTCTTTGTCGAGACCAGATGACACTTTTGACGTTCGTTACTTATCCATAGCTAATTTCTGTTGTTTCGAAAGTCAACATTTTTGTGCCCCCACTTGGAAAACTCCTCCCAAATTTTACACAGTTTCAGGGTCTAAAGTTCAGGGACTGAAAAAACGGTAAATCTTGTCAAATCAATGCTGAATGCTGATAAACTGAAGGCAGCCATGGTTTGAAGAGAATATATCAATTAGTTATGGGGAATATTAAAAGGTTTGTAAAAAAAAAAGAAAAAAAAGAAGAATTGTAGCAAAAATGTTCCACATTAAAAGACGCCTCTTCCTGCATTGAGCAAAACAATTCTTACATTATTAGTGAGATGTTATCTAAGAAGAATACATTTGAAACAATCTAGTTCCTCACTTTTAAGAAAACTCCTGAAAAGCCAAGACTGTCTGCAAGTGAGACGAGTCCTGAACACCTTGCACATCCTCTGCAGCCTCCACCCCCCTCCTCAGCCTCTACCCCCCTCCTTATACACACACACACACATTGTATACCAATAAATGCATATAAAAGACCCATATTTCATTCCAGTGCCAGCATTTCCAAAGTTTGATCCTACCTGTACTTGATGCAGAGGAGAGAGCAGAGGCTTGTCATTCTTTAAGAGAGATAAAGCAAAGCATAGAGAGAAAAATAAAAAATGATAAACTGTATTTAAAAGATATAGAAAGAGAAAGGGAGAGAGAAAGAGAGAGAGAAAGACTGAGAGGGGAGGGTGAAAAACAAAAAGGGAGGAGCACTCGCTCCCCCTTGGCTTGCGTCACAGCCTCCCAATCCAATGGCTCCCTGTGGGTGCAGGTGTGGTGCAGCTAACTAACCAGCATAGTCAACACCTCCTCCACCTCAGAAGAATGGTTTGCTTTGGGGGAATGCAAACCGGGATCAAATAATCTTTCTGAATCCATATCAGTGGAGAGAGGCATCCCATTCAACACTGGCACCAGCAGCACTGAATCGCTAACGCAAAAATTATTATCATTATTATTTTTTTTTTGTGTCAGTTGAACATCTGTGAGCCTCAGAGGCTTCCAGATGTGTTCTGTAAGCCTGGCAATTAATTACATTGTAGACATAACCTAAGACTAACAGCGAAAATGAACAAGCTAAGAATAAGACGTGGGTATTAAAACTTCAAAGGATGGTCGACTCATAACATGTTTTTTTTTTTTTTTTTTTTTTTTTAAATAAACATTTGAAATGAAATAAATTGTGATATTGTGTTGCTAATGATCAAAACATGAGCGAGTTACGCTGAGAGCATGAAGAGTGAAGAGAGTGCGAATGGGTTGATTTCATCTTTCATCATGGGCTTTTCCCCAGGGGGACACAGCCATTGTCTGTGAACTGTCAGCGTTGTCACAACAACAGCTGTGATGGCCATTTCTAACCTCCAAACTGCCCCTGCTCTTCTAATCAAATGCCACAACTCTACTCAGTAATGCCCAGTTCACACTCGGCGACTTTCCATCCACCGACTGAATCTGGTCTTTGAACACCTATAGCCAGGCTGTTATTTCTATCTCGCTCTTATATTATATGACACCACAAAAGGCCACGGTAAGGTGTTGTTGGCCCATAAACATTTGCTGCAGTGAAACATGTCCTGGTTAAAAATAATTCATAAACTTCATCTAATACATTTTCAGTATTAACAAGAATAAATCTCAGGCTGTAAATGAACAAAATCCTACCCAACTACAAGCAGACCCTTTGCAGACAGTGGACAAGCATGGGACCAGCCGAGGAAATGGTCCATAGTGCTATTTGTAACTCATTAACCATCCCCCATGTGCCAGTGGCCTGGCCTGTGTAATTACTGGGGCTCCAATAGCGTGGCTGGAAATTTGCCCAGCAGATGAAGACACAGCTGGGACCCCTGCTGGCTCTGCAGGGCCTTCAGCTCTCCTGACCCTAACCCAGGTGGGTGATGGGCCTGATGTACGACAAGCAGGCATGAAAGCGGTCTCGCTACCAGACTGGTTTGAAATTGATGCACAATCATACAGACGTGAATAAAACGTACACAATTCCGAACTAGACGGGTCTGAATGTGGAGCAGACTGACTGGAAAATCCAGACATGTATGCAGGCGTGTCTCTTCACCCGAAATGTGAGATTCATGGGAGGGGGTCAGTGTGGGTGGGTGAGGGGCAGCTACATTTTCAAACCCCCGAGGGAGGTATCAGTGATACACTTATCAAGAGGAGGAATTTCTGTATGTATTGCCACTTCGTGTAAGGCCATTTTACTGTTCTAACAAACTTGTTTTGTTTTTTTTTTAAGAAGAGAAATGTCCCACGTGGAATGAGGTTAGGTTTATTGAACTCACCTCCAGTAGATCATCACAATCAGCAGCATTATGAGGCAGAGCAGCGTGAGCGCAGACACCACCACCAAGGGCACGATCCATACCATCCTCCCCATCCCCGGGTGAGGGGTCCGGGTCACATTGGACAAGATAGTGGTGTCTGGAATGTAACACAAGCACATAAATCACATGCCTAAAAATATTCTACTGCATTTACCACCATAACGTTTTCCTTAACTTTAAAGTGCCTTTGTGTAGGATTTTTAGGAAATGTGCAGCATGTTTGAAATGATTGTGATGGCAAACATTTTTGTTTGTAAAATGAGATATCCTTGGTGCAGTTGATGTGTCCTGGCCCTTTATTCTGTGTCTCCCCCTCTGATGCATGAGGGGAGGGGTGTAATAGCATGCAGTGCTGTCTGCCAAAGTGTCTTTTTTGATGCCACCACTGGGAGTCAGAAATGTTCTTTTTCTACACATAGAGGCTTTAATCTTCACCATAAACTATATTCAATATATACATTTAATGTCAATCTGTGTCTGGTCTGAGCTCAATATTTATCTTAGTTAAAAATACACCTTTACAGAATAATAAAGATATAGGACTATCACGATTAAACACATACATTAACCTTACCATGAGACACTTTCAACAGCAGGAAAAGAAAAAAAACAAACAATTAAGACTGATCATGATAAAACCTAATGGCAGTAAAATTATTTCAGGCGGAAGCAGCTTTAGTTTGGGACAAAAGTGTAGCATGAATCCTGACTGCCTGATTACAGCTTTCAGTCAATGTGATTGACACCGACATTAACACCAATATATAACATTGTGAGGGGAAAAAAATCTGGCAAAAATAAAATAAAAAAAATCTTCAAAAATCTCAAACTCTTTCAAAATGAGCTTCAAGGGATTCCTCGAGGCAGAACCCCTATGGCAGCCAACTTATTTCTGCCTTCAGGCCTCTGTGTTGTAGTGACACAAAGGCCTGGAGCTTTATCTTTGACTGAAATGGTAACCGGTGTAGTCACTTACTTAAATCAATGTATTTGTTATCTTACATTGGGCTCCATGACTGTTTGTAGTGACTACAAAATGCTGCCTTGAAGAGAAACCTTGCCTTGTATGATCGCTGACAAGAGAAAAGAGCTTTACTGAGAATTCAAAAAGGGATGAGTCTGTTCGGTAAAGGGACATCAAACACTATTGTGTCATATCTGTGTGGGAGACAGGGGTTTGCTCACCAGTGTGGACGGAGAAAGGCCAGAGACTCTTGCCATCGCTACTGATTTTTGGAGACAGTGTGGAGCTCTGGGGAATCTGCATCTCTGCAGTGTCATTGCGAGGCTCCCGAGTGGAGACTTCCTTTACATCTGTGGGATTCTTCTCTACGTTGACCAACTCATCGCCACCGGTGCTTGTGGGTACTGTGGTGCCTTTGACTGTAGGCTGCCCTTCTCCTTTCTCTTTGGCTGTGGATGCGGGGGTGGGGATTAAAGGCTCTTTGGCCACAGTGCTGTTTGCCTGCTTTTCCTCATTATCAGGTGCATTCTTGCTCTTTTTCTTCTTCTCATCCTCTCCCTCCTCCTGCTCTCCTTCTCTCTCCCCCTCCTTCTCCTCCTCCTCACCCTCACTTGCAGCCTGCTTCTCCTCAGACTGGGTGTCTGCATCGGCGCCCTGGGGCGCTGCCTGCTCGGTGCTGGACTTTGCAGGTGGGACGGATGGACGGGTGGGATTCTGCGTGGCTTTGGGCGCTTGTGTGGGCCAAACAGAGCTGGGCAAAGAAGAGATGACCCCTCCGCCTACGCCCAAGCCTGCCAGCAAGGTGCTCGTCACCACCGATGCCACTGTGGCCTGGCTGCCACTAGACGAGGGGCCCATCCCCGTCGCCATAGAGACAATGGAGAAGTGGATGCCGGAGGACGTCCAAGTGGAGGAACCAGAGCTGATGGGAGCCATGTCAGCCGAGGACGCTGGAGAAATTGTGGGCTGACGGAGACAGGCAGAGGGAAAGTGATCATCCAACAGAACCACATGAATGTTGCTAACACACATAAAGAAATTTGCACTGCCATCTTCTGGTCAACTCACCATGCCCGTCTTCACAATACGAGACCCTTCAAATATTCGTGTTGTATTAGCTGAGAAACAAAAGAGAAAGCAAGCATTTAGAATATCTATTTCATTTGTCTGATGTGTAAAATGAGTATTGAGAATGCATTATGACTTTGATTGCTGGAGGGTTTTGGCCAGGTACCTCTGAAGAGCAGTGTTTGACTGAAATCACTGCGCAGGTCATGCTGACACACTGCCTGCACTCTGAACAGGTACAGGACGTCAGGGGACACATTAGTGATGACTGCTTTCTGCAAGGGAAAAGACGCACACACGCACAGATTTAAGACCACTTGCAAACATGTTGTAAATAATGTTTGAATGTGTGGTTGCAAATGCATTTCAAACGTCGACAGTGTATGAGGCACAAGTTCGATGCAGTTTAAAACCTCATTTCCTGCCTAATTTAATTGGGTTTTGCACTTTGCAGATGGCTTTACTTATATTGAAATGGCCCTCAGAACATGGGCGATTGCCTCCAGTGTCGGAGAGCTGGTAGTTTTGGAAAATAATTCAGATAAAAAGGTTTTCCTGAAGAAGAAACTGAAAACTGAAAAATGGACGTGAAGTGTGCAAAATAAGAAAAAGTGACAGCAGAGAGAGAAGTGGAGAGAATACTGTCAGTAAAGCGACCGATCGCTTGTATTAATGGAGAGTAACCACATACACTGTAGCACTTCATGGACACATTAATCATTCCTACAGACAGCCATCTGCTATAAATGTAGAATAATAACATACACTTACAAAGCTCTTAACATAAAACACAAATGTATTATAGAAACAACAATAAAAAAATCATACATATTAATCCATTCTTCGGATAATTGTTAAAGACAGAAAGTAGACAAACAAGTCTGACCAGGCAACATATTGGTTATAATATAGGTTTAAAGAAATTACTACATATTTGACGACTAAGTTTCTCAAGCAAGTTTTAGCACAGTATCTTAATGCTTGTGCCTCATGTCAACTAGTAACTAGTTTGTAAGTTAAAGATCATCTCCAGACACGTTTTAAGAGGTAAAGATAAACTCATAATAATTGGTTTCTGATATGGTTTTTCTACAAAATAGTTCACTGAGTAAAAAAAAAAAATCATTAAAACATTAAAAAAAACAAAAAAACATTAGTTTTTTATTTGAGCTTAGTTAGTTTTCAAAATGTGTTTGCTAGTTTGAGTTTAGTTTCAGCTTGTATACATTTAGTTTCGCAGTAATTTTTCTTAGGTCCAGGTATGTCTCAGCAAATGGCCATAATGTTAAATCTTTTGATTTGAGAATCAACTTTCAAATCCGTTCAATTTCTGAAGTCCAATGTCAAGAGAATTGACTGGAATTTATGGGGTCTCCTTTTTTTTCCCAATACTGACATATTGTAGCTAAATAAATAAAAACTGAAATGTATTTTTCTTTTTTACTGAGCAATCGCATTTTTTCTTAAAGGATATCGTTGATACTTAGTTTCAGTCGACGACTGCTTAATTAGTTTTAATTTGAGATATTAACCCTCCTCCAAACAACCAGTCAAAGTCACTAGTGCAGCAACATTGCACTGTGTTTACTGGAACACGTGCCGGAGACAGTAGTGCCACAAGGGAACTGATCCCAAGTGTCTGAACCAGTGGGTGAGTTCACTACACTGTTTATATATAAAGAGGCAGTCATGTAGACTTTTAAGACAGCTGGGGGGTCAGTGGGCTTTAAAGGAGATGCACAGCTGGGTGTTGGATTCTCCTCAAATAGAAGGATATGTGACCAGGGAGAAGAATCTGGAGTGTGGAAAAAGAACAGCCCTGTAGGTGTAACCCCTCTGCAGGGGAAGGATATATTTCTGTGGAGATAGTCGATGTGCTGTTTGATAGATACAGGAAGGAATGAAGTGGTAACTCAATGTTCAAGCAACACAAGCAGAATTGTTGGATCAGAAAACATAAAAAAAACGTGACAAACGCTGAGATCCGAAGAACTACACTCGCACAGTTGCCTGCGTTGGTTGATAAAAGACGGCAGTTTGTGTTCAAAGAGCTGCCTTAGAACGCCTGAAAACAGACCGCACTTTTTCAAATGACTAAAAGTTTTAAAATTGTTAAAATAAAAAAAAATATACATTATTTGCTTTACATTGTTTTTGTCCGATTTACTTGTTGCCATACGTTGTCTTTCAGGCTATAATATAACTGACCTGCTTCACAGCCTAAAATATAAATAGATGGAAAATGAAAAAAACTAAAATAAGCACTTGTCACTTGTCATTTGTCATTTGTCAACACATTACATATACATCGGTTAGACTTGTCAGTGTGCGACAGTCCTACATGTCTATTCTTAGACAGGTAAGTGACAGGGGATAGTCTGGGTCCTCATATCAAGCAACAGCCCCAGGCAGAGTGCAGCACAACCTGTCACCTCCTATACACACTGACCCAGTCACCCTCTGATCCTGCCAGACACATCAGAGGCTCTCAAATCAATCACAGCTGCTTTGCCCATGAAGACAATTCTGAAAAACTCTTTCGTGTGTGGTATGAGCAGTTTGTTAGTGGCAGCTGATAACAACACACACACACACACACACACACACACACACACGCACACACACCATGCTCTGGTCCCCAGTCTTAGTGAAGGTCTTTTCGTCAGCAACATCACGTTTCACCCAGCTGTAGGAGACCATGTAACTGGTGATGGGTGGGTGGTAGACGGTCAGCGGGCGCTCCCAGGTCACCATCAATGCAGTCTGGTTCAGAGGCTGGATCTTCATGCTCACTGGGGCACTGCTGCACACTGTAAGACCAGACAGTAGAGGGGAGTAGGATGAAGAAGAAGCATGTAAACCAAAAACAAAAGAAACATCACTTTTTTTCGCCGTCTTTTGAAAGACTGTGTTGGGGAAACTGCTTGACCACATGTAATTGTGTCTGTCTATGTGTGCGAGCAGAAATGCAGGTTGCCTTTTAACAAGCCTATTATTACTGTCTGCTGCTGACTTGACTCAAAGCCATTTCTACTAGAGGAACCTCTAAAACGGTGCAAGATAATACAGTGACTCAACATAAAAAAAATAAAATAAAAAACACTCCTAAATGCTTGATTGGGTGCAAATAGAGTCACGGTGCAGATCGACATTCTGGACACTTTTCGTGCCACAACACTGCAAGAGGTTCCAGGTAGAATACCAAACAGCTGGATGTAGTGCTAAACATGTGTTACAGATAAAAAGCGCCACTTCCTGCCCATACGTAATTTGCAAGTTCCTGTCTGTGCAACATTAAACAGGATGCATGAGGAGAAAGAACGTAAACCTGCAAGTCAGCCTCAAGGTGGCAGTGTAGGCTGCAGCACGGATATTTACACAGGGATCCGTCAGTATGAGTGAGGGACAATCTGGACATGCTTCTCAGCACATCAGGGCAACAGCAATCAGGAACGAGTGTCAGCTGATTATGTGCGCACAGGGTTTCTGTCAAATTGAAATTGTCCCCACAGTTTTTGCCATTTACATAGTGAAGCTATGGTGCAAATTATGCACCATGACATGTGAAAGGGAGACAAGAGTGGGAGGATATCAGTCAGATGTACACAGGGGGGAGAAACACACACAATAGCAAGAATATCTTGGGGTGTTGATGAGGTGTGACAGGTGTGAAATGCATTATAACCCGTTAGATGTTCGTTGTCAACCTCAGTAGCTCAAAAACAGCCATTTAACAGCAGCTGAAGACATCATCATAGTTCTACTCTCTGCATCATTACCGTCATGTCAGCCATCATCCTTCTCACCATCAACACTGGTGCACTAGCGACACTAAAATCGACAGCAGGTGTAGATCTTCAAAATAAATATCTCATCAACACCTATTTGGTACCTTAAACCACGACACTGTTGTGAGTCATGTATTTTTTGTTAAAAATGTTACTCTTATTCAGAATGATCAGGGCAACTTTTCCTAAATTGAAATTACACAACATCTCTGTTTTAATTACACAATTCATTGATCTAAGGGAGCTGTTCATTTTACGAAAACCTTGTAATATAACGGATAATGAATAAGTGCTCGTCTAAATCTGCTCAAGATTTGTATGCAAATTGTGTCCCTTTATCTCAGGTTCAGCTGCGAAGAAAAACTTCAACTAAGACACAGTATGAATCGAATGAATAATTCCTAATGTTTCATCAATGGCACAATTACTTAACATGCTAGTGACTTTAGAAAAAAAAAAAAAATCCGATTAATTTTCTGTCAATAGATTCACTGTAACGTCGAAAAACCCGCCTCATAGTGGTTTCAGCTCAGTCTGCAACGCCACTCAAAACACAAATCTTTCTCTGGCAAATTCTACAATAAAGGGGATGAATTGACAGTTGTCCACTGCTGCTTATCTCCTCTCGAGGATGTACAGACAGTGGAAAGACGGCGGAAAAAAAACAAAAAATCTCATTGAAGAAATAAATAAAGCTGGTTTGAACATAAATTATTTTCTGAACTTTGCAGGAAAGTTAAGTTATGCATGTCATCTGAGGGCTAAATACCAACACCGCAGCTACAGCACTTAATATAACCGTTTCAACATAATGGCAGACTCTTGCTACAGCTACCACCATCCTCTTAACACTGACCAACAACATTACAGTATTAGACTAACAATGTTGTTACCCAACTGAGAGAAAATAAACTGGCAAGCAGAGAGATAACCGATTGTTGTCATCTTCAAGCAACCATGTTGAACATTTGTGTTTTCTTTATGCAATGTAAGTATTTGCTGCTTTTCTCCGTTTTATAAAACTGTACATTCAATGGTGTTGGTATACCAGCCAATGGTATTCAATGCACTCCAAGTCGGCCAAAACCCGCCAAGCCAAACAATTAATCAGCTTATCAAGAAAACAACCAGCAGAGTAATTTATAATTCAAATAAAAGTCATTTTGCAGCCCGAAGGACCATATCACCATTAACCAATATCTAAACAGAGGTACGCTAAATCTTGCTTTCACAGGGCGATTGCTCGATTTTACCTGTGGTTTTTACACACAGAGTTATATACAGTGTTAGTGTAAACACAATCAATAAACCAAATACTGCCCTATATATCTTGGGAAAATTACTGCACGAACAATAAATCTGCCCCACATAAACTAATCTTCAACCTGTATGTCGCATCAGAAGCTATGCATCTCGAATGGCCAAACAACTTTCATGGCTGTAAAAGCCACAGTGATGGAACATTCAGTCAAGGTATGGCCCTGGCTCTCACAGCATTTACAAGCAAAGCAGTCATTTACTGTGCGCAGATAAATATCCCAGTTTACACAACCTTCACAGATGCCACTCCTGAAGATAAGACTGGCAGCGTTTACTCCCAGCGCCTCCTATTATGTATGGATTCTTACATTTTAGAACAGTGCAATTGAAACGCGAGAGAGACACAAAAGAGAAAACGAGCAAGAGGGAGGGGAAGTGAAAAAAAAAAAAAAAATGAAAATGGAGAGACACTGGTCCACATTCATTCTGCCTCCTGACATAATGCCACCAAAGCAATTTCACAACTTAATTTGTATGGGTCTAATTTAGCTGTGCCACATATTAATGATGATTGCTGATCGGCCTTGTGAGAGTGCTCCAACTTCATCACAAGCATTCCCAATCAATTCTCCCTGCCAGACACCAACAACACCACTTTAAAGCGCACCAGCCTTTCTCATTAGTCTCCATATTTCCTGTACTGTTCTGCTAAAGAAAGCACCGCAAGATGCACACATAAAAGAAAGATGAATAAAAATACTCTAATCAAGTCCTGCATGAGGTCTGGTGTTTGTATTAACATTTTCTTTGATATAAGAATGACTTGTAACAATGAGAGAATGACATGTATTCTTACAGACCGATCTTTATCCAAAAAAACTTGTGAAATTTGAAATTCCAACCTATTAATGTGGTGATTTTAATCGCAGCAGCATTTGCACTGCAAGTAATTTTTTACCCAACTAAAAATAACTACTTTCTATGGTCCAAGTAAATGTACTGGGTCTCCGAATGGGTCTCTATGCTAAGCAGCTAGTAGAGCGTCCTGCATTTGGTTCCAAAACACCATCAAAAGATCTCAATAATTTTCACTGCAGCCCACTAGATTTTTGACCAGAAAAATTAGTCTTTATGAAAAAAGAAAAGTGTGGAAGTCAAAAACTTTCATTTAAAATGGACCTCGCAGATTAACTTCGGACTGAGAACATAAGCCTCTGCAACAAATCACACAAGGACCCAAGGTAGGACTAGCCCTGTGCAATCAGACTGTATTGCATTCTTGTGATAATACAAATGCTGATCATTTAAGAACATGTTATTTTTGACACTTTTATTCCACATTAGTACGGCAGAATCATTGGACACTATGTGCAACAGTGTGACTGCCTAAACCCCTTTCCTCAAACAGTGATCTACCAAGAGCGATACCATTAATCGCCGTTTAAAGAGTTTTGGAGGGCAATTATTTTAGCCTGACTAGAAACACAAGCAAAAAAGTTTAAGGAATGGATTAAAATGTTTATCTGCTTTAACGCAACCTGCGGTCGCTTGCACGTCCGGCTTACTGCCTAGTAGTAACCTAGCGCTACTTCGGAGGCCAAGAGTCAGCATACTGCTTTTTTCCTTCATCACACTTTTAACACTGGTACTAATTGGCACTGCAATACAAGAACAATAGCATTTCTTTATTCCCATGTCTTATCCATGGAACATTAACTGGTGAGGATGCTGACCTCTTGCCTGGGACAAGCAGCTTAAGCCACAGCCTTTTAGCAAGATATTATGTGGCCATCAAGTACATAATAATTAATATAAGACCGCTTTTCATTGTAATACAAGTCAGGTAGAAACTGTATTTTTTTTAACCGGCTCCATGACGCTAAGGTTAGCTTAAGTAGCAAGCTAGCTACAGATTTTAGCAAGCTTTTGAATGGGATGTGACATTCGCTGGACGCCTGACGCAAGCGTGGCTTACACAAAGTGTGCAGCCGTATTATTACTAATCCACAAACTCAGACCACTGTGAGTACTTTAGGCAGCAATTCACAAAAAAAGAAAACGAATAGCATAGCAATAATGAGTGTAATTACATGATTGTATGATTGATTGGTTGGACCAGCGGTGCTGCTGTGCAAACGACAGGGACAATGTTAAACAATGCAGAAAAAACAAAGCTTACCTCTCGAAGCCTCAGTGCTGTGAGGGTTTCCCAGGACCTCAGTTAAATCTTTCTGCCATGCGTCTTTTACAGCCGACTTAAAGACTTTCCTATTATCCAGGTCCTGCAGGGGCCGGAAGTTGTTTCTCAGGTACTCAACCGACTTGACGTGGTCCTGTTGCTCTGTTGTAAAGATGGAGTAAAAGGCCTCCAGCTAGATGGAAAGAAACAGAGAATAGCTTTTGAAGCAAAGTTTAAGTGATATTGCTACTATTTGTGCGTGTTGAATATAATACATCATGCAGGACTGCATTTGTAGCCCCTTGCCAGCAGCTGACTGTTCACAACTGGAGCAGAGTATCTGCAAGAAACATTCACACCACAGGCACCAGCAAGCACAGACCTCAATCATCATTCTGGCTACCTACTGCGCTGTAACTTCTCAATGGGGCAAATTTGTGGCCATTGATTGCCATGAATGATCTCCTGCCGCGTGCAGTAATGACTACACATTACAGATACTGTGGAATCAATGTGTCCTATGCGTGCTAGGAGAAATAAATTACAGGTTCATAAAATACTATCTGTGAGCGTCACAAACATTGTGGCGATGGTCAATATTCTTGCAGGAGAAGTCATTTCTGAACAAAAGATTTGTCCTTCTGCAAGTTAATAGAAATTCCACTGAGCCCCGCACATTTCTACTGCACAGAACTCTCTAGAGGATATGCAGTTGGGTAACCCAAGATGTATAAAAGATGCAGCAAAGGACTGTGTATGGGATCAGCAAAAAGCATGGGGCATGATTTGGCATATATTATCTCTCAAAATCACAAATCGCAAAAACAGGCGGTGGTAAACTGCTTTAAAGCACATAGGTGGAGTCCTGTAAAATGCTTCATTTTGCATTCAACATATGTTAAACATTTACTGCAATCCTTTAAATTTCTAAACATTTCGGTACTTAAACAACATTAATTGTGTGATACCAACCTCAATGTGCAGCAGTATCCCATTTAAAAGATGCTATAGTCACCGTCTCAGACCAACAGCATAATATATGCATAAAAGTGATCTCACACCATCATTCCAATGCCAGTAATTGGCTCCCCCATCCTGCTTACTCATCCACTATATAGGCAGTTATGGTTTCATATGCATAGGAGTTGGGGAGGATAGAAGAAAAACGCGAAGATGGAGGAGAGGTAGATGAGGGGAAAAATTGCTTGTGCGTCAATACTGTGTCACAGTAAGTGATCCACGGACTGTGGGCAAATGGGGAATATAGCTGTGTGCTCTGTATGTGTGTAACATACCTGTGAGTGGGACAGATACACAGGCCTGGAGAAGATGATCCACTCCACCACCTTGATGCAGGGCGGCGTGGTCAGAGAGCCGGTGTATCGGTAGTAATTGTCCACGGACGATGGCAGCAGATCCCTCAGGATGAACGACCTGAGGTTGGTTTCCTTTTCTGGGTAAAGCATGGGATTAAAACTTGTCAGGGTACACAAATACCACATTTTTACCACCCTAAAATGCTTTGCTGAAAACCCTGCATCTCTGCAGTTACCGTTAGACCAATATTAACATGGTTGTTTCATTTCATTCTTCCCGTGGCATTTTAACTGCTTTCCTGAAACCTCCACTAGTGGAATGATGGTGACAGCAGTTAAAAGCCTCACCACTTGTTATCACTCTGGCCAGATCTCTGTACTCAGAGATCTTCCTTTGGTACTCCTTAGAAAGGAGCAAAGGGAGTGGAGTCAGATAAAATGGCCTGCTCTGACAGCTGATCTGTGGCTGGGTGGTAGCCTGCTCTACGTGCAACAACTGTCACATTGGCCACAGGGATTAGGACAGATCCAAATGATTAACGACTCCATTTTATTCTCCGTGATCAGGACCAGGCAAAGCGTGTAAAAAACAAAACAAAACCCAAAACAAAAACAGCAGGAAGATCCCTTTATACCCTGCAATTACGCTGTGTGGGCTATGCAAGTTGTCTTGTTTTTTACTTGAACTTGGACATAAAAATAAAGCTGAATTGATGTCAAATCCAATCTCTCACAGCTCATGAACTTATCTGAAAAAGCAGAGGCTTGGGGTGATAGGACTGATAGGACTACAGAGGCACTGGAAGCCTCGCCCACATGCATCATCTGTACTCAAAGTCAAATTCAGTATTCACAGCCTTTCTTCTCCAAGTCTTCAGACAGTGTACGTGCCCTATCGCTCATGGGCCGCCGAGATGCTGATGGATGGATGACTGTGGGATAACGAGCTAGCGGAAAAATCAACCAACCTAACAGGGGAGGAGGCGAGGAGCATTTAGCAGCCAGCAGGAAGAGAGTCCAAAAACCACACTGAGCTCCCTCTCAGCTGGAAGATGAGAGATACTGTGTTGTTAGCACGAACATCTGTGAAGGGTTCAGCCACTTTGGGAGGCTGATGGCAATTCATAAAATAAGTTAGTGCAATTATGTGTTTTGGCAAACTGCCTTTATCAAGGTTATATAGCAGAAAAAAATATAAAATAAAATACCACAGGTATAATGGCCTACCAGCTGATAATGGACCAATCAGAAAAGAGGCCATTTTCCTTACTGCAATTACTTCAATGGAATTTTGAGTGCAGAAATTTCACTGAACAAAGCGACCCATTTTCTGATTCTGGAGCCAATTCACATGCTTTTTAAGAATCTCTAGAGGTTTCTAAGTGAGCTTTCCCACCCCCCCCCCCCCCGGTTTTTTTTTTTTTCCCACCCCTTCGGAAAAGTTTTCCCCCCCCCCCCAAGGCACAACACAAAAAAATCACAACCTTACCAGCGCAAAACATCAAACATCCATCTCCAGGAAGTACAGGGAGTGAAATCATAATTAGAACCGACGCAATGAAGCCCAGCCCAGCCCCGGTCTTGTGAAACCAGCTCAGATGCAGTGCAATTACTCTATGCTTCTATACTGTATATCCTCATCCATTTACATGTCCTTGTCAGTGTACGATTATGCTCACATAAAGACTGTCAGCGGGAGGTTGTAAAAGAAGCCATACGTGTCTGTGTAAACAGAGCTGCTGTGTCCACAGATGCAGTGAAGGATAACAAAGTCACGTTAAAACATCTGCTTATCGTCCGCACAAGTCATGCATGCAGTGGAGACAGCGCAGCGGCGGTAAGTTATAGACAATATCCCACGAAGACAACAGAAGCCATTAACAGTTTAAATGTGAATATGAGCCTTCACAGGAGCCACGGCCCACAATGTATAAACATGTACGCCTGAGTCAGAGTGTTGTGTAATTGAGGCTCAGATGTAATTAATAGCTCTTTCTCTGCAATTGAAACTCCTTGGAGGTCTACTACTGTGGTGCTGTAGTAGCAAGGGAGGGGCGGTCTCTTGCACACTTTTCCTCCTTTTGAAGTTAAACTCTGCTCATATCTTGTGTTTAGACTCATATTTGTTGTTTTAAAAAAAAAAAAAAAAATGAAGACCAATGCTTAAACAGCTGAAAGCAAGTGCGTCAATTTGTTCTACGGAGGTAGGGGAGGAGCACAGTGTCTGTCACTAGGATTTACCTCTAGGATCAACCAAAACATGAACAACGGCAATGTCAGAGTGATTTTATAAAGGGATAATTGTTTTTTGAAAATCCCACATGATTCCCACAGTATTGTGTGGAGGAGATTTTGGTATGACCGGAAAAAAAGAAAAATCAGTGGACAGTAAATGAACAAAAGCAAACATTCCCATTACTCACCATGATGCACTACTCCTTTCAAACCCTGGATGATGGGGTCCACAGCTGGATTGTCTTTTTGCCCCAGCTGCAGGAAATGTCCAGAGACAAGGGATTACAAAAGGGATTACAAGACTAGAACAATAATCTAACATAATGACTAAAGACAATCAATATGAACAAAATACAGGGGGTGGACACAATGAGGGCAGCGTCTCTACGACACAATATAATCTAGCAGCATCTAATGCCATCTATTATTATTATTATTGTTATTGTGAAGTCTGTGATGTTCCGCTTTTTTTTTTTTGGTGAGATTTTGAAAGATTTACGCCACAGTTCAAATCTCTCTCGTTTCTGGTGTTGTCCTAGAAGACGATACTGTGACGTGTATTTTTCATGGCATTTACTGCCAAATATCTTCATCAGTATGTAATGGTTCTTTGACGAAAATTAGGATCGCATTTGGACACAAAAACAACTTGCGCCCGTGTACAAGTGCCATAAATATACACTATTCATGCATTATATTTTTGGAAGACATGGAACCCGTCTGATCATTTTATGGGATGTGTATGATATCACTCGGCAGCTGGTGGTATTCAGAAAACTGTATGAGGCCGTTTGCTTTACTGTCTCCAGAGGACTAACACCAGTGTTGATTCCCTCCTTATCTATTAGGCCTACTCTTAATTTCTCGAAATGACTGAAGACGGGCAAATGTTGTTCAGCCCCACATCCTGCTATATTCCCAAAGGTCCTACTGAAGAGACAGGACTGGACGGAACAGTGCTGGGATGCAGGGACCAATCTTCTCTTGCTCAACATTAATTTCGGTCAGTCAGAGGAGAATAATTGTGTGGAACTAAATGCTGAATGTGGACAATACGCACACCTTAGAGGCCATTAATAGGCCTTTGGGGAGACAAGGAAGAACTCTGCTCATTGATTAGAGATGGTAAATCTGAGCCAATGTGTGTGTGCCCACTTTAAAAACTCTTGCACTGTAAACTGCGATTCAGCGGATTGTGCATGGTGGTGCTAATTGCAGTAAGCAATAGGGCTGTCAGGACCCAGCGAAGGCATTTAGGTCCTCGTACACACACTGTTTATCAGTGTCTGAGAGTAGACCTACATTACAAACACCTGTGTCCCCATTCCAGCCTCGCTCTTCCTGAGAGCTGACCCTTGCCTATATGCTATTAAGCTGAAAGTTAGCCCGCATTGATCGCCCGCCATCAATCGTAAAGATAGCGCTAATAGAAATTAAGAGTGCAACATGCGCTGCTGGTGTATGCTTTTTCACGGTTCATAAATCTCTGAAGTGTTTTAACTGTTAATAGAAATTAGGTCCATTCTTGTCCATTTAGAGCTTATGTGCGCAGACCTTCAGGAGACAATTTGTAGTATCTCTGTAAGCAATCTGCAATGTGCCACAGAACATGGAAAAATGATCAGCTGCTAGGTGAAGATAAACTCTATCACAACACAGGTACCAATTCAAATAATTATTTATCATTTACTGACCTCAAAGAACTCATTCACATCTTCATCCTTTTATTTAGATAACATAATTGGACTAACAATTATCCCTCTTAAGTCATAACTGCCTCACCAATTTATAGTGCCCTTTTTCCATCCTGACTCTTACTCTTATTTCCTATTCCCCCCCATTTTTGATCCACTCTTGCTATATTTATCTCCTTCGTTTCAATTTATTTATTTATTTTTTTTACAGTTGGTGGTAAGCACAATTTGTGTTCATAGTCATTTAATAAGCCCTATGAAAAATGACATTTTCCACCAATGCAATACTACCAACAACAAAATGAAGAGCCATTACGAAGGCTTTCCATAAGAGCAGTGTTTCTCTTTTGAGAAAACTAAATTGCGGGTATGAAGGATACATCTTTTGAACATGAGCATAGTATGTTTTAAGTCTACAGCCATGGAGGTTGAACTAAGCACAGCTGTGCGTTGAGCTAAATGCCAACATGCTGATATTAAGCAGGTATAATGTTTACCATGTTCACTATCTTAGTTTAGCAAGTCACCATGCGAATCGGCAGGAAACACAAATTAGAGCCGAGGCTGATGGGAAATTTTGATCATAAACCAAATTATTGAAAAAAAGAAGAGAATGTTTGACCTGATGGTTGTGATACATGAAAAGTCAGATGATCACCAAAGTGATTATAATTCCTCCTGAAGGGGGCTTGGATGTTTGTAATCCATCCAATAGCTGCTGAGATATTTCAGGATGGACCGAAGAGGTGGATTGACCAACGGACAGACATTGCCATCCTTAGAACCGTAACTATAGCTATAAGTGCACTTGTGTAGCATCAGTTCTCTTCAGATTACATTTGTCTCGACCTTCGGCCCTGGTAATACCTTACCTCAAAGAAGACAGCCATGGCAACAATGATGCGTCTTTCCTTGATGGCAGCGCTGAGGCTGTCAAAGTCATCCGAATTGTAAAGGTAAATCTGCATCTGGGATGGGAAACAGAGCATAAACAGCTTCAGGAGTGGACAAGGAGAACCACTAGTCCTGTCATCAATCACTTGGACACACTGCTGAGGAGCTGATGAAAAGCTGTTTTGAGGGGCATAAAGGGGGGTGTATTTATCGTTCCCATAAATCTCCCATAATCTGTGTCATTCCTTTTTGTGTTCTGCCACTCCTGGGGATGCTAGAGAAATACAGCATCCCATTCCTCAGGGCGACTGTCCTCACAGAGACAAGTCACGAGCTGAGAGGAAGAGCTGGAGGAATGTGCTCTTTTCCTGTGCCGAGATCTAACAGAATGGTATGCTTCTAATCATTGCTTCCAATTACCTTAAATCACCCACAACATCACTTCTGATTTCACAACAGAGCTTACGATGAGAGAATATAATGTGAAAACATCATACAGAGAATACATCATATACCTTTGATGGCTCTGGTTTCCAATAAAAATATATTTTCATTCCGTTCATCTCAAAGCAGACATATTATGGTAGTGCTGATGAAAATCAGCAAATGATTCTAAAAGTAGCAATTGGAGCTGCCCATCATCTCGCTTACTCGAGCCTCTTTAAAATGAAAAACCCTTTCATGTCACTGAGCCAAGTTAATTGGCAATAAAAAAAAGGTCCTAGATGTTGATTTAATTAAAGGATATGCTTGTCTTTTTTTCTTCTTTCAAAGGAAAATTACGGGGGGAAAAACGAGCCACAATTGACTGTGCTATAATCAGATGCAAAAAGTCTAAATAAATAAGCGTATAAATAAGGATAAATCCACTAATATGTACCAAATTCCTAAACAAGGTACAAAATGACTCAATCCAGATAATTTAAGTTAATCAGTTTCCTTCAGACTTCCTTTAACTGCAGCCTTTAATGGAACTAATTTGTTGTGCGAGAACTCAGCAAGAAAGAGCTCCAGCCATTCATCAGCCTTCAGATGTTATTAACTACATTACCTAATTAAGCTGGCCCCCTTAGGCTCGCTGACATCGGCTCACGTGACCTGCTCTTATTAACAGCACACTGGAAAACGTGATATTCAATTGTCAAACACTTTCATAGCAGGCAGCCAATAAAAATAAATGTTGCCGAAAGCGATCTGAATCACTTGATGGCACGCTTCGTTTCACTGTATGTTTGCAAGCTCTGGCACAAAACCCCCTCGTTGGAGCGCGCTTCATTCACATCCACCAATATCGCTGGAAGTTGTTGATTTTAAGCAGGACAGACAGGTGGTCTGACCAATCTTTAGGCTCACTTAAGACATTCAGACACATTCATACATGTTTGTTTTTGTTAGTACAAAATGCACTGTACTGTTGTACAGAGAAATATGTAAAGGCAATCTGAGAACGGTGAGTACCAATAACCGACAGCTGGCGAGAAATCAGAGGTAACAGGTGGAAACTAACAGACAAACACAACAAGCTGTATCATTCACCTCCAGTTTTCTCGGTAGAGCAGACGGCCCACAAAGTTAGAGCAAACACGAGCTGTGAAAGCTGCTCTGCATTCTCAAGTTCCATTTAAGCACAAACAGGTGAAAAACAAAGTCATGTTTGGCATGATTTCCGAAGACAGTGAGATGCAGAGGCAAGACAAGCAAACTACAAAAAATAAGGTTGTGTGCGGAGACGTCTTAGAGTTATCACAGCATCACAAATGTATTCTCCTTTCCCTACTTTATTATTTATGAATTATACAAATGCGTTGTTCTTTCAAAACTGTATGGTTTTCTCATAACAAACTACCTTATCCTTTCACTAGAGCACCTACAGCGCTCATTTTCAAGACAAATTAAGTGTCACACAACTTGTACAGTCGGTGTTACTGAACTAATGCATGAAACTTTGTGTGTCACACATTAATGACAGAGAACTTCATGGACAGTGAAAAAGGACAGCGCAAGAGAATAGGATGAGTGAATTGCACACGCGATTATGTGAGTAAACAGAGGCCTAATGTAATTATATTGCATATTTAATAGAACAGCAACACTTGGCTTGTAACAGCCAAAAGTCGATGCAAAAAGCCTTATGTATATATATTTGACTTATTCCTGCATTTTACTTGCCCTATTATGTGTCTTGCACAATTTGTTTTTAATGTCTATGTCTTGTATACTGTACAGTATGTTGCATTGTTGGAGAAGCCTGGGACTATAGATTTTCATTTCCAATATCTACGCTGTCGCTGATGTGCATAAGACAACGCCTTTGAATCTTGTTCTAGTCTTTAACGGGAACAGATTCGCAATTTTCATCCCGAATAAAACATTCATCATTCTTGTATACTTGTATTGTCTCGGTGAATCCGAGAGCTCAAGGCACTTCAACATGACACGTTCAAATAGACACAAGCTGATAAAAAAAACATTCACAGGTTTTAATTGCATCATTCAGATGTACAGTATAATAGCAGACACCTAGCGTTTCAATTCGTTGTTCACTCATTTTCCAACACCACTGATGGGTTGTTGGCTTCAGTCACTCCATGCACCGCAAACCATGACGGCTTGGTCTTCATCAGTTATTACTTCCAACGCATTTATGCCTTTTGATAGTGTTTTCTGTGTTCTATGTATTTAGTATGCGTGTTGCGCTCCCAGGGTCGCCATATACATCCCCATTAGTCTTGACTGCAGATGTGCTTCCAGAGCCACTGGAGCTTTTCTCGTTCGGAAATGTACCGCACTGAACACCGAGCCCAACCCTTCATACATCCACAGTACTGAGTGCGTACCCTTCCGAGGTGTGATTTGTAATCCATGTATAATTAATCTAACCTTGGTGACACCTTAATATATTATTAGAAAAGATCTCCTTATGGTACCCTGAGGCAGAAAAAAAATCCACTGTTTCATTTTTCATTGTGCTGTTTGAGCGAACAGGTGGTCCATCTATCGATTTCCCCACTTCACGCCCATGCAAAGACCGTGGTTAGATTAATGTCAAGCTCAGGAGCCACAGGCCGAGCAGCCATGGTTGTTTGTTTTTTTGTTGTTGTTTATATAATCATGTTACAAAGGCAGAGCAGCTCCATAATGCAGCTTTTTGAATTTGTCTTTCCACCCCCTTTACCAAAGTGTGAACCATATTTGTGTGTGTTTTCAAGCTTCTGGGCAGGTGGAATAAACACTTTTGAGGGTTTTTTTCACCCCCTCCACTATAAGAGTAAATGCTTTCTGCAGTGTGTTATAAGCAAGTCAGGGCTGAATGTGACTCATTTGAAGTGGCGAGATAATTAGACAGCAGATTGGAAAACAGTCTCTGTTTAGCAGAGACAAATCAGCCCTGGAGCTCAACCTCCAAGGTCATTCTGCTCAACTCTCCAAGAACCAAACATATACACAACAAAACAAAAGCCAACCTCTGCTGTTAAAGATCACTGGCTATGTCAAACACAAACATGAATGTGGAATTTTGCTGCGCGTGGTGTCGGATGTTATATAATCGCAAATGCATCAAACTCTGTCAAAGCAGAAATATGAAATATGAAAATGCCACATCTTACGGGATGAAGCAGTTCAACGGCCAAAGGCTGGATCCTGCATTACCATGTTCCCCTCCAACTATTTATCATTTGATTTTCCTCTTTCACCTTTCGATTCAGAGTGAAATAATACATCATGTTGATACATGCAGGCTGACTTATTGATTAAGAGAATCATTTTAATAAGAAGACCTCCCTCTCTGTTTCTACGTACATGGTGCACCATGTACATATACAGTATGTAGTTAACAGGAAACATCTTGGCGGATATGTGGATGAAATACTCCTTTTTGTTCTTCCTGTAGCAAAGACCACTGCATTTCCCATGAGGATATGACGACATGACACATCTTTACTAATGCAGTAGTTTCTTCATAAAATACTGCCCCATCATACTGTATGTCAATTCAATCTCATCAGGGCTGCATGCTCTTGACATGTTTGTTAACAGAATAAATAGTACGAGAAGAGGGTCGCCTATCATTTGTGTTATAAAAGGATAAAATATTAAGACTTCCTGTTCATCCAAAGAGCTTTTTCGGCAGTTTAAAGTGCCAGAATATTAGCAACAAATACGCAGAATACTCTGAAGCAACCTCTTTGGTCTGATATAGGCCTTCATCGAGACAACCGGTCACGTTTTGTTTTCTTTCACCATGTTCCCAAATATGTTCTTTTAAATTCATTTGAAACTGTTGGTTATTCAACCAGAGAAAAGTACGTTAAAAAAAAAAATGTTCTAAATGAAAACCATAAATAAAGCAACATGAAGCACATAATGTTCTTGTGTGTTTTTCATTACCTGGAGGAAATTTATTTTTTCGTTAACATGTTCATCTGCTATCACCTATCATTCGTCCAAAACAAAATAGACCATGTACTGTAGATTTATGGCATGACACTATATTACATTTCTCTTTCAGCTACCAGAGAAGAAAACAGCCGGGAAAGATAAGTCAAGCGAGCTGCCAGAGAGAGAAATGGAGGGCTGCATCCAGTGCTTACAGGGAAAGGAAAAAAGATGGCTAATGCTGTGTTACTATTTACACCGCCACCTATGAAGAACATTCCACCGGTTCTGGTTGATGTGGATATAGCACAAGAGCAGCCACAAGAGCAGCTAGCTGTGGTAGACCCCATACGTCTGAATGAAGATTTGAATGCGTCCTCCATACCAGAGAGATAAGGAATACATCTTCGGCAGAGAAATGTTGCACAAGACTGGAGAAAGAGAAGTGTGAACTGAAAAATGCAGGGCTTACATCTGAGGAAACAGGTAGCAGAGATGAGCAAACTAAAAGATACATTCAGCAAGAGTGAGAGGAGGTTAATGGCAAGACAAAGTCCAAGTAAAAAAGAAATAAAAATACAAGCTAAGGGGGTGCAAGAACCAGTCAGCCGAGAGAAAGCAAGCCGTTATCAATTTTCAGACCAGAGAGTCATCTTTTAGCTGGAAAAACACACAATCACCAAAGATAAAGAGGAAATACAAAGAAGAGTTGTAACAAAGCCCCTCCATGCACAGAATCAAACAGAGGTGGTACAGCATCTCTCCATGTCTTACAGACAATTTGCCAGAAGACTGCCTTTTTATATCACAGAGGCGGAGACCAGGGATAGAGATACATGTGCATTTGTGGAACATGAGAAATGTCTGGCTGTTGGTTAACAAACTCGCCAAGAGAGGGCTGTTGAAAACAACCAGCATCTCAGACAGAGACCGACTGTACTGAGGTTTCTTGGCAACAATGGGAACGGGTTACTTCAACAAACGGAGAAAAAACCCTTTGCCATAAATCAATTCAACTGGATCCACCAGTGACCTAAAACAAAATCTCACTGATTGTGAAGCTATGCCTGCAAGATGAAAACAGAAAATACAAGCTTATCATTTCGGAGGCAGCCGAAAGCAGGCCACAATACACGCTGCGGCCTCTACACAGTCTGTGGCAGACAACACCGTGAGACAGCCTCTGCCATGATGAGAGCTTTGGGCAACTTGGTCACAGATTATAGTTCTACATGTAATCAGTGAAGGTACCATTACAGTACAGGAACAAAGCAAACGTTCACCTCCTTAGTGCTGGGCCTTTTCTTTCTGGGTTCAAGCATGTTACGTGGAACCATTCAGCAAATTCCCATGGAAAGGGTGCCCCAGATGGCATCGGTGGTGCCGTAAAGAGGGATGCAGATCTCTATGTTCTATCTCTAAGAGGAGGTGAGCCGCAGACTCCACTGGACTTGTATGAAATGCTGGCCAAAGAATCAGGGGCTAGCTATTACTCACCATTGGGTGAGCAAAGAGAGCGTTCAGAAATATGATGAGTCGATTCCAGGCGCAATGGTTGCAATTTAAAAAGCCAAAGCTGAGCATTTTCTCAGGGAAACATCTAGCAACCTAAACAACACATGGCTGTTTTGGAAGACTATTAAATCTTTATTTGGATATAAAAAACAGTATTGAGCTTCCCTCATGCATGGTCAAGGACTCTCAAATCATCTCTGACAAAACCATAATGCTTTCATTCCTTCACTAAGCACTTCATTGCCTCTGGTTCCTTGTTTGACTCTCTCAACCATCTGCAAGAGAAACCCCCTGTTTATTTTAATCTGTAACGGTTAGTCAGTCTTTTAGCTTGGAGACGGTTACTGTCACAGAGGTGCACAAAGCCCTTCAACTTTGAGAAAGCGGAAAACCAGCAGGTCCAGATATCCTCGAGCCATATTTTTCTATGTTAGCCGGTGATTATATTGCACCACCTTTAGCATATCTGTTTAATCTCGCCTTAGTCAAAATTCCTCTTAAATGGATGTTTTTCTTCCCCTTATAAAAGGAAGAGACCAAGCACTTTCGAACAACTACAGGCCCATTTCCAAAGTGTTTTTACTTAGCTAAGACTCTGGAATCCCTTGTGAGTGAGCAGCTTATTTTTTATCTGATTATTAATCAGGTCATAGTACAACCACAGCAGCTTTTATGAAAAAAAAAAAAAAAGGTAGTAAATTATTTTATTGAAACCTTGGACAACAAGCAACACTGCGGAGCCCTATTCATTGATTCATGTATACAAGGCTTTTGACACGGTCGATCATACAATATGGATGCATTGACTTCTTAGTATTGAGAACAATTATTTAGCAAACAGATCAAAGTGTGTCAAGGCTGAAAGCATTACCTCTAGGTAAAAAGTATTGGTAGTAAGTAAATGTATCCAATGCAAATTCTCACTTTCTTGTATGATACTGTTATTTACTGTCATAACAGTATTTAATTTGGCAGTTCCACAAGGCTTTTGATACTGTAAAACATCCCTTTCATGAGTTAAAATACATTTAAAATCCTGACAAAACAAAACTCATGATGTTTACAAACTCAAAGAAACAGCCACTGAACCTTCTATCTATTATTAAGTTTTAGGGCATAGTGATCCAGTGTGTATCCTCATATACATATCTAGGATTCTTAATTGATGATTCACTCTTTTGAGCTTCAGGTCGGGTTTTTATTCCAGAAATAATCTTTGTTTTTTTTTTTATGCAAAAAGGAGACTTGTTGCTGCTACCTTTACGTGTGCGATTGACTTTGGAGACGTTTTGCATCTTCTCAATGCCTTCACTCTTTAGATTAAAGATTCTAGAAGCTACCATCTTCGCTCTGTGACATATAGGCAGGACTTACTCTTACTATCTGTCCCCAATGTCCATCTTGAAATGGAAAAAAAAGGGCTTTTAGTCATCCTGCTACTGCAGCTTGGAATTTGTTGCATTTGGGTTTTGAAAAATGATCCAGGATATGATGACCTGAGTCTCATTTCCATATACTCATGCTGTGATCTTAACACGTTGTTGTCCGTAACCGTTATATGTTGTATGCCTGAAACTTTGTTTAAATTTGCTGCTGCATGTCTTGGAAATGTACACGTCAATGATGCTTTTCCTGGCTAAATAAATGTAAAATAAAAAATTTGAAAGGAGGGGCTATAAATGATGTATCTGGAAGGCATCATTTTTTTTTTACTCTTGCTCAGCTTTTTTCTAACGGCTGCTTAAATCGGTCATTAAAGTGAATTCCATCGTCGTATTTAGAAGCACGCCATCAAAGGAGCCATACGCACTACAGCTTTATAATGGTTGTATATAATCCGGTGCCCTTTAACACTACATTGAACACAAAATGATGTGGCAAAAATAAATCTAACTACTCATTCAGCATCAAAAGATGTGCCTGCAGAGAGGGCTACAAAGAACAGGGTCAAGAAACAAACACAGGAGGACTCGAGCTGCCAGTTTGGAGATATGACAGGGAGGCGCACACACAGCCATTTCTTTTCTTCATACACTGTAATATTAACACCAATTATTAACCATTTGACAATAGAAGGGGTAAAAAAATAAACACATTTTATATAACCCCACAAAATGCAAGAATATGGCACATTTGCAAATTCATTTTAGATTATGAATAGAAATGGCATTGTAAATCATAAAAACGTGAAAGGCACTAATAACTAATTCTCTGCACAAACATAAAGAGTGGGATTTCTGCTTTAATCCAGCAACCACAATAAATAATACCAAAAGGTTTTACACTTAATACCCTTTATATCTGTGCTACAACAGTAGGCGATTCTTTCTTTTTTTATTTGCCTTTATTACTTGCAGTATGTTCTACCTTTGTTTCTTTTGTCTGCTATTCGTCTTTTGGCGCCACAGGCATTGAGAAATGTGTTGTGACCTTGTGCAAAAACACTTTAAGAGCAAGAAGTACGAACTTCTGCTTCAATGTTTATCTCATTTTAACTCCACTCATTTTTCCTCAATGCCTTTTCACTCTGGTTATCATTGATGTGATAGCCTTGTCAATATTTTTGCACATTCCTGCACAAAGCCGTACAGCTCTTAATAGCACATAACAAATATATGCTTATGTATTTTTTTTTCATGTGTTCTATTTTAAATGTTTTTATCATACATGTATATTATGTCACTTAACTTTTGCACCATAACATGAAGACAAACTCCTTGTATGTGCAAACCTACTTTCTGTTTCTGCATTCTGTTATTAATCTGCAGTCACAAAACACAAACTGACACTGATGACATCATCAGGGTTATTTTCTCACTATCTTCTGCTTAGCGGTTCTAATAAACTGACTTGTGTAAAAACTGAATTAAGCAGTCAGTCAAATTGGCTCTCGGTTTAAAATGTTCCTCAAGCAACTAGAAGCAATATAATGATTAGTTCTAAAATGTTTTACTATTGTATCTTTAAGCCACATTTCACAAGGGGGGATTACCTTATTAAGGAAGCTGATTTTTCTTCAATTTTACTTTTATGTGGGTCTATTTCATCATCATTTGGAACCAAGATTTTACCTAAAAAACTGCTTTTGACCACAGTGAATTTAGTTTTATTAGCCCTCAACCCAGTGGGGCTTCTTGGAGTTGAGGTAAAACTGAATTTTAGAAGCATCAATGTGCTGCCTCAATTCTGCACCAGGCTCCAATATTCAACATGAACCCTCAAGGCCCCATAGTGCACATTTGTCAAAGTGTATTGTAGTGACAGGATGCTTTACCTCTACAGGAAACCTTCTGCCATTTATGCTGTGTTCTGAGCCTACTGATCCATTACTATGGCCCCAGTGAAACTCCATCTTCTCAGCCTTAAAACGCCCCGGCAGTCCAGCACCTCTCACAAAGTAGTCATCCTTCAGGAGAACAGCAACTGGAGACAAAGAGGGTTCAAAATTAGAAGAAAAAAATAATAATAATATATATATATATATATATATATATATATATATATAAAGATGGAATCAAACAATGAAGGGAAATTAAGTACACTCACGCAAAGGCAGAAAAAAGGGAGATTAGTAGTCAAATAATTGATTCTACAGAAACTCAGAGTGGCGTTGGCTGCTCATTTCTTTTATTTTTTCTACGCCGGTTATCTCAAGATCACAACTTCATTCGTATTATCTAAATTCTCATCTGTTTTCTGTAATGACAACTCAATTATCTCATTATCTCAAGATAACACGTTTAAATTCTGTGGTGTTCATGTTTATTCTATAGCTTCTGATCCTGAGACGCTGCATTTTGTTATCTCAAAAAAATATCAAACATAATCTGTTCTCTATGATAACTTGACACAATGCCGTTGTTACCTGCTTGCGACACCGATTCATTTGTTTGTGAGTCATTGTCTCTCCCTGGGACATTGTCAGTATGAACTAAAAACTTGCCAAAGATGGTACACTCTCTCCGATTTCTTTTAGCGTTTAATGCATATGTGAACTGTGCACATTTCACATTTATACATCAACTTTTCTTTATGAAATTGGATGTTAAATAAGCCGCCTTGAATACAGACCTGGTTTTTGTTTTGACATTTTTTTCACAGAAAATGTTTTTAATTGGAACTCATCAATGTGCTTTAATCCTTTCATTAGATGCTATTTAAGGGCTACCGGGCAACCCACAGCCTGACGAGGCTTGTTCCTGTAGGACGCTCTCTGTGGGGAATCATCATCGCTAGATACAAAGTCAGTGGTGGGCACATTCACAATGATGCCACGGAGGTGCCCTCAAGAAAGAGCACACACCAGCCTCTTACAGTGTCCTTGACGTCCCATTGGCTGAGTGTGAGTAGCTTCAGACAAAGCCAATACTGATTTGGACTTCCGTTACCATGGCAACAGTCGAACCTTTGAAGCATTCGGGTGTGTCTCCCTAAATAAAACTTACGATATTTTATGACATTTCATTTATCAGTGATGTTGTTGTAATTATCTGTTTATCAGTATATGAGTTCAGGCCCATGAGATCCCAAAACAGGCATTTAAAATCAAACTTTTGTTTTTTGCATTTTTAATAGATTTTAATGTTCGACACGTCTTCCCATAGCCTGAGGTCTCGATCATTGGATTTTAAATCTGTGAGCATTTATCTGAATATTTGTGGAACCTAAAAATAACGCAATTACAAAATGATTTAGCTTGTTCTGTGGAATGGTCATTTTCCTTATTATTATTAGGTTATTCACGTAGGGTGTAGTAAGGTTCCTAGGAATATTTAATCCAGATTCAGGGACTGAAGCACTATAAAATACTTTTAACTGCATGATAAATATTTCTGCTAAATTGAACTACTGTGAGCAGACAGATAACCTCGAAAAAAAATGTTGCTGGGATATTGGTGTTTGCTTAAAAGAGAGCCGACCATAATCACAGAGGGGATGACACCAGAGTTTTGTATGTTGTTCCTATACTGTATACCAAAAAAGGTCCAGTAACTCCAAAATGTCTCTTTTCAGTGGAGAAAAATATAATTATTACTAGTTTAAGCACTTTTGAAATATTGCAGTAGCTTCACGGAGGCTTTTTTAAGGGTCAATAACGTTTTCCCAATTCATAGTGGGCCATGTAATCCTCCTCCTGAGGTTAAAACACAGACATTACTGCTGTTATGAGGTTTTTACATGACAACAGCAATTTGGATTCTCTTTTAAAGTTCAGCCTGTCTGCTCTTCCTAGAAGCCAACATTTTTAAAAGTAGTCGGCGCTGTGATTTGGGAGGGAACTAAAGCTGCGTTAGTTCTCCATTTTTCCTTGACATCCGAAACACCATCATGACAAGGCATATTACCATCCTTCTGCTGTCCCGGCAGAGGTTACATGTTAATGTACCACGTCTACATTTGACATCATTAGCCAGATTAGAGCCAGTGCTCTGTCGGCTGATCCCACCCTGTTACAGGAGGATTTAGTCAGCCTCTGTGGATAAGGACAGCCCACTTTTAATCATATCGCACAAAGCAAAATCGAGAGAATGAGCATGTGTATAAGCAAACACAGACTGTCAGTAAACACAGATGACATGATGAACAAGCTGTGCAGAGGGAATGGATGACATTAAGGAAAGTGAAACAGATCACCATGCGGTGATTACCAACAGGAAGAATCGTGACGAGCGTGAGATCCAGAGAACAGGAAGAGAGAGACAAGGAGATCTGAAGAGACAAGAACCTTGTGTGATGAGGGATGAGTTGAGCCCCTGTCGTGAGGCAAGAAAGAATCTGCCAGCAGTATTAACGTGCCAGTGCTGCTTAAGCTGATGGCCCACGGTATGGTCTGAGATGGAGGAAATTTCCAAGACTGAAAGTGTCAGGTCAAAAGTGTAAATCAGTCTGCATAGGAATAAACTAACCACGTCATGATCATAATTGTGCATCTCTTTTGCAAACACATACATATTCACAAGGTTGGCAATAAATCCCCGTTTCTGCAGTTGTTAGTGTAATCCTGTCTGCAACATAAGGAAAGGGGATGCTGGCTGGTCATGGGAGTTTCATTAGAAATGCGGCCCTGGCTGTGTTTGAACCCTCCAACAGCAGAGCAGGAATTAGAAGCTAAGCCAAAAAGACCTTGAATCACAGCCAGTGAAAGAAGGGGAGTGTGTGTGAAAGTAAATCCTTGATCAATGCAAATGTCTCTGGGGTCTTCCGATTCTTCATGAATTTCGTTGAGAGTTGTTTGAAATTTAACTGAGAAATGTTTTGTTGAGGAACGCCGCTTGAAGGGGGGCCAATCGGCTCCATCTCAAATCGGGTCAAGGCACAAGGGAACATTGTGCAATCAATCTCGATGAACTTTTAAGATCTAGTCACTCAGTTCCTAATTAAAACATCAACTTTTAAATAGTATTAACGATGTTAAAGCCCCTCTGTGCCGGATTTGAACATTTGGACTTTTGCACCCCCTCGTGGCAGCATTAAAAAAAAACACTATGGGCTTAAGCAATGTGTGCCAATGTATACAGCAATAACGATCATTAGGGAAAATGTGTCTCCAACAATAATAATGTGATTTATTGTAGTTTAAAGCAGCTAGAATCAAAAGCTACCATGTATGACAATGAGAAAACAAAGATTTGCACACAATTTGTTTCCGCTACCCCCAAATGGCCAAAACATTATTATTATTATTATTTTTCAATTGCAATCAAAAGTGAGGAAAAAAAGAAAAAAAAAAAGCCAGCTAGATCACATCAGTACAAACAATGTTTACTGCTCACATATTCACAATAAAATGGTCACACTAAAGTGGACTTGTGATGTTTTACGTTCGAGACTCCTACATCACTCCGTTGTAGCAGTCCATGCAAACAAATGACGGAGGAAGCGAGATACGAAGGAGCCCTAGTCTCATGACAATATAATGTATATGAACGGACAAAGAAGAATATGATGTGTGAAACACTGCAGCTGAGATGAGAGGAGATACTGCATGGTTGAATTTTTATGATACGAAATGATTAAAGCCACAATCACAGTTGACAGCAGTCGGGTAATTGATGATGGAAGTGTCACCAACGGGAGTCTGTTGGGCTCCTGATGACCGCAGCGCTGTGACAACCACACAGTGACAACCACACAATGGCAACAATGGGCTTGGATACACTTGGTCATGTTTGACGTCATCTTTCAACAACTTCAGTACAATTCAACAACAAAAGACTGTCAAGGACGGCGCATGACAAAGGATTGTGGACTTGGCAAACACAACGTATCAAGGATGCACTAATTCGTGATGTGGAAAACAAGAAGACTTCGAAGGCCAAAGATTTATATGAGGAGAACGACGCGTCACATTCAAAACTTCCAAGAACGTCAAGGACAAATATCTGACAGGATCAATAACCAACACTAAAAAAATGTAGTCCATGAACACATTCATCCATATTTCAATACGTAAAGACGATCAAATGCAGCCCTGAAAATAAATGTTGGAATGGAAAGTTTACCCACTGCTTCTGAATTTATTCGTAACCTTGGTTTTAAGGCTTTTCTAACAAAGAGCGTCTGACCAATTATAGCATACAAGTGTCAATGTACTGTAATATGCAAGTAATATGACATGATATTCTGAAGTACTCTTGATCCTGTTAATGTAATATTTCATTTACCATTCAATAAAAATATTGAATGTTTAAATAAGAAATAAAGTCTACCTGTCATGTCACTATAATTCCAAAAGGGCAGTAGTAATGGCAAAATATATTTTAATAAACAAAAGAAAAGATTCCTCATAAGGGCAAACAGATTTTAAAATCAATTTCACAATACAGTAAGGGTGAATTTCCTATATGTTAAGTTGACCTCTTCTAAATAACGTATGCATTGTACTATTTTGTGGTGAATTTGTTCCATTTTCCTAATTTTCACAGTGCTTAGCCATCTAAAATTCCCTCTGTACGGTTTGTGCCCAAAATTACAGCCAACCGTGTTATTTCCATCTTTGTAAATAAGCAGCCCGCAGCATTGCTTGGCTGTCCCAGCGGTCTTGGTTGTCATGGAGGCTAACAACTCTCATAATGATCAAACGCAAAAGATGAAGCTACTCTCTGAGAGAAATTGTGCCAGAAGCAGAGGAGATCAATTAAGGTCAGGGTTTCACACCAATGGTCCACGGATTAGCTGGTTGAAAAAATGTTTAATAAATAGTAGCAATGGTTTGAAGTAGCAGTTGATCAAGTAAGATTCAACATGTTTGTGTAAACAAGGCATGCAGGCTGAAAAAAAAAAAAGGAGGATAGGGAGAGATAAATGGAGAGCAGGGGGCAGTACAATGAAGGCAATGATAAAAGAATTACTAAAACCACTGATAGATTTACAAGAACCAGGACAGGCTGAGACTATTACTATATGTGTGTGATCCTTAGGTGCGTCACTGAAACATAAAGCTTAGATTTGAAATTTGACATTGGAAGTATTTTCAAATCTTTCTAATGGGTAATCTGTGATATGGATAACGTCTTTTTTTTATATATATATATATATATATATATATATATACCATTCTGCAATATATATGTATATTGCAGAATGGTAAACTATGTTAAAATTTTATTTTAAAGCTTTTTATAAATACAATTATCACAGTTGTGTCTAATACGACTAACAGTGATGCAGAAATCCTGTGAATGCTGACTTGCCATGTGGCTATTCTAAAAGAAAAGCGACAGCCACCTTAAGTTAAATCATATGGCACAATCTGTCGACTGACACATTTTTATAACCACAGAACATCGCGGTCATGTCGTCCAACTTTACAGTCATCCTGGTATTAGAAGTTTATGCCAACAAAAAATCATTACAGTAGAGAGCAATGTTAATTGTAGTATCGTGTTGTGTATCATTAGTGTTATTAATGTGATTTAGGGCCAAAACTAATTCGATAACTAATTCTGTGATGCCAATAGTGCTGCACGGTATACCGACACTAGAAAAGTATTGTGTTTCCCTGCCATTACAAATGGTACAATACCTCATTTTATTAGTATTGGTAGTTGATGGTGTTTTAATAAGAGCTGTGTGTGTGTGTGGAGCGAGCTTCCAGGCTTTAACACGGAGGCTCCATAGTCAAATCTAAGATGGCAAACTCTTTATTGCTCCTGCAGTGGCAGCGCACTCTTTCCGTTCTTACCCATCACAATGCCACATCACTGTTTACCAGGGGGAACTTAAATACACAAAATAATTTTGCTAAGAGGCAACTCAACAAAAAAAGCTTACAGTCTAGCTCACACTTATCTCTGCAAGGATTTAACAAGTTATATTGAGCAGTGTGACGTGAAGGTGCAGATGTGAATGTATAAAGAGCTGATCTTAATTAGTTTCTACAGTCCTGGTTGGATAATAAAATGTATGAACACACTATGGTACAATCATTTATTCCTGTTGTTGTATGGCTTCTTCTCACATCCCCCACTGCCTTGCATTGACATTGTCTACATTTAGTGGGTTTTTTAAATTTTATCGATAAAAGAAAATAATTAAAAAAATGGAAGTCCAATGTTTTGTCATATTCCACTACTTTTCCTGATGTTTTAGTTTTTTTGCTGAGGTAACGTTTAAGTATCGGTGTCGAGATTCTTTGGGCAGTTATTGTTTCAAAGTCATCCTTTTGGTATTGTGACAACACTAGATGCCGACCTGTCTTTCCAGTGTTTTTCATGGTGGTCTGGTTGGAGGACTCCGCGTTGAACTTGTCAAGCACCAGCTCCTGGTACTCCTCCGAAACCAAAGCTTGTTCATCTGCGATGTCCACAGGTGATTGGTTCTTCGCAGCACATTCTGGGTAAGAGGTTGCCCAGCCTCGAGGTCCATGGCTTCCTGCAACAACAGAAGAAACACGAACTTGTGAAAAATATAGACATGTCCGCAGAACTCACTTTTTTGTCTAATGATTTTAGATATAAACGCACACAGTTTTGGAAAACACTGTGACAATATTACTGCAACTGCGGCCAGGTTTCAATATGCCCTTAACGGAAATTGAGAGAAAGAGGACAATGATTATTTCATATTCATTGAGCTGCAGTGCCCTCTAAACCCCTCCAACAGCTGGGAAAACATGTGAACACAATGAAAATTCATCATCTGGCTACAGGCAATTCCAGCGTTAATTAGTCCATAAAGTCCATATATGATATAAATATCCAAATGAGGCAGACTCTACAGTGCTACACATACTGAAATTGAACCTAGAATGGGTACTGAGTTAATTTGGGTCTTTGCCTCAGCTCGAATAGTGTTAAAAAAAACAAAAACATTACACCAAATAGGCTATTCAATAGAATATACTCCACTTTAACAATTAATGTGCAGTGTGTGCTGCAAACGAACTTCCTGTAGAATCCCCATCCACTGTCTGCTCTTTTAATCCTCTATCCCCTACAGTGGCGCTTCTACAAAGGAATAATCCACAACCGACAGGGGTCCCCTTGATCTCTTCTCGGGTACAATGGGCCAATGCAACAACAAAAGCTGAGGGATCAGGGGAACAAGGAAGCATGCATGGATTTTAACTTTTCTGGGTTAACACAATATTCATGATCCCATTCCCTACAGATATAGGACAACTTTGCTACCGGTTCATGGAAAAGATATGAGAACCCCTCTTTACTAAAACACCCTGGATCAAGGGTGGCTTTATGTCTTGTAATGTATAAACACCTTGCAGCCAACACTGTGCTCGAGTCCCTCCAAGAAAAAAAATAAACAGCGTCATTCAGGATTATTTTTGAAATATCCAATGTTTTACCACGTCAGCCAACCACAAACAACCATAAACATGCATTGTGTATAAACAGGAATCATTTCATTAATCTTTCCAATGAATACGTCACTAGGTTAGGAAACGAGTGCACTAAACACCACTAAGCCCCTGGAAATAGTTTGGATTCGTCCAGTGACGTGAATTAAGATCAATTGTCTTCTGAATACCACCTGCAAGATTATGAGCTGGTGAGGGTCTGGATTGCATTTAAATGTTAGAAAGGCTTTGAGCTGCATTTCTAACGATGACTGCATTAGCAATGAGGATTAACTTTGTCAGTCATGGCTTTAGACTTACAAATATGTCTGTACCAGTACACCAACCAATATTTTATACCCTGATACAGAGCTCATATGTATTGCAATACTATTATTATTAAAAGACAAGAGAAAACTGCATGGCATTCAAAAACACACAGGAGGGATTTATATAAAATGGAGCGAATGTTTACTGTATTCAAATAAAAGTGTTCCGTTTACAAATATTCTGCTAAGCTATTACATAGACATTTTTTTTTTTTTTTTTTACTATCATCTTCCATTCCATTTCATTCGTGCTTGCTGACAAGTAAGCCATAACCTTGCCATCCACATGGAAGTTGTTAGAAGCTAAATTAAACTCAATTAGCTCCATTAAACAATTGATTAAAGGTTAAAGCTCTGTGAAGTAATATCTTTTATATCAACACTGAAGCAAATGACTCCCTGTGATGTAAAAGCTTTGCTACCGAGGCCAGTCTCACTGAGAATCGACAACACAATCAATATAAGAGAGCTAAAGAAGAAAGTTGGACTAAAGAGAGGCAGATATTAGCCTTAGGAGTTGATAGACTAAACCGTAAAACCCAGACCAGGGGCTAAGAAAAAGCACTGCAGTAGGTTTGGTTGAAAGCGAAACATTCAAAACTAACTTACAATTTTTTGCCATTTATCTAAAAGTAAAAACAAAATTGATCTGTTGGGCTTGTGTTGCTCATTTTATATGCCATAATTTATATGACTAAGAATATTTATTCTTTATTTATTGCACCATTGCATTTGACTTGCAGTGAAATAAATGTCCAGCCTACGTCTGGAGCCATAAAGCTAGAACGATAAATTGATATCCGCTTATTGCAGATAAATTGGTGTCGGCCGCTGAGTAACAAGGTATAGGAACATTGTCACCATTACATAGTTTGTCCACCAGAGAGCACTGCCAAGTAGATTTTTTAACTGTACGATTAGTAGAAATATTG